>CM072527.1:1708372-2110872 GCA_036898135.1 Oncomelania hupensis
ACTGTGATAATGTATTTTATTTTGCCAGTCAGCAACAATATTGAAAAAACTGAATGTCACACTTTCTTACAGACACACAAATCTTAATTTTCGTATTTCCTCTATCTGTAGCCCAAAATGAAATCTGTATTGAATTTTCTTTCCATGGGTACATACTTTTATTGGTTTTAGTTTGAATAGTGTAAGGGCTATAGCAAAAACAAGAACAATAGTGATTGAAAAGCAAATTTTCTCTAGCTTACAGCATGCCAACCAAGCTAACAGCGAAAGAGTTGAAAGTATAAGGCAGGAGAGTGATACTGTCAACGCTGAGGGGAAACCTTCATTGGGAACACGTACTGGAGTTAAAGGGCCTTCTTTCAACGTCCTCATCCAGTTTTTGGAAACGTTGACCTTTTTTTTTAATCCCATGTGTTTGAGTACAGTACATAACAGACGTGTTCTGTACATAACAAACAGCGTGTAATACGTGTGCGTGTATCATGTTGATTACAGATCGAGTCTGTTGGGAGTCCGATTTAAGAGAAGAGCGCGTATAAAGCTAACTATCATTCAGTATTAATTAGTATCACCTGCACTGCGAGGTCTACGTTCGCAACTCCACTAGGCTCTGCCGCAGCGGAGAGCGTAACTATTCCGGGCGCTACTAGCTTCTGTTGTGAACAAGACCCCGCTGTAAACCGCTTCACGCCGCTCATTCTGGATTCTGGATTCTTCCGTAACGTAGTTTGTAATAATATTCGGAAACAACGAGTAGTTCGTCATTTACAATTGTTCTTTAGCACTTTAGGGGTAGGATGGAGGGGGAAGAGAGGGGTTGTTATAAAAGCGACTAAATCAGGATCGCAGCAAAACCTCAAATCCTGTAACCAGCTGCAGAGATTAGCAGACAGGCGGACGTAAACCTCGGTAAGTGTCACCTACACAGTGGGTAAGTAATTACTTACCAGCCATGGCTTCCTGGCTTGTTGATGGAGGGGCATTCACTGCATCTCCTACTGTCTTTAGAGTTACGACAGCCAACGGTGCGGGCTAACTCTTGCCGGGCGAGTTTCAGCAGCTCCACGAAAAAACCCAGCAGGAAAACCGTGAAGCATGCCAATGCAAAACCTGTAACATGACCCCGTGATGGAAATTAGGTTTTTGATGTAGTTTTTCGTTGTTTTTTTGTTGTTGTTTTTTTAAATAATCTTGGCCACCGTCATACGCTTGGAGAAGATGTTTCAAGAAAATGCACAATTGTGCTTGACCGTAACTTTTTGTAACTTTTATAATTTCTTTTTGTTGTTGTTTTTGTTGTATTTCCAAAATATTGGCCCTGAGCGTCTCGTGCCATCATATTTTGCTTTATCGCAAAGCTAAAAGTTCGCCGGGGCCACGTTGTCGCTTTGCTCAATAATATCTCAAATACGGCTGAACCGACTTTGCTCATTTTTGGTATACGGGTACTTCAACTGATGTCCAATCATTCAGTAACAGTTGCGTTGTTGGCAGTCAGTTGGTCGGTCTTGAGTTAGTTAAATGCCAGAGAGAGAGACAGACAGACAGACAGATGGAGGTACAAGTTCTTACCCCCAACAGTCGTAGTCCGGAAGTCTTCAAACAAGATGTATTCTGTGTAACCTCCGTGGAAATACATCTGCAAAACATGTATTGTGCGTAAAACAATACCTCGCTTCCATAAAGGTTTACAATTTTGCACCTACCCACCACGATCAGGGTAGTGGCAACGGCGAACACCTCTTCTACGTCGACAATGGCAAAAAATAGACGAGCGTCTTATTTTCTTCAATGTCAACACTTTTTCCCCAAGCGTGAAGAGTGCCATTCATCGTTGTCCATTACATTTTATACTCATTGCAGGGGTTTCTATGCCCTATCATTGATACATGCGGGCTTCTTTAAGACGGCTAAAGCATAAGTTACGATATTCTTCGTCAGCAACATTAATGAAATGATCAGCGGTATCGCTTTCCTCGATGTCGTTGTTGTCATCATCATCATCATCATAGTCATTATCATCGTCGTCATCATCATCATCATCATCATCATCATCATCATCATCACTATCATCATCATCGTCGTTGCCTTTGTCGTCGTCACCACTGCTACTTACTGCCATGCCCATTCTGCCCATTCCACCATGATCCATGCCACCGTTACCCATTCCACTGTGGTTGGCGCTGCCAATTCCACTGTGGTTCATTCCGCCCATTCCATTGTGGTGGCCCATACCGCCCATTCCAGTGTGGTTCATTCCGCCGTGATTTGTTTCAACCGCCCTTTTGCTTCTCGGAACTTTAGATTTGTGACTGTTCCAGCTGGAATCACCATGCACTGAATTACCGAAGGCTTGCATTCTCCGACTTATTGAAGCACTTACGAGTGTTGCTTCCCATTTTTGAAGAACAGAATCTTGCTTCTACTCCAAAATATATTTGTAAAACTTATTATTTTCTGAGTTTAGCGCCATCTGAGACTAAAGTGTATGCCGAACAAACCTCTTATGAATGTAGTTATAATGGAATTTATAAAATGTGGTGTGAAAACTGTGATAGTTAGGCTACTTTTATGTATTTGGTAACTTTTAAGTAAGTATTGTTAAGTATTTTTCCAACTCGCCAGAGTCACGTGACGGATTGCATGTATTCGCCTTGTGCCAAGGAACTCATCTCTCATTTTCGCCTGTACCTGCGTGTATTCGCAAGTGCTCGCTTCAAAGCAACTCGCTAATGCTAGCCGAGTAGCGCTAGAGCGAGCAGCTGACATGCGACGGAAGAAGACTCGACAGCAAATGTTAGGCGACGCGGACGCTAGCTGCTGCTCTCGTCACGGAGATGAAATTAGAGACCAGCCTTTACATTCTACCACTTGTAGTACTAAGGATTGCAACACAGTATTGTTTCATTCGAATGCAGTACTGTTTACACAAGTTACGCCCAATTTTTTACAACGCTATTTTGTTGTTGTTGTTGGGGGGTGGGGGTGGGGTGTTTTTTGTGTCTCGTTTTTGTTTCCCCCTTCTCCCCCGCCCACTCTTCTCCCTGTGGGAGTTCCGGGAGTTTCTGTATAAATAGTATGCCCACTGTTTCTGTCATTCTCTTTTATTCTTCCTCGTTCATAATCAATTCTATCAATCTACTATCTTCTTCAAAAGACCTGTCACCTACCTTTCTTTTTGAACTCTCCAAGGGGGAGGTGCCATATGCATTTATTTTTGCTTATGTACATATTCGCTTATCATTGTTGTACATTTTGAAGAAACTAACAGTCTTCTGCTTTATGTCATTTCAATGTTTTAAAACAGGAAGTTGAATGTTACCACGTTTTGCTTCATGCACGTACATTACAATTTTAACAAGTTATAGCAATTTGTAACAAGGAGTTAACATTCTACCACAGTCAGGATCACAATGCATTTTTGTATCACGCAAGTGCTGTATTATTTACACAAATTATAAGCACTTTTCAATGGGGATTTACTTTTCAACCATCCGCACTTCGATGGTTAGATGATCGTCTGTTCTGGAAAACTTGCTTATTTCCACTCTGTTTTGGAAGAGTGAGATAAAATCAGTGATGTGTCACGTTCGCGGCAGATTTCAATGTTCGTTCTGACTCTTACCAGATATTCTTGCCTTCTGACAGTACGTTTTCTGTGGGCTATATTCGGGCGATAAGTAGGCCTGCAGGAGGCTGTTGATCTGTAATTTCTTTGAAAACGGAGTGCTATTTTGATCATAAAAAGGAAGAAATAGCATAATTTTCTCTGACTTACCTAGTTACAGATGGCTCAGCATAACCGGAAATACAATCCAACATTTACGATAGGCCTAATTTTTTTTTTATGACGTCACTTCCTCAATTTTTCTCTACGAAGTCTGTCTTTCTGTGTACAACACTATCAGCGAATAACTTTGTTTGCATACATCAATCAGGCCTATGATTTTGATTTTAATGTTTAGAGTTGCAGTAAGGTACTTTATTTACGTCATCGAACTTACTATGTCATCTGTTCTAGATCTGCATCTCTACATATTTTTGTCTGGGCTAGGTGCATGGGCCATCCTTTCACACGTCGATGTCGTAGGGTGAAATAAGGAAAACTTCGATCTGTATAAATCAGAATGGTATTGGTAACCTTACTTCCTTATGTGCTGGTCTAATCTTGAAATTTGGAATGACGTTCTTGTTCTAATTTTTGTTTTATTTTTAACAATTATTTATATAATATATTTTATTCGTCACTCCTGCGGCCGGATTTCGGGGAAACCGTCTACGCAAAAGCGCGGAAGCCGCAAGAGCAATGCCATCCAGGACAAGGAAGAGCAGGACCTGTGGGGCACGCTAGGAGTTTCACCGGCACTCATTCGTCTATCTGTATGGTAGACTATTATTAGTTTTGTCCTTGTACACGGAATTGTCACACCATCCACCAAATTTCCTCGTAATTTATGGCGACAATAAATATGTGTTGAATCTGGAATCTAGGACATGAGCGTCAGGATCTGTACAGACTGTGCGGTGGACTGCATGCGTGCACAGACTATACCTCGGTTTATACTCTCATCCAAAAAAAGGTTAGGGACAAAGTGCCCATAAGGCACTCTGTTGCCTCAGCTTCAGGACATACTATCTTCTTCTTCGCTAGACCAGTCATCTACCTTTTTTCTTGAAAACTCTTCCGGGACAAGACTCCTTGTTTGTGTATGAGGCCTGTTGGATCAGCTTGGGAATATTGGACGCTTTCTGCCAGGTGGTCACTAGGGCTTCCTATGATGTAATTATTTAGCAATGTAGGCATTTTATATGTATGTGTTTTGTTCATAATTTATAATGATGTTTGTATTCTATTTTGTTTTTGTAAACGGGGGTTCGATAAATTAGAGTACAGCCTCAGCGTCCCCTGCGTGGGATGTCTTTATTGTAAAGTGGCTGACTGGTGGAGAGCTTTCAGTTTTACCACTAGGGTTGTTTCAGCAGATCTTTTATGCGGATCGGGGGTGGTCCGGTCCTGATTTGGCTCGGAAGAGTCCGCTGGACCTAAAGCAATAATCATGTAATGTAATGTAATGCCTCAGCTTCAGGACACGGGAGCATTAAACAAGCAGAATGGATCTTGGATGGCGAAGACGTAGCAGACCTATGTATTAAGTTTTCTGATGATATATAGGGATGCTACCGCTAAGCTATCGCGGATCCGCTACCGCATTGCTATGTGTCATGTTATCGATACTGCTAGGTAGTTACTGTTGATGATAGGCGTAAGAGTAAGGGTGAGGGTTAGCGGGGTGAGGTGTATGTGATGAAATCATGGATGTAATAGACTCAGAACCGAGATACAGATTCTACGAGAACATTACATTACATTACATGCTTATTGCTTTAGGTCCAGCGGACTCTTCCGAGCCAAACCAGGACCGGACAACCCCCGATCCGCATAAAAGATCTGCTGAAACAACCCTAGTGGTAAAACTGAAAGCTCTCCACCAGCCAGTCGCTTTACAATAAAGACGTCCCACGCAGGGGACGCTGAAGCTGTACTCTAATTTATTGAACCCCCGTTTACACACAAAAAAAGGGAACCCAAACATCATTATAAATTATCAACAAAACACATACATATAAAATGCCCACATTGCTAAATAATAACATCATAGGAAGCCCTATTGACCACCTGGCAGAAAGCGTCCAATATTCCCAAGCTGATCCAAAAGACCTCATACACAAATAAGGAGTCTTGTCCTGGAAGAGTTTTCAAGAAAAAAGGTAGATGACTGGTCTAGCGAAGAAGAAGATAGTATAGCAGATTGATACAACAGAGCAGGAATGAGAAAGACGGCGACAGTGGGAATGTAAAGCATTCAATTTCCAGAAAGTGGGGATACTATTTATACTGAAACCCCCGGCACCCTATTCTACGAGAAAGAGTTAGTTAGTCATTGTTTATAGGGTCCAGCGGACTGCATAGAGCCGAATCAGGACAACCTATCCTATCCTATCCTATCCTATCCTGTCCCGTAACTCGGAGGTCGTAGGGGCACCACAGATGATCGTTTAACTAGCATACTCCATCTTTCTCTGTTCTCAGCAGCCCTCATGGCTTCGCTCAGTGTCAAACCAGTCCATTCTCGAATGTTGTCATCCCACCTCTTTTTTGGTCTCCCTCTTCTTCTACCTTTTTGCACTGTGCCTTGCAGAATGGTCTTTGCAAGGCCTGATGATCTGGTGACGTGGCCATACCATCGGAGTTTCCGTTTCTTCACCACTGTGAGCAGGTCATCGTGTTGTCCAATGGCTTGTGTGATGGTCTGTCGGACTT
This sequence comes from Oncomelania hupensis, assembly GCA_036898135.1. Taxonomy (NCBI): domain Eukaryota; kingdom Metazoa; phylum Mollusca; class Gastropoda; order Littorinimorpha; family Pomatiopsidae; genus Oncomelania; species Oncomelania hupensis. Next base: position 1,714,695 of record CM072527.1, read on the forward strand.
CGTCGTTGGTGATGTGTTGGGTATAGGAAATGCCCAGAAGTCTTCTGTAGCACCTCATCTCCATGCTTTGTATTCTTCGTTGTAGATCTGCTGTACAGGTCCATGCTTCGCGCGCAAGCATATAGGAAGATGGAGATGACAAGGGAGCGCAGCAGTCTTACTTTGGAATGTAGACTGGTGGTCCTGTCTTTCCAAATGGGCTTCAACCTTGTCAGGGCAGCGGTTGTTTGTGCGATCCTGGAGAGGACTTCCTGTGGGGACCCATTGTCTGATACAATGGCTCTTAAATATTTTAAGCTATGCACTGTGTTGAGGGATTGGCCTTGGACTTTGATGTCCGTGTTGATGCCATTGGTGTTGTTGGTCATCATTTTGGTCTTCTCTGCACTTATTTCCATTCCATAAGCTCTGGAGGTGGTGTCAAGCCTCTGTACCAGCTGTTCAAGTTCTTGTTCCTCTTCAGCCAATCCATCAATGTCATCCGCAAAACGAAGATTGGAGATTGCTCTACCCCCTATGCTGACTGTGTCTTCGTGATCTGCAAGAGCATCTGACATGATGCGCTCTAGGAAGAGGTTGAAGAGTGTTGGAGAGAGTAGGCATCCTTGACGCACACCGATTGTTGTTCTGAATCAGTTCCCGATGACGCTGTTATGGAGGACTGCACTGGTAGCCTTGTCATACAGGCTTTTGATTACTTCAATAATTTTAGGGCTGATGTTGTACACTTTCAGGACAACAACTTGGTTGAAAAAGAGCTCACCCATTATCCGTATAAAAGATCTGCTGAAACAACCCTAATTGTAACACTGAAGACACTCAGATTGATAGAACAGAGAAGGAACGAGAAAGACAGAGACGGACAGAGAAAATACATTAAATCAACAAATACATCATTATCCTGTATTAAGTATTCTGTACAGTCATATTTTCCACAAAATAAAACCTTTCTGAAATTATTCTTTTCGGGGGAGTGGTCGTTCGAAGGGTGTGGGGGTAGAGGGAGAGATAGAGGTTGAGAGAGGGTATTACTATTTGCAAATACGGGGTATTACTATTTATAAATATGGAGTGTAATACAGAGATAAGATAAGATAAAAGTTTTAACGAATGTAAAAGAGTAGTGCTTTTATACATCTTGCCCATGAGGCCTGTAACAATAACAATTGGTATAACAAAATAATTTTATAACAATAACATCCTAATGTAACAATGTCATCAAGATCTGCGTGCGCGCGCACTCACACACACCTTTTTTTAAACAATCTAATTAATGTTATGAATGTAGAACTCCTATTAAATAGCTAATTAACAAATTTGTAATGTGCTGTGAAAAATGTTCTCTAAATAATGTGTATTTAGTGACTGCACTGCGGAGAACTTCTGGAAAGTTATTCCATAAAGTGGAACCTGACTATGAAAGACTGGTTTTAAACATATCAATTCTTGGAAATGGGATATTTAGTTTGGTAGAAAATCTGGCAGTTTTCCTAGAAAAATAGAGAAGACATTTAGGAGGGCGCATTACTCCAAACAATCTTGTGCATGAAAATTCCTTTATTAAATGTTAATATGTTGGCAAGATGATGTATGTTGATCTGCTCGTAATCATTTGAACAGATTTTGTTTTAAAGTATAATCACTTTAATTGCAGATTTATGAATCCTAAATAAAGGCGTTATGGCGTTGCCACTAGCAGAATCCCAAATAGTTGCAGGGGCGGATCTGGGGGGGGGGGGTGCACCGGGTGCACGTGCACCCCCCCACGGACGACCAAAAAAAAAAAAAAAGAAGAAGAAGAAGGAAAAGAAGAGGAAGGAGAAAAAGAAGAGGAAGAAGAATATTCAGAATATCCATAATATTCATAATAATCATCATGCTAATAATCATGCTAATCATCATCATCATCAGCAGCAGCAGCAACAGCAGCATAATGATAATAATAATAATAATAATAATAATATTAATAATAATAATAAGAAAAAGAAGAAGAATAGAGGACAATAATAATAATAATAATAATAATAATAAAGGACAGTAATAATAAGAAGAAGAAGAAGAAGAAGAAGAAGAAGAAGAAGTTGTTTAATGTATTTAAAGTCTTTCCACCAAAGTGATACAATAATAATTTATTTAAAGTCTTTCCACCAAAGTGATACAATAATAATAATAATAATAATAATAATAATAATCGTCATTTTTTTTTTTTTTTTTAATCATTCTTATATAGCGCTTTACCAGCTCAAGAGCTGCTCAAGGCGCTGGCCGATACAGGATCTAACTCAAGCCGCCCGAGACGCCCACCCGCAGCCTTTGGGCGCATGGTCTGACGCCCGGACAACTGAGCACAATCCTGGGCAGCCAGGGATGGGGGAGAAGGACCTAGGTGCATGCTGGGTGTGTTCTTGTCACCGGCACTCACCCGTCTAGGACATGAGCGTCAGGATCTTTAAAGTCCGTTATGATGGAATGTATGCGACACAGACTAGACCTCGGTTTATACTCTCATCCGAAGGAGTAGGAAACGGGAGTAAAGTGTCTTTCCCAAGGACACAACACAATGCCCCGGCTTGGGCTCGAACCCGGGACCTTCAGATCCACAAGCCAAAGCTCTACCATTAGGCCACTGTGCCTCCCATTTACCTCAAAGATGCTGAAAAAGCGCTATATAAGAATGATAAATAATAATAATAATAATAATAATAATAATAATAATAATAATAATAATGCATTCTCTCCTATTTTCTTTCCCATATCAATCCCTGCCCTCTTCACGCCTCAATCTCCTGTTACCCCCACCCCCTCCCTCCTTTCTTCTTTCGTTTACTCACACTCACCAATCGGCCTACACATGTTAGACATGTAACAGCTCAACTTCAAAGAACGCCGGCCAATTATGACGTGTAACATCCGCTAAAACGTCATATGCCGCTTGCGTTTTGCGTTTATGTAAGAGGTTTATTTTCAATATAAAACATTTATTTCCTTGTGCGCTGGGCTCATTGTTGATAGAAGCGGGGACTGTCCAGCCTGTAGACTAAACAAGCACAGTGTCAATGATTAGCGCATGATGACAAGACCGGAAATTGGGCGAGAATACCTCTGCTTATTTCGTTTAATTACACTCCTCTCATTCCAGCTCTATGTAGAAGAGTTCATTTTATATTGTGTCACTCTTTATTTAGATAGACGTCAAAGAAGCAACAGCCTAGCGTTGTTGCACAGCATTAGTGTTAGTTACCAGTTTTTAGGAGTATTTCTATTTTGTGAAAAGACATTTTATATTGTGCTGAACCATTTTGTGACCTACCTCACACTGAAGTGGTATGTACATATTTTGTTTGATGATGATGATAGGGATAGAGATAAAGATATTTATAATTTATTTTATTTGTCGTTTATTCTTGTTAATATTATTCTAATCCTGTTTATTCCTAAAATGTATATTTACAGCAGTTATAGCAACAGCTTGATCTAAGTACAATTAGGTAGCAACTCAACAACAAAAGAAAGTGTAACACATGTATGTCAGGGCGTTTTGCCCATAAACTGTTGTTTTGAAAGAATAACTGTTCTTTGCTATGAATCTGAGGTAAGATACAAAAACTTCTCTCTAACCCCCCCCCCCCCCCAAAAAAAAAAAAAAGTGCACCCTCCCGCGTGAACCTGCTGATCCGCCCTTGAGTTGAAGAATAATCAATAAATGGTTGCATATATTCCAAAAAGAACAGTTTACGAGAATGCAGATTTAATGTTGTTGTTGTTTGTAGATTATAGTCACACGACCCTTTCGCATATAGGTGACTACTGGACCGATTTATACTGACACCAGCGGGCCAGTTGTTGGTAAAGGGGAAAATAATATGATCACACGTTGACCAATCCGGGATTCGAACCAGCTACCTTTCGGTTACTAGCAAGACGCTCTTACCAACTGAGCTACCCGGCCCCACTCAATGCAGATTTAAAAAAATGTTAATCCCTGATAACTGATAAGTCCTTCCAGAAACAGTTTTACAAAAATTTAAAATATGTTGCAACCAAGACAAATTATTGTCTAATGTCACTCCAAGAAGCTTATGACATTAGTTAGTTAGTTATTTAATTAGTCATAGTTCACAGGGTCCAGAGGACTGCAAACACCCGAATCAGGACTACAACTTGGTTGAAAGAGGACTCACCCCTGATCTGTATAACAGATCTACTGAAACAACAATAATGGTAACACCGAAGGCACTCCAACAGCCGGTCACTTTACAATAAAGGCATCCCATGTAAGGGACTCTGAGGCTTTGCTCTAATTTATCAAACCCCCGGTTACCAAAGCAAAATAGAATATAAACATCATTATAAAATATTACCAAAACACATATAAAATGCTTACATTGCTAAATAATATACCATAGAAAGCCCTGGTGAGCATTTGGCAGGAAGCGTCTAAAATCCCCAAGCCGACTCAACAGACAAATTTTGGGAGAGTTTTCAAGAAAAACGATAGGTTACTGGTTTAGCAAAGAAAATAGTAGATTGATAGAACAAAATAGGAACGAGACAGCAACAGTGTGAAATTAGAGCACTAAATTTCCACAAATTGGGGATACTATTTTTACAGAAACCCTCGCACTCCCAGAGAGGGGTCTGGGGTATGGAGAGGGGGGAGGGGAGGGAGTTTATGACATTGCACTTCTTCAACTAGTTTGCTGCAAAGGGAAATGGAGTTTCATAGAAGAACTTTGCATTTTTTGTCTAGATGTAATTAGCATGGATTTAATTTTGGCTGGATTAAGTGTCTTGTGATTAAATTTAGCACATTCCTGTAGTTCATTTGCCCCTTTTTGCAAAGAGGGAGGGGGGGGGGGGGGGGGGCTAAATTACGCATTTTTGTATTCTTAGAGTATAATGTGATGTCATGCGCAAAGAGTTCACAAGAAGTAGAAATATGAAGGGAAGATCATTTATAAAGACAGAAAATAATAAAGGCCCTAAAATCGATCCTTGATGTACTCAGCCTCAAACTGTGATTTTTGGTTATTAATGAAAACGCATTGCTCTCTGTCAGAAATGAAAACTTTAAGATCAAGATATTTAAAGCCAATATGATATAACTGTAATTTACGTAATAGAAGGACCTGGTCAATTACATCAAAAGCTTTAGCAGAGTCAACGAATAAGGCTCCTGAAAATGTGTGCTCAATAATTAAGCCATTCATAGATGTAAGAGTTGTATGGCAAGAATGCTTAGTTTTAACGCCAGATTGATTTTCATATAACAGGTTAATTGTGTTTTTGTGAAATAAGCTAGAATATGATTATGGTTGTTAATGTGTTTTTCAAGCGGCTTAGATATTATAGAAAGAATTTAAATGGGTCACTTCAGTCATAATAGCAGTGTTTCTTTGATTTATACAGATCAATATTAAATTCATCCAATAAAAAAAAACTCTCTGGATTCTAATAAAACATAATCAATCATAGAACTGAAGTGATTAAACCAGTCTACATGTTAATGTAAGTTGGATATCTGTATACAAATCCAATTATAATGGGAGCTGCATGTTTATGTCAATTTGAAGCCAAATAGATTCTACATAATGCTGTTCTATGAGATAAAGACGCTTAAATTTAATTATTTCGTTTAAATAAACTATTAAACCTTTGTTGTTGTTTTTTTAATCGTTTTCTCTGTGATATTAAGAATAACCAGGAACTGTTATTTCTGAATCAAACGAATTGTCCCATGACCATGATTCGGAGAAATCAAAAACATGAAATGGTGTGCTGTGCTTATTAAGAATGGATGATATTTCATATGTTTTGTTGATTGGCTGGCAAATATTCACCTGACCAATGCGAAATCCATCTTTATATAACCGTGTGGTACAAGACATTGTATGCTCGTATGCAAAAACACAAATTATGTTTTACATGGATAAAAAGAGCTGGTGCTTTAAAGTAAATGTTTAAGGGAATAAAAAGTGCTGGTGCTTCAAATTAAATGTTATTACAAACACTTATGCACTTTAAAATATTGTGACGTGTAAAAAGGTGTCCTTTCACTACAATAAAATAATGGACTCAAAAATAAAGTCAAAGCACAATAATGAACGTTGAAATCCTCACAATTGTCCCTGTCGCCAAGAAAATTCAGAGGAAACTAAAACTGTCTGGTTGAATGAAACTGAACACGTGCATACACTTAAATAAGAGTAAAATTCAAACTAGAGCGTTATATTGTTACAATTTACAAAGTGGAACAAGAATTTTATTAACAGTGCGAGATCCTCACATGTGTCAATGTCACCATGAATATACACAGAAAAAAAAAGGAACTGGTTCTTTGCAATATTTCACTGTAAATCCTCAAAACAGTGGGGTTAACAACTAAAGTGCAGATATAATACATACTTATTAACACAAAATATTAACCTAGGCTACTTTATACCGCGTCCAAATGTTATAAAACGTAACACTGGAGACAGCACGGGTAGTTTCTCGTGAGCAGTCGGGACAGGTAATCATACAGTCACTTTCTTCTCCTTATTATTCCAGGGCGCTGTCTGACCCTGTTTTGTAAGGTCCAAAGGGTTGTCATGGTGAACCTGCTGTGACGTCTGGCTGGTGTGTGCTGGCCTGGGTCATTGTGACTGCCTGTACGGAAGAGCTCTTCAACAGCGGTTGTGGAGACCATTGACGGGGAACATCGTCAGAGGAGCTGTGAGGAAACAAGTGGGACCATTTAACGACCGCTGACCACAGAGGCTGGGGCTTTCAGTTCAGCGTTGGATTTGGGCGTAGACTACCTGACAGTCGTTGGGGAACCTTGTCATGATGATAGCTGCCACCTCAACTACTAGTATCACCCTTCAGTTGGATACGAAGGGGGTTGTGCGACTGTACGTTATGACGTTGGGTCTGCAAGCTTGTTTTAACAGACCCAGAGTAGCAACGTTTGACGTTGACAACCAGGTCACTGCTACCCCGAGTGTTGGGGGAAAAAAGAATGTGAGAAAGGAATAGAAGAGCGAAGAAGATACAGAGGGGTGAGGTGGAGGTGGAGGGAGGTGAATGCTAGGAAGAAACAAAACCCTCATGTCAGTAAATACATATTTGGTATTGGTCTATACTAATAGTGTCACGTGGGGTTTAGTTGTTACTGGGCTCTGCACAATGGAATGCTGTAACCCTCACGCTTTATTCGATGGGAACTGCTAGTTAGTCACCCTGTGAATTACTTTAATAAATTTATTTGTTTAGCTCGGTCTGTGTTAAGGCTGGGGGACAGAGATAGATAGAAAAATGGTAAAAGATCACTGTCACACTAGCTTTCACACGGCTATGAATCATATGTAGTCCAGCCACTTTTATTTCTTCTACTCTATACAAGATTTTCTAAGTACTAATCTACCTTAAACGTTAAATAGTCACTGTGAATAATTCGATCGCTGATAGTCTATGCAGCTAATAGTTCATCCTTGGGCACTGGATGTTATAGTTCATGAGAAGTGGACTACTGTGGTCCTGTAGCTCTCAGTTGTTGTGCACACACGTTTAGTGACTTAACTGTGAGTCTGGCGTGCTGTGCTGTGGTCTGTTTCCTGACAACTGTGTTGTCTTCTTCTGGGTTCTTCCCTGTGGGTAGACTGGTGGGTTTTCCTCGCGCAATGCTGGGGATACCACTGCAGCCAACTGATGCGTCGACGTGGTTTCGTCTGATGCTGTGTTGGGCGCACTACAGAACGCCTGATCGTCTGTAACATATGAGACGAAATTCTGCACAACCTTGAATGATAGGTGTGTGCAGAGCGTCTCACTGAAGGTCGTAATAGCCCTCAGTGATTAGCTCCACATCTACATATATAAGCGACGAACATTCTGCTAAGTCCGTGGTCCACTGGAATCTCCACTCTAATTTACTATACATACATAAATATAAAAGATGGCTACTTTTACACATCAAGAATTAATAATAGTATACACATTCATTTGTACAGTCACTGGTCTGCAAGCACACATATAAGTTAATCAACAGTGGTTCCGTACATAATTCAAGATGTCGTCGGCCGGTCGTCTTTTTGCCTCGTGGTCAGCTTCACCACGTGTTCAGGCAAAGTCGGGCTAACAATTCAATTCTATGCATAGCAAATTCCACAAACATAATTCAACAATAATATAATACATCACGATGAAACAGAAGTATGTTCATTTACCTTCGTGACAATTTCAGGCCAGTGGCTACTTGAGTGAATTCGGATTTTCACAAGTACTGCGTCTTAGTCTTTTCTGGAGAGATCTACTGCTCCTGTGTAGCTGTTAACTCTTCCTCGGTTTAAACACGACTGCCAGTCTCGCTCTCTATTCGAATTAGTCAGACCTGGTTGAGTCTATCCTAGCTGGGTTCCCATTGGCGGATAATAGACTCGCCTAACGGCGTTACGATGATGTCATTGCCTGAGCTAGAGTCAGCGGCCACTGTGTGTAAGCGGCAGTATGCTATTGCTACGCGTGATTACTTCCATCGTCTGCTGCTGGTTAACATTGAAATTCTAAGATTACATAGACTAACCAAGCTAAATATTAAAATAAGCAGAGTAAAACTAGTCCTCTCAAGACAAATAGTAACACCGAAACATACTAATCCTAACACGCGCATAGCATAGTCACAAAGCAATAAACAATCTGATTAAAGATATAAAAACAAAAGCTTACACGTAAAACTCACCCTGAAAACTGGCTTCAGAAGAATACAAATTTAAAGTTGGTTGATCATAATTCCCTACAGCTGACCATAATTTCAGTAATCGCAGCACAAACAACATTAGCTTTGTCAATAAGAAACATTGAATGAAACGGATGTGCATCATTGCTCAAAGATAGTGAAGAAGATGACGGCTGGTACGTCTGAACAAGGGAGATAACCATAGTTTTAGGAAGTGTAGTAGTCTCTCCTAATGAGACGGAAGATTCAAGGTTCGAGAAAAAGTGATAAAGTTCATTGGAATTCTGTAAAGAAATATTGAACAAGAAAACAAAAACACACAACAATAACACAAAAAGCAACAGATGAATATCAGTGTTCCAAATCCTTATTGACACTACTGAGCTATATTCTTTTTAATATATGTTTTCCCTTTAATTGTAACTTTCATTTCTATATAATACATTTACCAAGTTTGAGCAACTTCAGCCGATATTGGTGCTACACACAATGCTTTTAAATATATTAATTCGGCGCCCGAATAATGTTAAAGAGATGTTTTTGTTTTAAACGTATAATGCTAAAGAGACACTGTTGTTTTAAACACACACACACACACACACACACACCTTCCCCCTTCACACACACAGAGTTTTGTGGTACATTTCACGTGTATAATGTCTGCATATGTTTAATAGATAGTATCATGACAAAAACCAAATCAAAACATAAAACCACAATTTTGTAACATAGGATATGACATGCGTAATGTTTATATACAACAAAGATTTTGGTTTTTAAAATAGACACAATTTGTTTTGGACATTGCATAGTCAACGTGTATATTGTAACTGGAGATAGTTAATGTCTTGGCAGTTCACAAGATAATCCAAATAAAATAAAATAATTTTTGTTTTAAAGAGTTAAAATTGTATGTACTGTAGTGTCCGTTACTATATTAATATAGTTGAATCGTCACCATGATCATCAACATAATCATCGACATCGTTGTTATCAATTCCTTCAGTGACAGTATTCGTTCTGATCTTGAACTTCGGATCCCTTCAGCAACACCACCGCCAATTTCATCATCAATCATCACCACAGCACCAACAACACTGCATTCATCATCATCTCCGGGCTACATCATCGTCATCAAAATCATCACCATTAACGTCATCACCCTCATCATCAACACTGCCACCACCATCGCCATCACCTTCACCTTCTCATCAACCGCCATCTCTTCCTTCCTCCCCCTCCCTCCCCTCTCCCCGCCCTCTTCCCCATCCCTCTCTCTCTCTCTCTCCTCGTAACCAAGTAGCTCAGTGACAATGTTCATTCTGGTCTTGAATTTGCGAGCGTTTCCAGCCTGTAATGAAGTACCCGGCGGTGGCTCCGAGGATCAAGCTCAGACACAGCCACACGTTGTAAGTCATAAAGATCAGCATCAAGCAGTAGCTCAAAAAGATTTGCACCGCGTGCAGCCCAGTCTGAAGTAGGTGTATCCTGGAAAACAGCCTGCCCCTGAAAGCACAGACCCAAAACATATATATTGCTTTTATATTTTTTATAAAACGCTTATCAGCTCAAAGAGCGGCTCAAGGCGAACACAATGCAGTATCTTACATAGTTTGATGTAGCAGAATATGGCTGCCCGAACAAAGTAAAAGAGGCACTCCTAACGGGATTCGAACTCACAGGAGAATGCTACCGGCAAAAACTCCGCACCAATCGGAGAGTGAAAGGAGAGAGCTATGCGCGGTTTGCGGATCGTTTGTCCACAATGCTAGATAAGTGGGTTAAGACATTTGATGGACTATTAGTGTGGGAACAGCTACGGGAAACCATGACCCCCGAGCTGAAAACATTCTCAGTAGAGCAGGGCGCGGAAAGACTGGAGGATCTGGTCAAGGTCGCAGATAGGTACGTGGCCGCCCACGGAGAAGCCAAGAGCTTCAGGCGAGACCTAAAGCCTAACGGGAAAGAGGTACAGAAAAGAAGCCCTCACCGGGAAAAGCGCACCGCGAATAGGCCAAATCACCCCAGACCTGGGCAAAATAAAGGACCCAACGCGGAATTCGGAAAAAAGAGGTCTCGCAGAATGTCACATGTAAAATGACAATGTATTATATTATGTAAAGTTTGGGAAATAAATTATGTGATATAATAAACCCGTGTTTGTCTGTTTGATAACTGTAGAGTATGGCTTAGCATGGCTACGTTTCGGATAAGTTTTTGCCGTGAAGTCCGTGCAAAATGCAAGTTTTGAAGAAAGTGAGCGATAGATTTCGAAAGCGCAGTAAGAATCGTCACTTCTTTCCCGTCTACTAGAGTAGAAACACGTTGTAACACGTTTGTGGTTTCTCGCTAGCTTAGCGAATATGTTTTTGTGAAAACTGGCGTTTGTTGTATTCGTTATTTATGCACAAATAACGGAGCGCTGTTAAAATTATAATTATTTACTATTTCTGTGGCAGAGATAGGTTTGGTTTACAGCGTGTGCAGTTTTCAGTTGACTAAGCAAAGTGTTATATAAAACTTCTGGACATTATTGCAGTGTCAGGTCAGGAACAGAGTGACAGTTGTGTCAGGACAGAACAGAACAATTTAGAATAAAAGCAGGTCTAGTCTTGTGGAATTATAGTAGGCCTGGACTATCTGTGACACATGCATCATTGGATACACTTTTATATAACAACATAATCTTTTGAGGTGAGAATTTATTATTTTTATTTTAGACAGTCGTTTGTTTACCCCAATATTCTTTGCAGGATGACAGCAGTGCTGGATGCAGGGGCGTTTATTACCCATAATAAACGAAGCACTGTATTTTTCTGATGGTGTAAACTTTGCCTATTAGGTAAGGTTGTGGGAGTAGGGATACTGTATGGTATTTCAGCATGTTGCAGATTTTCTTCTTCTTCCTTTTCCTGGATCCCTTGATTGTGGAGATTTCCCGGATCCATAACCGTGGAAGAAGGGGAGGACCATACCACCAACCAACCAGCCGACCACACCACACCACACTACAACCACGCCACCATCCTTTCAGCCATCCAACCACCTACCAGTCCACTGCCGATGCCAACCATACTACTACCATCCCACCTCTTTCATCATCTGCATCATCATCCTGTGCTGGGGCGACCACAGTACTCAGTTAAGTTTTCAACTTCGCTGAAGCCAACGGTACTTCCGATACCCCACCAGATGATGAGAACTGTTAATCTGATTAAATTCTGAGGAAATTGGGGTGCCAAACCAGACTTTAACTTGAAGAATATTTTAATAATATTTCGGGGTTTTGTACAGATTATTTGAAACATTTTCGGCAGTTTTTGTAAATCGTGGTCCAGTAGTGTAAATAATAACAAAAAGGGAAATTTTACACCGTTGTTTCGAGTTTCTTTACTTTTCAACTCTACCTTTTATCTAAACTTAACTTGTTCTTGGAACGAGACGTAGGAGGGTCTCTTCACAAAAACTCTTCACGTGACAATTATGGGGGCTCGTCCGGGATCAGCACTCGCTGAGATCAGCACCCGCTGAGATCAGCATCCGCTGAGTTAACAAGATAGTTCATTATCCTGGGTATAGGTTAGGAATTACCTTGTGGCTTCACAAAGTTTGTTGTTCTTAAGTTAGATAGTTTGAAGGTAGTGCATGTAAATATGTTGATCGTTGTTTTTGTTTAGAGTAAGAATTTTATGTTCATTCATTGGAGTACTTGGATACTTGTTTTCAGGAGTTGCTGTGACGGTCAAGGTTGCTGACATTGTCAATTGTCTAGCGTATGTTCTAGGTTGTTTTGACGTTTTAGGATAGTTTTGTTTGATCGTAGTCATGGCCGAAGCCATTACGGACTCTCCAATTTCCACACGGTTGCGCAAAACACAGAATGTAGCGTTAAGTTCTCCCGCGGTCCAGAACGCGCGACAGCATGGTAGCATAGATGCGAAGTCTAAGTCTGTTGGCGAGATTTCAGGTTCCGGTTTACCTGATCAAATCGAAGCAGTAGTTTCTCTTGGTCAACGTCTCAATCTGGCTGGACAAGAGTTAGCTGATTTTGTGCGTCACACTTTAGCTGACCAGGCAAAAGCTGCTACAGAAGAGAGGCTAGCCAGGGAGCAAAGGGAGCGTGAAGAGCGTCTTACCCAACGGGAGTGGTCACTGAAGGAGCAAACTACCAAACAAGAGAGAGACTTGGAGTATAAATTGGAATCTATGAGACTATCTCATGCAGAGAAGATGGCGAAACTGCAGAATGCCAGTCATCAACCAGTGGCATCGACGAGTCGCATAGTTGTCGAAAACGCTTCTATTCCAGAGTTTGATGAGTCTAAGGATGATCTCGACGACTACTTGCGACGGTTCGAGCGTCTTGCCCGTGCACACGAATGGCCTGAAACTACGTGGTCAGTGAAATTGAGTACAGCACTTAAGGGTAAAGCTTTGCAACTCTACAACTCAGTAGACGAGGATACCGCACTCAACTACCCGAAGTTGAAGAAAGCACTGTTGGAAAGATTTCAGCTTACAGCTAATGTCTACCGTCAGCGATTGCGTAGAGCAAAGGTGAGAGAAGGCGAAACGTACACACAGTTTATTGCCCGTTTACGTCTTTTTGCCGATCGCTGGGTGGAGATGTCCGGCAAGCGACAGAAGTACGCAGATCTAATGGAGCTGATGCTTCTGGAACAGTTCATGGAAAGTCTTCCCGCTGACACAGCATCGTTTGTTCTGGAACACGAACCCGACACTTTGGCAAGCGCTGCACACTTCGCTCAAGTACACAAGGAGGCACACCCACAGCGGCACCGTAAACAATCGCCGAGGAACGGATCTTCCAGGGCTAACACTCAACCTAGGGAGAACGCCAAGCCAGCGAAGGAAGAAGAAAGAGGTTCGAGTCAAGCACGATCAGCTGGGCAGGCAACTACAGCTCGTGTAACCTGTCACTACTGTCACCGCACAGGACACTTCAAGAAGGACTGTCCCAAGCGAGCAGCAGCCCAGCAAGGTACGCATGTTATTGTTTCGGGTGCGCAAGCGAACACCGAGGAGGATGGAATACCTGAACTGTGTGTTCCATGTTCGCAGAAACATTTCAACCCAAAATGCAAGGTTAGCATCGACGGACACCAAGCTGAAGGACTACGCGATACAGGAGCCGATGTGATGGTGGTTAGAGCATCGTTCGTGCCGCCATGCGCTTACACCGGTCGTAAAGTGCCGATCACTCTAGCTGAAACAAGTTTGTGCAAGGATTTACCGATAGCTCGCATTACGGTGAATACTCCTTGGATCGAGGCTGAGATTGAAGCTGTCGTTATGCAGAATCCGCCCGCAGATCTCATCATAGGCAACAAAGTTTTGTTGGCTGATAGAACTTTGGTGAGCATTCCAGTCTACCGCGTACCCAAGCAAGTAGCGGTACTTACCAGGCAACAAGCAGAGCGCCAGCAGCGTCCACTGCCGCCGCTTCCAGCAGTAGATACCGGATCTGGACATATTAAGCCGAAGGACTTGATTGCTCTACAGATGCAGGATCAGTCTCTTGCTAGTCTGAGAACCGCCGCCGAGTCAGGACAAGAGAAGAAAGCTGGTAAACAAGGGTTCGCGTCTTACCTATGGACGAAAGGAATTCTCTACAGGAAATTCCGAACTCAACAAGACCAGTATCAGCAAGTTGTTCTTCCAAAGAGTCTACGGAGAGGGGTGATGTCAGTGGCACACGATTCAGCGTTCGGGGGTCATCTGGCAACCACGAGGACACTAGACCGCATATGGCGCCAATTTTATTGGCCAGGCATAGTTGGAGATGTGCGCCGTTTCTGCTCATCTTGTGATCAGTGTCAGAAGATGTCGCCGAGAGGCAGGGTCAAGAAGGTTCCTTTGGTACCAATGCCGCTAATCGACGAACCATTCCGACGCGTCGCAGTTGACATCATCGGTCCTATCAAGCCCGCTTCCGACAATGGCAACAGGTACATTTTGACTATGGTGGACTACGCTACTCGCTATCCAGAGGCGATGCCATTGAAATCCATCGAAGCTACCCGTGTAGCCGAGGCATTGTTAGAACTGTGGTCAAGACTGGGCATTCCAGCGGAAATCCTAACAGATCGCGGAACCCAATTCACAAGCGAGATTATGCGAGAGGTCAGTCGTCTCTTGGGCATCCGTCAAATGTGTACCACACCGTATCATGCCCAGTGCAATGGTTTGGTGGAAAGATTCAACGGCACACTCAAGTCCATGTTACGCAAGTTGTGCCAGGAAAAACCAAGTGTTTGGGATCGCTATCTGCCAGCGGTACTGTTCGCGTACAGAGAGTCACCCCAAGAGAGCACAGGTTTTGCACCGTTCGAACTGCTATACGGACGTCGAGTTCGGGGTCCTATGGCTATTCTTCGTCAGAGTTGGACAGATGAGCAGGCACCTGAAGAAATCCAAACCACCGCAACGTACATTGTGGAACTGAGAAACAGGATCAAAGAAACCTGCGAACTTGCCCAGCAAAATCTCAAGAAGTCTTCGGAAAGATATGCAAAAGAGTTCGACAAGAAGGCCGCACCACGTACATTCAAGTCCGGAGACAAGGTGCTTCTGCTACTTCCGCAGCAGCATAACAAACTGCAGCTGCAGTGGCAAGGTCCGTACAAGGTCATTGAACGCGTCGGGGACTGGCGAGGTTCACCTGACTACAAGATTCAAGTCAAGGGGAAAGTCCGGATGTACCACGCGAATCTCTTGCGACGATACATCGAACGAGAGGAAGAAGTCAGCGCCGAGGAGGAGGAAGAAGAAAATAACTCGTCGGAGGAGCAGAGGGTTGACAACGTCGCGGTCGTCATCGATGAGACAGAGGTTGAGCTTGAGTCAGAGCAGGTACCTACGTGCATCTTGACAGCAAAAGAGAGCCATGTAGATGCAACATAAACCCTGGCCTGGAACCAACGCTACCAAGAAGAAACAGCCCAACGTTGTCACTTGGACTGAGGAATCAGAACAGGCATTCCAGACGTTGAAGCAACGCCTAACCAGTCAGCCCATCATTCGGTTGCCAGATTTGGAAAAGGAATTCGTCCTACGTACAGATGCGTCCCAACAAGGGCTGGGAGCAGTACTATTGCAACAGGATGACGAGATTTTGATGCCTGTGGCATACGCTAGCCGCAAGTTGACCTCAGCAGAGCAGAACTACTCAACGGTGGAACAAGAATGTCTTGCTGTAGTCTGGGCGATCAAGAAGTTCGAGCAGTACATGTACGGAGTGCACTTCACTCTTCAGACAGATCATCATCCGCTGCAATTTCTGAGGCAATCCAAACCAGCAAACGGACGTCTTGCCCGTTGGGCTATGTTGCTACAGCCTTACGAGTTCACTGTTCAAGCCATCGCAGGCAAGGACAATGTGGGAGCCGACTATCTGAGTCGAACCTTCAACTAGGAAGCAAGGGGAAGGATACAGAACAGTTTTGAATGAAACTCCCATGTTTCATCTTGTGTCGGAGGGTATTGTCACATGTAAAATGACAATGTATTATATTATGTAAAGTTTGGGAAATAAATTATGTGATATAATAAACCCGTGTTTGTCTGTTTGATAACTGTAGAGTATGGCTTAGCATGGCTACGTTTCGGATAAGTTTTTGCCGTGAAGTCCGTGCAAAATGCAAGTTTTGAAGAAAGTGAGCGATAGATTTCGAAAGCGCAGTAAGAATCGTCACTTCTTTCCCGTCTACTAGAGTAGAAACACGTTGTAACACGTTTGTGGTTTCTCGCTAGCTTAGCGAATATGTTTTTGTGAAAACTGGCGTTTGTTGTATTCGTTATTTATGCACAAATAACGGAGCGCTGTTAAAATTATAATTATTTACTATTTCTGTGGCAGAGATAGGTTTGGTTTACAGCGTGTGCAGTTTTCAGTTGACTAAGCAAAGTGTTATATAAAACTTCTGGACATTATTGCAGTGTCAGGTCAGGAACAGAGTGACAGTTGTGTCAGGACAGAACAGAACAATTTAGAATAAAAGCAGGTCTAGTCTTGTGGAATTATAGTAGGCCTGGACTATCTGTGACACATGCATCATTGGATACACTTTTATATAACAACATAATCTTTTGAGGTGAGAATTTATTATTTTTATTTTAGACAGTCGTTTGTTTACCCCAATATTCTTTGCAGGATGACAGCAGTGCTGGATGCAGGGGCGTTTATTACCCATAATAAACGAAGCACTGTATTTTTCTGATGGTGTAAACTTTGCCTATTAGGTAAGGTTGTGGGAGTAGGGATACTGTATGGTATTTCAGCATGTTGCAGATTTTCTTCTTCTTCCTTTTCCTGGATCCCTTGATTGTGGAGATTTCCCGGATCCATAACCGTGGAAGAAGGGGAGGACCATACCACCAACCAACCAGCCGACCACACCACACCACACTACAACCACGCCACCATCCTTTCAGCCATCCAACCACCTACCAGTCCACTGCCGATGCCAACCATACTACTACCATCCCACCTCTTTCATCATCTGCATCATCATCCTGTGCTGGGGCGACCACAGTACTCAGTTAAGTTTTCAACTTCGCTGAAGCCAACGGTACTTCCGATACCCCACCAGATGATGAGAACTGTTAATCTGATTAAATTCTGAGGAAATTGGGGTGCCAAACCAGACTTTAACTTGAAGAATATTTTAATAATATTTCGGGGTTTTGTACAGATTATTTGAAACATTTTCGGCAGTTTTTGTAAATCGTGGTCCAGTAGTGTAAATAATAACAAAAAGGGAAATTTTACACCGTTGTTTCGAGTTTCTTTACTTTTCAACTCTACCTTTTATCTAAACTTAACTTGTTCTTGGAACGAGACGTAGGAGGGTCTCTTCACAAAAACTCTTCACGTGACACAGAACAAAAACGGTATTGCTCGTTCTGCAACAGAAATAATCACTCCACCGCGGAATGTTTCAAGTTAGCTGCACAACGTAGGGACGAGCGTGAAAGCCGGCCAGCTCATAGAGTTCTAACTCAAAGCAGCGGTAACAATCCACACCCCATCGGAGATCACCCATCGGTGACAGACACGGTCAAGGTCAACGGTAAAGAAGCGAACTGTCTGTATGACACAGGTCTATCATACGACGCGATAGTTAGCGAATCTCTTGTATCGCGCGCGGACTTGACGCACAAGACAGTCGAACTACAATGCTGTATCTTACATAGTTTGATGTAGCAGAGTACCCTTGAAAATAGCCCGTCTCAAAAATGCAAAATATGCATAGCTTACTAAGTGTGCTGAGAATTGGAATTTTTTTAAAACGAACATTTGAATAATAATTGTCATCCTTGCGGGCGAAAATCATCATCATCATCATCGCCATTATCACCCACGCGGCGAAATCTTCTTCTTCCTCCTCTCCCTCATCATCATCATTATTGTCGTCGTAGTCACCAATGCCAGCGAAATCTTCCGTCTTCTTCTCCTAGTCCTCGTCCCTCTTTTCCTCCTATCCATCGTCATTAACATCACCACCATAATTATCATAATCTTCATCATCACCACCATCAATACCATCATCATCATCATCATCATCATCATCATCATCATCATCATCATCATCGTCGTCGTCGTCGTCGTCGTCGACACCGTCACCACTGACTGACCTTACACTCTGCTCTACGGCTTTTTCCTCTTGCGAGCCGTGCAGCATGATTTGGGCCACGCGAAGGTTGTGTTGGATGGTGGCGTACTCGCGGAGAAACTTGAGCACTTCGTAAAACATGGCGAAGAAGAAGATCAGTATGCAAGCCCAAGCAAATCCTGGCACAATGAAATTGTAGTGTGTTTAGGCCGTCACCCCAAAATCATCATCATCATCATCATCATCATCATCATCATCATCATCATCATCATCACGTCCGAGAAAACATGTTGAAAAGAACTAGAACGCTAGACTAGAATTCTGACGTAGGTCTACAGCTCGTAACAACTGCCTTTGAGCTTTTGCTTGTTTAGTCAGTGTAGACTTATAAGGTTACTGTTAGTCTAAAGCAGACGACAGAAGTGATCATGCGTAACACAGTGTAGCTTGATGCAAGCACAATTAGTGACATCATCGCAGCCTACGATCGAGCTTCGAATTTTACACCCACTCAGAGTTGTTTCATCCAATGAGAACACAGCTAGGTTAGATAGAACCGGTTCTGGGTGATTCAAGCAAAGAGATAGAACGTCAGTCTTCGTTGAAACGCTGAGCAGTACACTCAAGCAGAAATCTCTCTCCTGAGAAGATTAGACAGCAGTACTTGTTGAATATTCAAATTCAATCAAGTAGCCACGGCCTGACATTGTCAAGAAGGTAAATGAACATACTTCTGTTTCATCGTGATGTATTTATATTATTGTTGAAATTATGTTTGTGAAATTTGCAATGCTTGAGAATTGTTAGTCCCACATTGCGTGTCCACGTGGCGATCACGACCGGCCGACGCCATGCTGTATTATGTACGGATCCACTGTTGTTTAACTTATATGTATGCTTGCAGACCAGTGGCTGTACCCGAGAATGTTTATAATATTATTATTTCTTTATGTGTATAGTTAGCCACGATTTATATTTATATATGTATAGGAAATTATAGTGGAGATTCCAGTGGACCACACAGACTTAGCAGAATGTTCGTCGCTTATGTATAGAGATGTGGAGCTATCACTGAGGGCAACTTTGGCCTTCAGTGAGACGCTCTGCACATACCTATTATACAAGGTTGTGCAGAATTTCGTCTCATATGTTACAGACGAGCAGGCGTTATATCGTGAGCCCAACTCAGCAAAAGACAAAACCAAGTCGACGCTTAAAGTTGGCTGCCGAGGCATCTCCAGCATTGTGCGAAGATAGCCCAACCGACGAACCACAAAGTCAAAGACTCCACGACAACACAGGTTGTCCCAGAAGCGACCCCAACGTAGCGCTTCAACAACGCAGTTAAGTGCCACAAGAAACCGTGCACTAAAACTCTGTATAAACAGGACCACAGTAGTCCACTCTTCAAGAACTCTGACCATTAAGGCAGAAAGTATCCAGTGCCCTATGATGAAAAAGTGGCTTCCTAGATTATCAGCGAGCAAACCATTCACATTGACAATTGAACTTTTAAGTTAGTTTCGTACTTCGAATTTCATGCATAGAGTAGAAGAAATAAATGTGTGATTTTTACTGTTATTAAGTGGCTGGACTACATATGATTCATAGCCGTGTGAAAGCTAGTGTGACAGTGATCTTTTACCATTTTTCTATCTATCTCTGTACCCCAGCCTAAACACAGACCGAGCTAAACAAATAAATGTATTAAGTGAAGTCACAGGGAGATAACTAGCTATCCCCATAGACTAAGACGAGGAGGTAATAGCAGTCCATTGTGCAGAGCCCAGCAACAATAAAAACCCCGTCACACAGCTGTCAACATGTCAACGAAAAAGAGCCAGTTCAATGTTTATCCTCGCAAAGTTAAGTAGTTAAGTGAAATGATGATAATGCCGATGAAGATGATGATGATGATGATGATGATGATGATCATGATGATGATGATGATGATGATGATGATGATGATAAATACACTGACAATCCATGATGGGAAAAAAATTCGACGTCGATGACAATGAGGAAAGTGACGACGATAACGATAATAACAACGATGACCATCACGACGATGATGATAATGACGATTACCATAGACGATGATGGTTATGGCGATGATGATAATGATGAGGACGACGACGACGATGATGATGATGACGATGATGATGATGATGATGATGATGATGATGATGATGATGATGATGATGATGATGATGATGATGATGATGATGATGATGATGATGATGATGGTGCCCTTACCAAAATCATTATGGGTGTGGAGATCCTCAAACAGAATGTACTCCATATTGCCCGTGTGGAAATACATCTGAAATAAAGAACGCCATTTTAGGTACAAGAGAATTCGAATCAATGTTGATTTTCTCGGGGTGTTCCGGTTTTCCTCCTCCCTTCGATGACGGCATTGGATGCAGTCACTCTACATTTTCACAAATAACATTCGATTTCCTTTCCATCTTCTCGTAGCGACTTGCCAAATTTACACTACATGTTTGTTGTGTATGTGAGAATGCGTGAAACGTGTGAGAGTGCATGTTGATACTGATCGCCGGGCTTTGAACCTGATTGATGATTTGGAGTAAAGCGCGTATATAGCATCCTATATTAGTAGTAGCAGTAGTAGTAGAAGCAGTAATAATAGTAGTATTGTTGTTGTTATTATTATCATTATTATATATATTATTATTAGTGCACTACCATGCACTCGGATAAATATGCGATTGCCTATTCTAGCATGTAGGTTGGTCTACATTGGTGTGTGCCCCTTGTTCGCATAGTTGGGATTGTTTAGCCGTTACTTGCCAACTCGGTTATTGCGGCCCTTATATCAAAACAGGATCTGTAGTATTGTTAGAATCTAAACACTCACCGCCATGCCCATGTCCATGGAATCGTTGTTAGGCATAGGCATGTCCATGTTCATGCCACCGGAACCCATGTGCATGTGGTTCATGTTCATGCCGCCGGCACCGGTGCTCATACTACCGGCCCCAGGACCCATGTTCATACCACTGGCACTAGTGGTCATACCACCGGCCCCAAGGCCCATGTTCATGCCGCCGCTCATGTTCATGTTGTTCATGTTCATGATGACGCTGGATGTCGCTGCTGCTGCAGACGTGGATGTTAGCGGTTGATGACGATGTCTGCTGATGGGGATGACGTCAACTGTTGGTGATGACGTCAGCTGGTGATGATAACTTCAGGTTTTGATGATACTGATGATGATGATGTCAAATGATGATGGCTAGGCCTAGCTGCTTGCTGCTGCTGCTGTAGTCGTAAAGCTGTTGATGATGATGAAGTGGTTGGTGCCAACAGCAAACTTTCCCTTTCCAGGTTATGTAAACAAAACAAAAAAATCAAAAGTCAAGAGTCAACATTGACCTGAAACAAATAGTTTGATATGTGTGATAGGAATACCCCAACCTCAACGACGCCAGTTTTGAGATAGTCCATATTGTGTACTTTGGTGGCTTACATCGTTAGTGCTATTATTTGTGACCAATGACTTGTCTAAAAATCTCACAGTCTAAAGACACCTAACATGCCAAAAAAAGAAACATTCAAAACAAGATGGCAAGCCATTCAAATGTATTTCCAGATACTCATACAAATGTAGCTAAAAACCAGCATTTTCAAAAGCGTACATTTTCAACGATTCAACGATTCAACGAAGTTTATTGGCCAAATTGACATAAAACATGCACATGGAATATGTTGCGATGTGGCAGTAACATTCATAAAACATACATGCAAACACACGTTTACCAGCTAATAAAATACTGATCAAGCGTGCACACATACACCCGCAAAAAACAAATAGTAAAAATAAACAAGTAGGTGCCAGTGGATTATGACGTGACGTCAGTTACCGCATTATGAATTTGACATTAAAAGAAATTTTAAGCGAGAGCAGCCTCTGGAAAAAAAGAATATCTAAAGCGGTTTGTTCTGGTTTTGAGGCCTCTGAAGCGCCTGCCGGACGGGAGGAGCTCGAACAGATGGCCGGCTGGGTGTGAGGGGTCAGCTGTGATGTTTCTAGCTCTACGGACCAAGCGCGTGTTGTAGATTGAGGCGACAGATGGAAGTTCGCACCCGATAACTCTGGACGCGTGTTTTACGATGCGCTCAAGTTGCACTTTCTCCTCATCAGTGGCACCACCAAACCAGGTAGTGATGCCAAAGCAGAGGATGCTTTCGATCACTGCGCGATAGAACTGCGTCAGGACTCTTGCAGGCAACCTGAACTTCTTGAGTTGTCTCAAGAAGTGCAGGCGCTGTTGGCACTTTTTGATGATGGGGGTGGTGTTGTTTCCCCATGACAAGTCGTTCGAAATGTCTGTGCCTAAAAATTTGAACTCTTCGACTTGTTCAACACTTTCATCGTTGATCACAAGTGGTGAAAGTGGATCTTTAATTCTCCGAAAATCGACAATGGCGCTAGTCAGTCTTGATTTTATTATACTTAATGTAGCCGAGCGGAGTATTTGACTCCCGTCTTTCGGCCACCACCTTGATGACACGGCCCAACCCGAGCTGTTATTTTTATTTATCCCTCGTAAGAGGAACATAAAAACATTTGCCCTGAAGCGTGTTGATAGCAAACCGGATTGCCGGCTACTAGGATACGTTGAACAAAATCCTGTTTAGCAAAAACTTTACCCCAGCGACTTTGACCTATGATATAAAGCAAATACGGTAGGCTGGGAAGCAGGCCATTAACTAAGGTAATGTTTCTTTGAAGTTTGGACAAAATCTGTTGAGTGGGTTTTTACATAACGGCATGCGACAGCCCGACGAACGACCGACTGACGGACATTTGGCTCGTTCTGATTCCCAAGGCTATTTCAAAGTATTTCCATCTATGTCTGGAAATACAACAACAACAACAACAACAACAACAACCGAAAGAAAGATATAAAGAAAGGAAGACAAAAAGATGTAAGCCTACTACAATGGGTAGACTATGGCAAATAATATTTTTGACAAAACTGGACTTGCATCGTTTTATCCTCCCACGGCAGATTTGCAGATTTCATTTATCAGCACTTGAAGAGAATTATCTCCAGATTTTAAGTCAAGTCAAGTCAACAAATCTTAGTTCCAAATAAAATAAGAAATTGGTTTTGTTGCCAACGGTGAGGAGACGGTTTTTAATGGAAAAGAAAGAAAATAAATTCATAATTTTGTAAGAAGATTACAGTTCTAAGCTGGAGTAACATGCACAATATACATAATTTTTTTTACATTGTAAAAGCACACACACACACACACATACATACATACAGAGAGAGAGAGAGAGAGAGAGAGAGAGAGAGAGAGAGAGAGAGAGAGAGAGAGAGAGATTAAAATATTAATAGCCCAGCATGTGTTTAAAGAACTTTCTATTGCGAGAGAGAGAGAGAGAGAGAGAGAGAGAGAGAGAGAGAGAGAGAGAGAGAGAGAGAGAGCGTTTCCGAATACTGGATGATTGTGTAGAAAAGGAACTAATATCTCAAGAGTTCCCAATGAACATTTCTCGTCAAAGATGACAGCATCACACTGCTTTATACTTTGAAGGTAAGATGACAGTCTTTCACAAGGTAAGGTGACAGTCTTTCACAAGATAAGGTGACAGTCTTTCACAAGGTAAGTTGACAGTCTATCACAACGTAAGGTGACAGTCTTTTACACTGGGTTATTAGTGTTCAATTTACCTTCAAAGTATCAGGCATTGTGAGGGCTACCGTTAACTTTGACAGGAAATCTTCACTGGGAACACAGAGTTATTAGTCCAAAAAGGCTTTTACCTTACCTTCAAAGTATCAGGCAGTGTGTTACTGTTAGGATAAATTTGACGGCAAATCTTCATTGGGAGGTTCCTCTCTACGTCCTATTGCTAATAACGATCGGTGTGACTCGCTCAAAAGAAGGACTTCCTTTATGTATTACCTAGCATGACATTTTCATTTTAGGCCTACGTAAATGTTGTGGTAAAGTTGTAGGCTTACAATACAGGGGAAACTGACCAATACTGTTTGTTACCGAACACGTGACTTTAGCTCCGTTATGAAACATGTCATGTGCCTATTGTCGATGTCACGAGTTTCGTTATTGTGTACATCGGCTATTTCACTAGACAAACTGCATTCTGTCAGCCTGTCAGACCGCCAAGAGGCCAACGCCTTTGTATTCTAACACATACGGACTCAGACATAAACGCATACAAAAACCTACACCCACATCCACACATACACACACAGATGCGCGCACACACACACACACATACATATTTAATATGTACAATGATATAACAAGTAATGAATAAACGATAGCAATTAACCAAGAAACTTTGTAGCATATAAAAGAAAACAACATAGAGAGAGAGAGAGAGAGTGGGTGAGAGAGAATGGGTGAGGGGGGAGGGGAGTGAAGAGGGACAGAGACAGACAAACGGACAGAAACAGAGACAGAGTAGCCATGCATGGAAAACTCTAAACTTACGATACTCACCATCGCAGGTTTCTACTTAGAATGTTAAAATACGCATTGGGTACATCGTTGACACGTAATGTCGTTGTATCTTTGTACACATGTTTGATACAATGTACACTGCAGTACGTTGACACTATTACATGTCCCGATACAACACACTGTAACATCAAGATAACGCGCGGATCAAGTAGGTCCCTAACGGTGCTGATAAATAGTCTAATACAACGACAACACAAAAACACCTTCTCATGCTACATTGTCCCAAGCGCCAGGCAATCACTGACACCAAGCAAGCAATTTAACTTGGGAAGCCTGCTCATAGGTATAGGCCTACTGTCTTTCTGCACGATGGGACTGCCCGATGTAAATATACTGAATAGTATATCAACAGAAGCGTCCTTGAATTAGATTAGAAAACCGTCAATAAGAGGCATGTCACGTCTTACGACACGTCTTGAAAGATAGATTAATATACTATTACAATACACAGTGTATCTGAGACTATAGAGAATAGGCCTTCTCTCTCTCTCTCTCTCTCTCTCTCTCTCTCTCTCTCAAATTTAGAGAGCACCAATGCATCGGGGAGACAACAAGTTTGTATTAAAACATAGGCCTACTGTCTTTCTGCACGATGGGACTGCCCGATGTAAATATACTGAATAGTATATCAACAGTAGCGTCCTTGAATTAGATTAGAAAACCGTCTATAAGAGGCATGTCACGTCTTACGACACGTCTTGAAAGATAGATTAATATATACTATTACAATACACAGTGTATCTGAGACTATAGAGAATAGGCCTTCTCTCTCTCTCTCTCTCTCTCTCTCTCTCTCTCTCTCTCTCTCTCTCTCTCTCTCTCTCTCTCTCTCTCTCTCTCTCTGTGAGATGGGACAGGAGTGGTTTATTGATAGCATCTAATTCTTGGACAAAATCCTTATTAGAGGCTGTTCTCCGTGGAATGAGGAAATGATAGGATTAAAGATTTATCTCCCCTTCTCTGCTGCATTGACTAACCTCATCAGCTATGGAATGCTGCATGATTTTTTGAAACTGTACCTCTTAGTCGAACACTTAGTTAGTTAGTTAAATAGATTAACGTCCCCGGACATATATGCGTATAGGGGACGATTATTCGTTATGTCACCTTGCCGATGTTTATATTCCTTCGCGATATGGCTCGGGCTGCAAGTTCGATAGGCCCCTAGACAAGTAGAATCGGGCCATAATGAACCGGGTTAACCCGAAAGGCCCGAGCAAAATTGATTGTCTCAAAGCCACTGAGCTATATCAAAGAGTTTAGTATATATAGTAAAAATAATAAACTCTTTGGCTATATGTTTATACATAGCTCAGTGCTCAAAGCGAGCAAAGATGGCTATAGGGGAAGCGCAACCAATCAACAACCGTCGGAGGGGAACTTTTCACCTCTTCGAATACGTGCGTAAATTTTCATGGCCCGCTTCGCACTTGATTTATGGAAATGGACCGATCACGTGGCGGCTTACTCGCAGAAATGGGAAACAGGCGCACTGGTTGTTTTCATCGTTATCCGTGATTGCGTGCGTGGTCTCTTGCTTTCAAACTGATTGTACGATGCTTCCACTGAAAGGATTTTCACCAAATGTGAGGGACGGAGAGGGGTAGGAATTGCAGGCAGGAGGTGGGATTGGAGATGGTGTAAATTAGAATAAGTACATCCCACAAGCAAGCAAACTTTAATTAATGATGGAACTAAGAGGAATTTTATTATAAGCTTCTCTCTCTCCACACACACACACACACGCACACACACACACACACACACACCATAGGCTACATATACACATGTGCACTTGTATGGTAAGAGTCTGTTAAAATTATAATAGGTCATTTAAAGTTAATATACATAAATATATACATAATGGAGACAATGAGAAAAATGAGCATCGGAAAACGTAAGAAATCGGAATCGTACATTTTAAAACTGACCATCAGATGTGAGAGCACGATATGTCAGGGCTCCATAAGGGATGACGTCACATAAAATTCACATTGTCACGTGGGGTTTATGGGCTCTGCACAATGGAATTATGGACCCTCACGTTTATTCGGTGGGAACTGCTAGTAAGTCACCCTATGAATTACTTTAATAAATTTATTTGTTTAGCTCGTTCTGTGTTAAGGTTGGGGTACAGAAATAGATAGAAAAATGGTAAAAGAATACTGTCACACTAGCTTTCACACGGCTATGAATCATATGTAGTCCAGCCACTTGATAACAGTTAAAATCACACATTTATTTCTTCTACTCTATACAAGATTCTCTAAGTACTAATCTAACTTAAAAAGTCTCTTTCACTGCTAATAGTTCGATCGCTGATAGTCTATGTAGCTGTTATTTCTTCCTCGGGCACTTGCTATAATATCTCATGTAGATTTGGACTACTGTGGTCCGTTTTACAGTTTCTGAAGAGTTGGACTACTGTGGTCCTGTTATGATCAGTTTAACTTAGTGCACTTTCGGAGATTACACTTAACTTTCTGATGGTGCGGTCGAAGTCCTTCTGTGAGGTAGCTTCTGGTACACCTTTGTAGTTGTGTAGTTGGGTTCCCTTGCCACGCTGTGGGGTCTGACAGGGTTACTTTCAAGGCAGCTCTTTCCGTCTTGTGCGGTAGAGGTTCCTCACCCAACTAGTCGTTTCTGTGGAGTGGGGTGCACAGGATAGCTCGGGATAGCTCGCCTGCCCGTCTGTAATATAAGAGACGAAATTCTGCACAACCCTGAATAATCGGTTTGTGCAGAGCGTCTCACTGAAAGCCAAGTAGCCCTCAGTGATAGCTCCACATCTCTATACATAAGCGACGAACATTCTGCTACTTCCGGGTTCCACTGGAATCTCACTCTAAATTCCTATACATACATAACTATCAATCGTGGCTAACTATACACATACAGAATTATTAATATTATAAACATTCAGTGGTACAGCCACTGGCCTGCAAACATACATATAAGTTAAACAACAGTGGTTCTGTACAGTATACAACATGGCGGCGCAACCGGTCGTGTTTCGCCACGTGTTCGGCGTTTCCACATGGTCACGCAAATTCGGATTAACAATTCACATTTATGCATAGCAAATTCTTCAAACATAATTTCAACAATAATATAAATATATCACGATGAAACAGAAGGGTGTTCATTTACCTGTTTGACAAGTTCAGGCCCGTGGTGGCTTGATAGAATTCTAAGATTCTTCAGTCCTGCTTCCTGGTCTATGTGTGAATAGATTTCTCTGCCAGCTTTCTAGCTGTTAACACTTCGGTGTATTCCTCCCAACTGACCAAAACTGTGTTAGGTTCGGACCCAGTCAAACTGGCTCGAACCGCTTTGCGTAAGCTCCCATTGGTTAAAATGTTTACGACTCTCGTAATTACGATGATGTCATGGCCTCAGCCAGCGTCAACTATCACTGTGTGTATGATCGGCAGTATGCTACCGCTACGCTTGATTACTTTCATCGTCTGCTCCTAACTTTGAAATTCTAATATTATATATACTAACCAAGCTAAATATTAAAATAAGCAGAGTTAATACTAGCCAGTTCGTGACAGGCTCCCTCAACTGAAAAAAGGCGATGACTACTGGATTCGACCTTTTTCTACTACAGGGCCTAGTTTAACACTGCTCTATCCTAGGGTCCTCTTTACAAACTAAGTAAGTTGCTCTACCTGAGCTGCAATGCTGTGCCAGGTAGCTATGGACACTAGTGACAGGGTATTACTGGGCGGGGACGAATTCTGGTGCTGTGGCCCTTAGTTGTGTTGGGTGGGCGACAGCTGCTGTGTCCTCCACGAGATGGCGACTGAGGTAGTCGGCTCCGTGGTTCTCTTTGCCGGGGATGTACTCGATTTGGAATGAGTATGCCTGAAGGGTGAGTGCCCATCTCATCAGGCGAGAGTTCAAAGACTTGGAGGCTGCCAGGAACGATAGTGGTTGGTGGTCCACCTGAACTGTGAAGTGGGTCCCATACAGGTAGAGTTGAAACTTCTGTATGGCCCAGACTAGTCCAAGACATTCTTTCTCCGACGTGGCGTAGTGGGTCTCGGCGGGTCTCAATTTTCTGCTGGCGTAGGCGACAGGGAATAGCGTCTCTGCATTCTTGGGGTCGCGCTGTAGCAGTACTGCTCCGAGGCCTAAGTCGCTTGCGTCGGTGCGAAGAACGAATGGCTGAGTCAAATCGGGTAGGTGGAGTACTGGCGCCGATGTCATCCTGTCCTTGAGTGTTTGGAATGCTGTCTCGCATTCCGCTGTCCAAACTACTTTGTCCGGGGCGATTTTCCGGGTTCCATTTGTCAGAGGTACGGCGATGCTGTTGTAGTTGGGGATGAACTTCTGGTAGAAGCCGCAGAGTCCTAGAAACGACTGTACTTCCTTTTTGGTCTTGGGCCTAGGAGCGTCGAGTAGGCGTTTCACTGTCTTCTCTACCGGTCGCAGGCTTCCTTGACTGATGGTGTGTCCCAGAAAGTCTAGCTCGGTGAATCCAATCTGACATTTGGTGGGTCTTGCCGTCAATCCCGTGTCTCTGAGGCGGGCGAGTAGTTGCTGTAGGAGCGTGACATGTTCCTCCCACGTAGGTGTTGCGATGAGGATGTCGTCCATAAACGAATGTAGGTGCTCGCTGCTCAGGGGTGCCAGGAGTTTTCGCATCATTGCGCTGAAGATGCTGGGTGCGTTGTGGAGTCCGAATGGAAGCACGTTGAACTCGAAGTGTCCTTCCATAGTGCTGAAAGCTAGGTACTTTCGGACTTGTGGTTGTACTGGTATCTGATAGTATCCTTTGCTGAGGTCGATGCGTGAGAAGTACTTCGCTCGCTGTAGCTTGGCAAATAGGTCTGTCTGGTCCGGGAGTGGCTCTGGCTGGAACTGCGTTACGGCATTCAACAGTCTGAAGTCGATGCACAGTCGATGCTCTCCGTTGGGTTTTCGCAACAATACCGTGCCTGCGCTGTAGGGTGAAGTAGACTCTGAGATGATTCCGGCTGCCAGTAAGGTGTCTATCTCTTCCTTGATGGCTCGCTGCTGAGACAGGGGCATCGGGTAGAGCTTCTGGCGGACGGGTGTTGGGTCGGTCACCGTTAAGGTTACTTCGACGAGGTCTGTCCTCCCTGGTCGGTCTGTGAGCACAGTCTGATGTTGTCGAATGACCTGTAGTACTTGCTGTTGCTGTTTAGCGGCTAGGTCTCCGTTGAGTATCACGTCTTTGTAGGTTTCTTTGGAGTGCAGGGGATACTCTACTGCATTGGTCTCCATGCTTTCTCCTTCTTCCGCGATGGCGATGGCTAGCAAGTTGTGAGTGCTGGGGGTCGCTGGTCGGTCCGTGTATTTCTTGAGGAGATTGATGTGGTGGTATCGGGCTCTCCCGTTCACCTCTACTTGGTAGACTGTCTTGGATTTCTTGGCAGTCACCCGGTACGGTCCTCTCCAAGCGATGTCCAGCTTGTTGGTTCCACTTGGAAGTAAGAGTAGCACTTGATCGCCGACTTGCAGTTCTCTGTCCTTCGCGTGGCGGTTGTAGTTCTTCGCCTGACGGGCTCTTGCCTTCTTCAGTGCTTCACCAGCTTTCTTCCACGTTGCTTTGAGGGTTTCCTGCAGGTCTGCGACGTACTTGGTGGCACCTCTTGGTGTGTCGTCTATCTTGGCCTCCGTCCAACTTCTGCGTAGGGCTTCTAGCGGTCCGGCTAGAGGTCTGCCGAATAGCAATGTTGACGGGGTGTAACCTGTGGCTGCATGGGGCGTTTCTCTGTATGCGAACAGTGCCGCATTCACGTAGGTGTCCCACGCTTCTGGATTGTCGTCGGCGACTTTCCTGAGTATGGTGAGAAGGGTTCCATTCAGTCTTTCTACTTGTCCGTTGCTGGCTGGGTGGTATGGTGGTGTGCGAATGTGATGGACTTGTATCAACTCGAACACGTCTTGCATCAGGCGGCCGGTGAACTGAGATCCGTTGTCCGTTCTAATGCTGTCCGGGAATCCGACTCTGGTAAAGATGGCGATGAGTGCATCTGCAATCTTCTTGGTGTCGATCGCTGGCAACGGGACTGCTTCGCACCACATCGTACATGCGTCGACGAGTGTGAGTAGAAATCTGTTCCTCTTCTTGGTCATGGGCAGTGGTCCTACTATGTCTACTGAGACTTGCTGGAATGGCACGCCGACTACTACCGATGGTCCTAAGGTAACTGGTACGGTGTGATGTCGCGGGGAATATCGTTGACATTGGTGGCAAGATTTCACGTAGCGCTTGACATCCTCCGTGATTCCTGGCCAATAGTAGTGTGCGCTGATTCTCTGCACTGTGGCTCCAATTCCCATGTGTCCGCTGAGTGGCATGCTGTGGCCTAGTTCTAGTACTTGGGCTCGAAGGGTGGCTGGTAGTACTAGTTGGGTGTGATCTCCATCTCCTTGTCGATGAAGAATTCCCTCTTCCATGTAGAAGTCTCCCTTGTGCGGGGGTGTGTGCGCCTTGGGTAGCTTCTGGAAGCACTTCGCTATCGAGGTGTCTTCTTTCTGTGCTGTTTTGATCTCTTCGAGTCCTGGATTCGGAGCTAACTCGGGCTGGGGTGGTTGGGTTTTAGCTTGGGCCCTGGTTTGCACTGCAGCTATCTCTACAGTTTTAGGGGGCGTGCCTAAGAACACATACCTACAACCTAGCACTAGATCATACAGGGGTTTCTGTAAAACAGCTGCTTGGATTCGTCCTGTGACGTACCTACTCTCTACTTCTATCCAAGCTATTGGGCAAGTAGTCGTCGGTTTCGTCAAGTCTGCTCCTTGTAAGTCGACTGTCTTGTCTGTCAAGTCCGCGCGCGATACAAGAGATTCGCTAACTATCGCGTCGTATGATAGACCTGTGTCATACAGACAGCTCGCTTCTTTTCCGTTGACCTTGACCGTGTCTGTCACCGATGGGTGATCTCCGATCGTGTGTGGCTTGTTACCGCTGCTTTGAGTTAGAACTCTGTGCGCTGGCCGGCTTTCGCGCTCTTCCCTACGTTGTGCGGCCAACTTGAAACATTCTGCGGTGGAGTGATTGTTTCTGTTGCAGAACGAACAATACCGTCTTTGCTCTGCAGGACCTCTTTTCCCGAATTCCGTGTTGGGTCCTTTATTTTGCCCAGGTCTGGGGTTATTCGGCTTATTCGCGGTGCGCTCTTCCCGGTTAGGGCTTCGTTTCTGTGCCTCTTTCCCGTTAGGCTTTAGGTCTCGCCTGAAGCTCTTGGCTTCTCCGTGGGCGGCCACGTACCTATCTGCGACCTTGACCAGATCTTCCAGTCTTTCCGCGCCCTGTTCTACTGAGAATGTTCTCAGCTCGGGGGTCATGGTTTCCCGTAGCTGTTCCCATACTAACAGTTCTGTCAGTCCATCATACGTCTTAGCCGTGGCTGACTGGCTAATCCACTTATCCAGCGTTGTGGACAACCGATCCGCGAACTGCGCATAGCTCTCTCCTTTCACTCTCCGATTGGTGCGGAATTTTTGCCGATAGCATTCTCCTGTCAGTTCGAATCCCGTTAGGA
Organism: Oncomelania hupensis; assembly: GCA_036898135.1. Taxonomy (NCBI): domain Eukaryota; kingdom Metazoa; phylum Mollusca; class Gastropoda; order Littorinimorpha; family Pomatiopsidae; genus Oncomelania; species Oncomelania hupensis. The sequence continues at coordinate 1,747,100 of CM072527.1, forward strand.
GTGCCTCTTTTACTTTGTGGTAGTCAGTCACTCTGTCAGTCGGTAGCTTACTGTAGATGTCATAAGCCTTTCCTCTAAGCCCTTGACTAAGCTTAAAAGACCAATGAGTGGGATCTAGTTTGTACTCTGTTGCTAGACGCTCAAACCTAGTCAGATAGAGATCTAGACCTTCCTCTCTCTCATTGAATGTTCCCAGTGGAAATGACATTCCTTGTACAGGGTTGGATGCTACCTCTAGCTGATCTGAGTGGGGAGGGGTTGAGGAAGAACTTGAAGCTCCTGATCCCAATCTTCTTAGCTCTAACTCATGCTGTCTTTCTTTTTCCTTTTCTTCCCTCTCTTTTTCTTTTTCTGCCCGCTCATACTCCCATTTCCTAACTTCTGCTTCTCTCTCTGCTGCTAATGCTGCCTTTTTCTGTTCTGCTTCTAGCTCTAATTTCTTCTGTTCTGCTTCTAATTTCTTCTGCTCTGCTTCTAATTCTAATTTCTTTTGCTCAGCTTCTAATTTCTTTGCCTCTCTCTCTGCCTCTAATTCTGCTTTTTTCTGTTCTCTCTCTGCGGCTCTCTCTGCCGCTTCGAGTTTCTTCGCCTCTCTCTCTGCTGCTCTCTCTGCCTTAGCCTCCTGTTTCTCTACCTCTGCATTGATATACGCAATTAGGTCTCCCCCTGCTAAGTGTAAAGCTTCCCCTAATTCCTTGAAGCGCAATCTCAAGGCCACTGGGTCCGACATTGCCAAACGTGTCTATGAACAACCTCTGAATCACGTGGAATACCAAAACACTAGCAATATTGCAATTCAATAAAAACAATGCAAAGACCATAAAATTCGTAATCAATAATAGAATAAAACAAGAGTCAAATGGCATACAACAGTTATTTTAACAAAACCTGCAAAAGAACAATGCAACATACAGACACAAAAATATTTGAAGCAAAAAAGTTTTTAACTAAAGAATAGTGCACCCAACTGATCAGTGTTATACCCTTACACTATTCTAAGTTATTCTACTTCTACTGTTATCTAATTTTATTGTACTTAGGTCCGGTTCTACCCAATTCCTATTATACACAGATCCTGGCAGGCTCGCCAATTAAAGTGTCACGTGGGGTTTATGGGCTCTGCACAATGGAATTATGGACCCTCACGTTTATTCGGTGGGAACTGCTAGTAAGTCACCCTATGAATTACTTTAATAAATTTATTTGTTTAGCTCGTTCTGTGTTAAGGTTGGGGTACAGAAATAGATAGAAAAATGGTAAAAGAATACTGTCACACTAGCTTTCACACGGCTATGAATCATATGTAGTCCAGCCACTTGATAACAGTTAAAATCACACATTTATTTCTTCTACTCTATACAAGATTCTCTAAGTACTAATCTAACTTAAAAAGTCTCTTTCACTGCTAATAGTTCGATCGCTGATAGTCTATGTAGCTGTTATTTCTTCCTCGGGCACTTGCTATAATATCTCATGTAGATTTGGACTACTGTGGTCCGTTTTACAGTTTCTGAAGAGTTGGACTACTGTGGTCCTGTTATGATCAGTTTAAGTGCACTTTCGGAGATTACACTTAACTTTCTGATGGTGCGGTCGAAGTCCTTCTGTGAGGTAGCTTCTGGTACACCTTTGTAGTTGTGTAGTTGGGTTCCCTTGCCACGCTGTGGGGTCTGACAGGGTTACTTTCAAGGCAGCTCTTTCCGTCTTGTGCGGTAGAGGTTCCTCACCCAACTAGTCGTTTCTGTGGAGTGGGGTGCACAGGATAGCTCGGGATAGCTCGCCTGCCCGTCTGTAATATAAGAGACGAAATTCTGCACAACCCTGAATAATCGGTTTGTGCAGAGCGTCTCACTGAAAGCCAAGTAGCCCTCAGTGATAGCTCCACATCTCTATACATAAGCGACGAACATTCTGCTACTTCCGGGTTCCACTGGAATCTCACTCTAAATTCCTATACATACATAACTATCAATCGTGGCTAACTATACACATACAGAATTATTAATATTATAAACATTCAGTGGTACAGCCACTGGCCTGCAAACATACATATAAGTTAAACAACAGTGGTTCTGTACAGTATACAACATGGCGGCGCAACCGGTCGTGTTTCGCCACGTGTTCGGCGTTTCCACATGGTCACGCAAATTCGGATTAACAATTCACATTTATGCATAGCAAATTCTTCAAACATAATTTCAACAATAATATAAATATATCACGATGAAACAGAAGGGTGTTCATTTACCTGTTTGACAAGTTCAGGCCCGTGGTGGCTTGATAGAATTCTAAGATTCTTCAGTCCTGCTTCCTGGTCTATGTGTGAAGAGATTTCTCTGCCAGCTTTCTAGCTGTTAACACTTCGGTGTATTCCTCCCAACTGACCAAAACTGTGTTAGGTTCGGACCCAGTCAAACTGGCTCGAACCGCTTTGCGTAAGCTCCCATTGGTTAAAATGTTTACGACTCTCGTAATTACGATGATGTCATGGCCTCAGCCAGCGTCAACTATCACTGTGTGTATGATCGGCAGTATGCTACCGCTACGCTTGATTACTTTCATCGTCTGCTCCTAACTTTGAAATTCTAATATTATATATACTAACCAAGCTAAATATTAAAATAAGCAGAGTTAATACTAGCCAGTTCGTGACACACATGAAATAGAGATAATAATTTATAAGCTACGATTACATTCGTGGAACACAAAGCATTTAAAAAACGTCAACTGCATTTGCTCAGAAAATGTTTAAGTCCATCACATACTTTTCGATTGTCCAATTTTAACTGCAAAGTACAAAGATAAAGGAATAATTAAATGAGAAGATGATGACCTTAAAAACATTTTGTATAGTCCTGAAATAGTTAACATTGTTAGTAGGCATACATGAGCAGCTCTTCAGCTAGAAGGCGTTGTATAAAAACTATTAAATTAATTAATTAATTACATAAATAAATAAATATTATGAAAACCGAGATGCACAAATTGTTATTTTTATTAATATTTTGAATTTGATTCCTTTGTTTACGTTTTTAAAGATTCATGATTTAATCCCATTATTCGCCCTTTATAAGACGGGCATCTTTTTTTTTTTCGGACCTTACAAGGAATGCAATGCATATTGCACATCCCACAGAATGAATGCACTAATAATATTCATCTCTCTCTCTCTCTCTCTCTCTCTCTCTCTCTCTCTCTCTCTCTCTCTCTCTCTCTCTCTCTCTCTCTCTCTCTCTCTCTCTGAGGTCAGAATAGTTTATTACTGCTCTGTATAGTCACTACGTTATCTTTCAAAATGTTCTCACTTTACCTCTATGAAAGTTAAAGGTCACATATTTACCTTTATCATGAAGACTACAGCTGACGTTGCACATTCTTCCAACGCCGAAGAGTTTTTGGCCAACGTTACACGACAAACACGCTTACACGACACGCTATATATATTTTTAAAATTAAACATAAAAATAAAAACATTTCAGCGCTGACAAAGGATTTATGCATTTAACGCGAACAAATTCAAGCATTAATTCAACTCCGCAGTTGTAAGTGAAACCTAAGTGACACAAACATATTGCATGACGCGTTTTTAACAGTGCGTTGGGGAATTCTGACCAAAGCATGTAGGCCTATGGATAAAACTATTTAAGGGTTAAAATGGCCTGGGTCTCAAGAGTGTACGTTTATTTTTTTGGGTGACAACAGGGGCGGACGAGGGAGAGGGGGGGGGGCACAGATGTAGGCCTATGGATAAAACTATTTAAGGGTTAAAATGGTCTGGGTCTTAAGAGTGTACGTTTATTTTTTGGGGTGACATTCAATGACTCAGTGTCGGGAAGAAACTGCGTTGTTGTTATATTCAATGATTATGATAATTGCTCAGACCCGACTGCTAAGCTTTGAAACTTTAGCGTGCGTCTTCCTTGCTTTACAAATCAAGTAACTTGTGGGGTTTTTTTTTTTCTTCGATCTTCTTCTGATACCACATTAGTCGTTTTCTCGTGAATGTTGCTCTCTTTCCCTCGTCTTTATTTATTTAAAAAGTATTTGACCCTTTCTGGCCACCATAATGACAGGAAGGAGGAAACCAGAGTACCTAGAAAAAACCCTCGGTAACCTGAATAATTTCGTACCTATAAGTCATATGGGTTTGCCCCTTGCGGGAATCGAACTCGCGACCTTGGATATAAGAAACTGGCGACTAAACTAACTGCCACCAAGCCACAATTTACTATTTTTCTTTACAAATAGTTATTCATTGCTTACACTAACAGGGTCCAGCGGATTGCAAAGAGCCGAATCAGGACCACAAAATCAAGACCACAACTGCGCTAAAAGAGGACTCACCCCTGATCCGCATAAAAGATCTGCCGACACAACCCTAGTGGTAACACTGAATGCACTCCACCAGACGGTCACTTTACAATAAAAACATCCCACGCAGGGGACTCTGAGGCTATACTCTAATTTATTGAACCCCCGTTTACAAAAACAAAATAGAATACAAACATCATTATAAAATATCAACAAAACACATACATACATATAAAATGCCTACATTGCCAAATAATAACATCATAGGAAGCCCCAGTGACCATTTGGCAGAAAGCGTCCAATATTCCCAAGCTGATCCAACAGACCTCACACACAAATGAGGAGTTTTGTCCCGGAAGAGTTTTCAAGAAAAAAGGTAGGTGACTGGTCTAGCGAAGACGAAGATATTATAGTAGATTGTTAGAACAGAGTAGAAATGAGAAAGAACAAATGATAAAGACAGCGACAGTAGGAATTTAAAGCACTAAATTTCCTGAAAGTGGGCATACTATTTATACTGAAACCTCCGGCACCGCCACGGGGAGAGGGGGGGGGGGATTGGGGGTTCCAAATATGTGTTTACTCGGTTTTATCATCACTACGCATAGCCACGGTTTTTCCAAAGAGCTTATTATTATCATTAAGCTCTTTGGTTTTTCTCTCTGTTCCTGTTTCGTTACAGTCAAAGAGCTTCAGTTTTGTGGTGTCTGTAAATTATACCGGCGTTGAGTGATGAACAACCATTTTAATTTTGCAGCTTCAGCAGGCTTTCGAACTTGAAGGCGGCAATATTTTATTGTGCCATGCACAGTACTACTGTCAGGCACTGTGCATTGAGACACTCGATCTCACATTGTTTGGGTTGCTCAGATAAAGATAGGCCTTAACTGGTATCTTCGGATGTTCCAACAGCATTTATTTAACTCAGCCATTTGGAATGATCGTCCAGTGAAAAATGTTGAAAATCCCTACAGCCTATTGGCCTTTACAGTAAACATTCGAGTCTGCAGCACTATCAAAGAGTACCTATATTTTTCAATCACGAAGTATAGTTTAATCTTCTTCTTTTTCTTCTTCTTCTCAATGAGAAAGTCTACATTATTTCAACACTATTGTTGTTGTGTTTTTTTTAATTGCCTCATGCTTGTCCTTCGAAAATAATAGCTTACCGTATTAAATACACTGCCGTCCACTGTCAAAGAGTGCACTCTTCAATCAGGAAGTATAGTTTAGTCTTCCAAACTTCAGAAAAATGTCGTCTGCTGTTCACATCATCACATGCCGAAGACTGTACTTGTGCCAACGAGTGAAAGACAAGCAAAATTAATGTCATTCATAGTCTTTGTGCGAAGCTAACTCGTTGAGGATTTTCCTGCGTACTGAAACTCGAACTACAGTCTTTTCGTGCATCGAAAAAATGAGCAACACAAATTAATAAACAATCAGCCTGTTGATTCTTGAACATTGAAGATTTCAAAAATTACTAAAATATTTTCTAACTTGACTTGACTTATGCGAAATCACCAACTAATTATCAGGGTTTTCCGACAGTCGAGATTGCCTGTCGTCTGATCCGCTGAGAGTGCTAAATGAAAACTGACCCGTCGTGCCTATCAGATGTACTGAAGTCGCATCGAAATTGGAGCATGCGATATAGGCCTGGTGATGATTGAGTAAGTCGTTTGTTTCTTCAGTTTTCCTGTTCTCTGCCACTGAGAGAGAGAGAGAGAGAGAGAGAGAGAGAGAGAGAGAGAGAGAGAGAGAGAGAGAGAGAGAGAGAGAGAGACAGAGAGAGAGACAGAGAGACAGAGACAGAGACAGAGACAGAGACAGAGAGACAGAGACAGACAGACAGAGACAGAGGAGGAGATAGAGAGAGGAGGAGAGAGAGAATAGAAAGAATTTTATTAGGTAAGGTTTAACGTCCCCGAACACCTAGGCATATTGGAGACGAAATAGAAAAAAAGAAAGATATTTATATTATATAGCGCTCTTACAAGCTCAGAGAACTTCTCAAGGCGCTGGCCCGTAATATCCAGCAATCACAAAATAGTTTGCTGAAGTCAGGATTCGAACCCACGTCGCCCAAGACGCACTCACACAAGTCTTGCGCTCTGACCACTGAGAATAGAATTGGGCTGGGCTATGCCGAAGGTCGCGGGTTCGATTCCCGCAAGGGGCGAACTTCTGTGACTTAGATCCGAGACTATTCACGACTTTTCGGCACCTCTCATAAAAACTCGTGGGTATCGCCATTATAAATTAAAACGAGGTTAGAATGAAACCAAGTTCCGGTCTGGCTTGTTTTGTTTTTATCAAAGCTTGATGCGTGACTTTTAAATATGGCAAATTGCCGAAAACGATGATTGTTAGCAGGGTGGAGAATTTTCGGATTTCCGCGGAAGGCATTTACATTTCCGAGAAAAAAATATTGAGTTCCGAGTGTGAGAAGCTGAGGGGTTACCCTTTACTGGGCATAACGGCCAAAAGCGGTCGAAGGTCTAAACAGGCAAAACGTCCAAAAGCGTCCGTATCAACGATGTGGTTATATTCTCGCGTTGTTTGAAAGATTGCGAGACTTCCGGCAATTGACTTCCGGTTTATTGTGTTGTGAAAACATTCGACTGCATTTCCCTAAGTTTTCTCTGTGATGCGTTCGTTTTTTCGATTTTTTTTTCAAATTTTCTTGTGTGTGTGCCTAAAAGGGATGGTTTGGATTCTTCGACTGATGAAGGGGAGTTTACAGGCTTCCATTTATCAGACATTAAAGTGAGAGAAATGGACTTGGAGTCGGAGGAAGAGATCGGTACTGACATTAGACAATTAGTGTCAGTAGTGTGCATGCATACGATCTTTCAGACTGGCATGAAAGTGAAGAAGAGGGGGCTTGTTTGGACTTTTTAAAACTTTTTTTTTATACACATGGAGTAATAAAAAACAAGACATGACAAGAAAAGTATAAAAAGGTAGATAATCAAAATAGAATTTATTTCTGTTCATTTTGCATTTTATTTCATTTAAATCTATACACTAGTCACCAATACCTAAGATGTGGTGTTTTTACTAACGTACCCCTAAATATCTCTAAAATTATAATAATTCTTGCCTGTTTACAGCTAAAAAATAGACAAACGTGTGCCCAGTAAAATTGGAAATGTGGAGTTTGTGTGTAACAATGGTGGACATCAAACTTTGTTAGGCCTACAAATCAAGATTCTTAACTTTTTTGAAAGACATGTGCATAAAACATTCTTTTTTTTTTTTTTTTTTCTATTCATGTTTGCTTTTTGCTTTCAGGAGAGGCCCTAAATTACTTTCAAAATTGCATAAATTCAATTTTTTCCAGGGGGCGAATACCGGGGCTTGCCCCCTGGGCCCCGGCCGGATTTCAGAGATTTCTTGATTCAGTTGTTCTCCACCCTGTGTTAGAGCCAGAAAACGAGTGGGATAAGTATAAAAACGGTGGAGGAAGTACATGCTCAGTGAAAGGATGCAAAAAACAATCGTAGAGGCCTGTATTTGTGGCGACTTCGGAGGTGCATCGATCATCGACAGAAAGTGAAACAGGACCTGAAGACTCTCGTAGTTTTCCATAGCTTCGCCGTCGCAACCTTCACAAAACACGAAGTAGTTGACTATGTTAGGCGAGCGTTGTGGCCAAGTGGGCTAAGGCGGGACTAACTTGCCTTGTCCACAAGCCAGAATCCAATGGCGCCTGACAGGTGTGGGTTCGAGCCAGCATCTGGGCGTTATGTTTTTCCGAATATTTTTCAAAAATTCACAAATAATGTTAGGTAGGTAGGGTTTAGGCGCGCCACTGGCGATAGAAAGGGATAATAAACTGCAGCAAAAAAAAAAAAAATGTGAGGGTACGATACTGGTGGCCAGTGACACATGTTATTATTCTTGAATATTTGGAAATAACTCACTAAAACACGCGGAGAAAGAAACCGGAAGTATGTTTCATTGAGGGGATTCCCGTTGGTGCATAGGATAGCAGAAAAGTGTGAATTGAGGTCAGCGAGGGTTTTTTCCCGGGTACTCCGGTTTCCTCCCTCCCTTCAATAATGGTATTGGCTGCAGCCAATCTAACATTTAGAAAATGGAATTCCTCTCTGTCTTCTAATAGCGATCACCCTGCCTTTACACCATATGTTCGAGTGATAGATGTGTTGTGCCTGTAAGAGTGATAGAAAAAACATGTGAGCGTGTATGTGGATAAAGATCGCGGCGATTTTGAGCCTTATTGTTGATTTGTGAAAAAATGTGTATATAGTACCCATTATTATTATTATTATTATTATTATTATTATTATTATTATTATTATTATTATTATTATTATTTTGCCCACCGCCGTAGCTCAATTGGTAGAGCGTTCGCCTGGCACACATATGACCCAGGTTCGAATCCCGTGGTGGGCGATATAAAATGTGGCCATTTTCACTGTCCATTTTAGCAGTATGATTGCTTTGGTGGTTCAGTGTTGATTCAGGTCCCTACCCTTCTTTTCCTGGGATGGTTATCCCCGCCTGCCATATCGCCAATGGTGGGTGTAGACGTTAAACCTATATGTTCATTCATTATATTATTATTATTATTATTATTATTATTATTATTATTATTATTATTATTATTATTATTATTGTTATTATTATTATTATTATTATTATTATTTAACTGATTTTATTTATTTTTTAAATTAGATAGTTGTTATAGGATAAAAGGTTTTGTTTATTCAGTTTTCCTGTTCTCTGCCACTGCGAGAGATAGAATGCGGCGAGAGAGAGAGAGAGAGAGAGAGAGAGAGAGAGAGAGAGAGAGAGAGAGAGAGAGAGAGAGAGAGAGAGAGAGAGAGAGGTGGGGGTGAGGGTGAGGGCATGGGAAAGAGAGAGACAGTGACAGAAATGATAAACAATAACAAATAGCCTTAAAAGGAATGTACTCGCAAAATAATTTATAAAATATAAAACTTTACTTCACTAGTCACTGACGTTCCGAAAAATATTACGGGCGTAGGCCTAATACGAAAGATCTTCGATGTTACCGATTGTTGGCATGAGCTTTGATATCACGGAGATAATGGCGTCGAGAAGATGACGCAGATTTTCTTTGATTTCAAATTGTATGCGTCATTGGTTATTTGATTGTCGTAACACTTCGTGCGTCATATTACCGAATCTCATAGTTCACAGGCGACGGCTTGTACGGTTGTATAGATTGTGAACTTGAGAAAGATGAATGTTAACCACAGGGGCATTAACAGAGTGTAGTGCATCCTCAATACCTAAGCGGTAGTGGATCCTCGATGGCGTAGCGGTAGCAACCCTATGTATCTACCGCTAAGTAACTAAAAAATACATATCACTACCATTGCAGCAATTATGGACCGAGCATATTATGGCCACATTATGCATGCCGAGTATCAGACCCGGCTTCTCTCCAAACTATATTCTGATTTTCAGGGATCGCGGAACGTCTTCCTTTTCTCTGAGCAGGTAGAAAGAGTTAGTCCCACACAGCGTAGCTGAGATTTGTCGAGTACCTCTTACACGTGAGAGACGAACGCAAGCCTCGGCCAATCTCAGATTCGCAGTGTGGTTTATTTCCTTTTGGCCTGTCTTAAATGGAAGATCAACACTGAACCACCAGAGCAGTCATACTGCTAAAATGGACAGTGAAAAATATCCATTTTTATCTTTTCCTCACGCCAATATAACTAGGATTAACTTAACAGTCCAAAATTCAATTCGAGTAGTTCGATCTTTGATGGATCTATTCTGCTACTGTTCACAATACTGGCTACCGTAGTCATCCCTGGGCTTTGTTCTTTTTGGCGTAATGTCCTTTTTTCAGGAAGAGTGGACTACCGCACAGTCCCTATAAATCAATGTTCGTGCACTTGTTCTATGGCACTTAACTGAAACGTCGAGGTGCGGTGCTGCTTTCTTCTCGTCTCGTTTGTTGACTATCGGAGCTCAGTGTTCTCTGCTCAATTGCATGTCGCGTGTCTGGGATGACTCCCCGTGGGGTCTATCTCCTGCCGCGGACCAAGCCTGCTCGTCTGAAAAACATAAGACGAGTTTCTGCAACGCCTTGCTTACAAAGGGAGTGCAGAGCGTCTCATTGTTGGCAGAAACAGCCCTCAGCGAGATCGTCTCCACTTATACATATAAGAGACGAACAATCTTCTAAGTCTGTGGTCCACTGGAATCTCCAACATAATTCCTATATGGCTACAATAAACACAGGGAGAAGTAATTAATAATATACACCTTCTCCGGTACAGCCACTGGTCTGCAATAATACCAATAGGAGAAACAACAGTTGGTCAGTAGGGGCTTCCTCCGGGTCTCGAAAACCGGTCGCGTGGGTCGGCCACGTGGTCAAGCAAAGTTTTACCAACAGTCACAATTATAAAACATGGCAAGATTTCACAAGCATAGTCCAACAATAATATCAATAAATCGCGGTGAAACAAAAGATCGATCATTTACCTTTTTGACAATGTCAGGCTATATGTATAGCCATACTGCGATGAATGGATTTCACCCGTCACCTGCGTGGTCTTCTGAGAGAGATCTTTCAGTGCGTCCGTCCTCTAGATTGCGGTTTAGACGAAGACTGACGTACCTTAACGGAGTGGCAAGCTAAAGCCCGCTATATCTCATACGCCTTTGCGCCCTCGAGGGGGCTGACGCATATAGGTCAGCTGGATTATGTCATTGCATACCTAGCGAAAATTTTCCCCACAAATACTTAGAAAAAAAAACTAACTTTTGTCGTCTGCTAGGCCTCGAATTTAAGTTGCAAAGGCCAAAGAAGGGATGAACTTTTAGAGGCGTGAAGCCTTACTGCAGTGTTCTAACTAGCCTCTTGTGACAGGTTCCCTCAACTGAAAAAAGGCGATGACTTACACTACATTACATGGTTATTGCTTTAGGTCCAGCGGACTCCCCTATGATTCGACCTTTTTCTACTACAGAGCCGAGTTTAACACTGCACTATACTAGGGTCTATTTACAAACAAATAAAATTGTTCTACCTGAGCTGCAATGCTATGCCAGGTTGCTATGGACACGAGTGACAAGGGGTTACTGGACAGGAACAAATTCTGGTGCTGTGGTCCTTAGTTGGGTTGGGTGGGCGACAGCTGATGTGTCCTCCACGAGATGACGACTTAGGTAGTCGGCTCCGTGGTTCTCTTTGCCGGGGATGTACTCGACTTGAAAGGAGTATACCTGAAGGGTGAATGCCCATCGCTTCAGGCGAGAGTTCAAGGACTTGGAGGCTGCCTGGAACGATAGCGGTTGATGGTCCACCTGAACTGTGAAGTGGGTCCCATACAGGTGGAATTGGAATTTCTGTATGGCCCAGTCCAGATCCAAGACATTCCTTCTCCGACGTGGCGTAGTGTGTCTCGGCGGGTCTCAGTTTTCTGCTGGCGTACGCGATAGGAAATAGCGTCGCTGGATTCTTTGAGTCGCGCTGAAGCAGTATTGCTCCGAGGCCTAAGTCACTGGCGTCGGTGCGAAGAACTAAGGGCTGAGTCAAATCTGGTAGATGGAGTACTGGCGCCAATGTCATTTTGTCCTTGAGGGTTTGGAATGCCGTCTCGCATTCGGCGGTCCAAACGACTTTGTCCGGGGCGGTTTTCCGGGTCCCATTGGTCAGTGGCACGGCGATGCTGTTGTAGTTGTCGATGAACTTTTGATAGAAACCGCAGAGCTCCAGAAACGACTGCACTTCCTTTTTGGTCTTGGACCTTGGAGCGTCGAGCAGGCGTTTCACGGTCTTTTCTAACGGCTTTCTTGCCTGGTGGTGTGTCCCAGGAATTCTAATTCCGTGAACCCAATCTGGCACTTGGTGGGCCTTGCCGTCAATCCGGTGTCTCTGAGGCGGGCGAGTGGTCGTTATAGGAGTGCGACATGTTCTTCCCACGTAGGTGTTGTTATGAGGATGTCGTCCATAAACGAATGTTGGTGTTCGCTGCTCAGGGATGCCAAGAGTTTTCGCTAGGTGCGTTGTGTAGCCCGAAGAGAAGTACGTTGAACTCAAAATGTCCCTCCATGGTGCTAAACGCTTTCGAACCTGCGGTTGCACAGGTATTTGACAGTACCCTTTGGTAAGGTCGATGCGAGAGAAGTACTTCGCTGCCTGTAGCTTGGCAAATAGATCGGTCGGGTCCGGGAGTGGTTCTGGCTGAAACTGCATTACGGCATTCAGGAGTCTAAAGTCGATGCGCATTCGATGCTCTCCATTGGGCTGTCGCAACAAGACAGTGCCTGCGCTGTAGGGTGAAATAGACGCGGATATGATTCCAGCTGCCAGTAAGGTGTCTATCTTTTCATTGATGGCTCGCTGCTGTGACAGTGGCATCGGGTAGAGCTTCTGGCGGACTGGGGTTGGGTCGGTCTCGTTACTTCGACGAGGTCTGTCCTCCCCGGTGTCACGTCGTCAAAGTTCCGGGTGTTTTACTTTAGCCGGGCGCCTTTGCGCATGCGCCAGGTCAAGTCGGGCCGGCTTTTATACGATGTTCTTAGGCGTCGTAACCCTAACCCTAACTCTAACCCTAACCCCCTAATCCTTACTAAGACTACGATAGCACTGTGCGCATGCGTCGAATTTTGTAATACGTCGACCAATCAAATGCTCCCAGTCGCTCCCAGTCAAAAAATAAGATACTAGGAACTTTGACGATGTCACACCGGTCAGTCTGTGAGCACAGTCTGATGTAGCCTAATGACCTGTAGTACTTGCTGTTGTTGTTTGGCGGCGAGATTTCCATTCAGTATCACATCCCTGTGTGTCTCTTTGGCCTGCAGGGGGTACTCTACGGCATTTGTCTTCATACTTTTCACCTTCCTCAGCGATGGCGATGGCCAGCAAGTTGTGAGTGCTGGGGGTCGTGGGTCGGTCCGTATATTTCTTGAGTAGGTTGATGTGGTGGAATCGGGCTCTCCCGTTTACCTCCACTTGGTAGACTGTCTTGGATTTCTTGGCAGTCACCGGGTACGGTCCTCTCCAAGCGATGTCAAGTTTGTTAATGCCACTTGGGAGTAATAGTAGCACTTGATCGCTGACTTGCAGTTCTCGGTCCTTCGCGTGGCGGTTGCATTACTTCGCCTGACGGGCTCTTGCCTTCTTCAGTGCTTCACCAGCTTTCTTCCAGGTGGCTTTGAGTGTTTCCTGCAGGTCTGCGACATACTTGGTTGCACCTTTAGGTGTGTCGTCCACTTTAGCTTCCGTCCAACTTCTGCGTATTGCTTCTAAAGGTCCTGATAGTGGTCTACCGAAAAGCAATGTTGACGGGGTGTAACCTGTGGCGGCATGGGGTGTTTCTCGGTATGCGAACAGTGCCGCATTCACGTATGTGTCCCACGCTTCTGGGTTGTCGTCGGTGACTTTCCTGAGAATGGTGGGAAGGGTACCATTCAGTCTTTCTACATGACCGTTGCTGGCTGGGTGGTAAGGTGGCGTGCGAATATGATGCACTTGTAGCAACTCAATTAAACACTTCTTGCATCATGCGGCCGGTGAACTGAGATCCGTTGTCCGTCCTAATGCTGTCAGGGAATCCCACCCTGGTAAAGATGGCGCTGAGTGCATCTGCAATCTTCCTGGTGTCGATCGCTGGCAAAGGAACTGCTTTGCACCACATCAAACAGGCGTCGACGAGTGTGAGGAAAAATCTGCTCCGCTTCTTAGTCATGGGCAATGGTCCTACTATGTCTACTGAGACTTGCTGGAATGGCACGCCAACTACTACTGAAGGTCCTAAGGTAATTGGTACCGTGTGATGGCGCGGGGAATATCGTTGACATTGGTGACAAGATTTCACGTACCGCTTGACATCCTCCGTGATACCTGGCCAATAGTAGTGTGCGCTGATCCTTTGTACTGTGGCACCAATTCCCATTTGTCCGCTGAGTGGCATGTTGTGGCCTAACTCTAGTACTTGGGCTCTAAGGGTGGCGGGCAGTACTACCTGAGTGTGAACTCCATCTCCTTGTCGATGTATTTATAACTATCTTTGGTTGCGCACCGACCGGGCAAATCGTGAAGGTAAAACAATTGCACCGTGCTCTTCGATCTTTGAAATTTAGGCTTGACCGTAGGCATTAGCAAACTTGGCTTCGCTCTGTGAAGTCTGAAAATGGAAGCCTGGTGATCTCTAACACTCTGGGTGGCCCGATGACAGTTCTCAGGACACCCCAGTTGTGTTGATGGCGTTTGAATAGTCAAGATTATAACGTCTGCCTCTTTTTGTTTTTCTTTTGCTCTCTCACGCCTGCCTGCCTGTCGATCTGTTTGTCTGTCTGTCTGCCTGTCTCTCTTTCTAACGTCTGCCTGACTGTCTCTCTCTCTCTCTATTATTATTATTATTATTATTATTATTATTATTATTATTATTATTATTATTATTATTATTATTATAGGTTGTACCTCTAGGCTTTTACGTCTAAAATCATTTTCCTATTTAACTTTCCAATGTTCTATGTGTCTGTCTGTCTGTCTGTCTCTCTGTCTGTCTCTCTGTCTCTGTCTCTGTCTCTCTCTCTCTCTCTCTCTCTCTCTCTCTCTCTCTCTCTCTCTCTCTCTCTCTCTCTCTCTCTGTGAGGCAAAGAAAGATACAGACAGACAAATTACCTCCCTTCCACTCTATTCTTTGGAATGCATATTGGCCCAAGGCCGTGAAATGCATTACAATCTGAAGTATGAAGTCTCTCTCTCCCTCTCAATGACAGCTCACAATAGATAACACCATTTTCTATAGAACTTGGTGGTGGTTTTGTTGCTAAGGCTAAGACGTTAGCATGTGTGCCTCTCTCATCTCTGTCTCTGTCTCTGTCTCTCTCTGTCTCTCTCTGTGTCTCTGTCTCTCTCTCTCTCTCTCTCTCTCTCTCTCTCTCTCTCTCTCTCTCTCTCTCTCTGTCTCTGAGAAACAGACACACAAAGTTAAAGACTTAATCAGTTGTTCTTATGTATTGCCCTTACCTATTTATTATTTTATTATTTAACTGTGTAAATCGGTTGTTCCGTTGCCCTCCATATATTAAGAACCACTGGGCAGATTTTGCTCAGACTTCATAGGAACAAAAGTGTAACGAACGCATTTCGTATATGTTTGTATAAATAGACGTTATGACGTCACTAGCGTAAGTCCGGAAGTTCGCGTGTCCAATATAAAAAATTAGAGTGAGCTGAGAAAGTCTCCTCTCTGAAAATCCTATAAACTGATTAAATAAAATTTTATTCAGGGAGTACATACCAGTTGAAGGGAAAGACGTGTTCTTTGGAACTCTAGGAAATCGGTATTTTTATTGGAATAGTGTAGCTGTTTCTAGAATACAGGTATTTATTATTATTATTAGTTATTTATAATAAGCTATGAAGCTGTTCAAACGAAAATGGAAAGTGGAAGTACGGTAACTGATATAAATACCGTATTTGGTCATGTAATTATTATTTGTGATAAGTTTATAATTATGATGCCATGTTGTTGTAACGAAAGGGGTTATATCAAGAAACTGCGTGTATGCGTGCGTGATTAATTTGCGTGTTCGCCCGTCTCACACTTCCTAACTCTCAAGAATTCTTTTGTCGTCACACCCCCTTTCTATTACTAGAAAATAAACAATAATCAACAAAGTTTACATAAGTACATATAAGTCGAACAATAGTATGGAAAAACATATAAGTAGTTTTGTACTCACGTACTTTGTAGAACAATCCGTGAATTAAATATACCATTCACAAATCACACACATAAAGTTCCAAGGAGGTAATCCGGGAGACTGTACACTGATCTCACAAACCCACAAATAATATTCCAGAAAGACAATCCAAGAACAACGTCACCAATCACCAAAACCACCAATAAAAATCCCGGTCAGATAATCCAAGTATCACCAGTCACAATAACACCAATATCGACCTGGTCACCGTCGACAGAGAGAGATCTTCCCAATAGTCTCAAGGAGGTGGGGATTCACTATGTCTTTCTTTGTCTCTAACATCTGTCTCTGTCTTTATGCTATCCTCCTTCTCCTTATCCTTGTCCTTCTCTCTATCTATCCTGGGTTTCTCCTCTATCTATCGTTCTCTTCACCGCCGTCAATAATCCTCCACTGCTGCTGCTGTGGCCGCTGCCGCTGTTGCTGCTGCTGCTGAGGTGGTAGCGGTTGCTACTACTTCTGATGTGGTAGCGGCTGCTACTAGTGTCGATGTGGTAGCGGTTGCTACTACTGCTGATGTGGTAGCGGCGGCTACTGGTGTGGATGCGGTTGCCGCTGCTGCTCGTCTCTCTTCCTCGTCTTCTTCTTTGGCCACTTCTCTGGCCACTTCTTCTTCTCCTTCTTCTTCTCCCTCTTCTTTGCCTTCTCGTCTTCTTCCTTGGCTCTTCTCTCGTGATATCCTCTGCTTCTTTCTTCGTGAGCTTCTTTCTCTTCTCTCGGAGTTTCTTCCTCTTCTTCTTCTTCTCCTTCTTTTCTTCTTCTTCTTCTTCTTCTTCTTCTTCTTCTTCTTCTTCTTCTTTCACCTCGAGGCCCCTCAGCCGGAGACTTCTGAAAACATACAAGTTTTCCCCCACTAAATATCTTGATACATAGACTTTTCTGTATTACCACATATCCCTTTCTCTCTCTGCACAGGACCAGACCAGCAATATAATAATTCAAATCTCATATGTGTCGAACACAGTTCACACATACGCAATAATTGTAACTCCCATTATAACACTAATTATTACATCTTGACGCTGACTACTTCCATTCACACAAATAAATATAATGCTATACATTGCGAGTTGAGGTTTCAACCTCAAATCAAATAAAAATCCGATTTCAATTCGTTACTCAAAATATACAACGATCCACTATCTCCATCACCTCCCTAATCCATCCTTCATACTAATATCAAAATTATCTATTATTAATTCTTATTCCACAATAAGTAGAATATAATCATGGTTCAATATTATTATGTTTATAATACGATATTTCAATGATAAACAAAATATATACCTGCAGTCAACAGCTGCCAGAAGTTCAACACAACCACCCACTCCGTGGTACCAAAGAAGACTGACTACAAGTTTGAATGTGATTGGCGAATCGTCACATGACCGGCTCAACCAATCAGCATTCAGTTATCAATAAAAAAAATATTACAGTTTATATCTTCACACAGGAAGATACTACAAACAGTCATCGGACCGAAATATTATAAACCCGGTCAGTGACAATACCCCCTTCCTGCAAAAAGAAAACGCCCGAGTTTTCTGAATTTTATCAGAAAGAAAAAAAAATTACTACAATTATGTCCACCTAAACTGTACAACCAAGCGAAAAAGACAACTGGTAATTAGCACTTATCTTAAACATAAACATATTGTATTTAGCAATCACCCAAAGCGCAATAGACATACAAAATATGTAGTTCAAGTCCAAGCATGTTACCTTGATACAGCGAAACAAAAATCAATAAGGTACATAACCAATCATATTACAGTATACCAAGAATACCACCAATAGATTTCCAGTATTAAATATACAAAAGCAGAATTATATACACAAAGCATGATCATTTTCCACAGATTTTATGGAATACACTGATGATAGTGTCTGGTTTTGGCTACAACTGTTTCGATGTATTCTTGTGCTAGTCTGCAAGATTCTAGTACCTTGTTTTTGACGTGTTTGAGCTGAATAGTGTCAGGGTAATGTGTTACCATATCAATGATGCTGAGTATGCATCTGTGACCTTCCTCTGACGGCGGAAAGATCGGTTCTACTAAATCAACTGTAACCCGTTTGAATGGTTCTGAGATAGTCGGCGTCTTTTCCAAAAGAACTGGTGGAATTTGACCTTGACCTTGGATGAGTGTGGTAGCACCCGAAAAAGGGTCGGACACACCTGGTAAATTCCCTACTATCAAATCGGCCACTGGTTGGTCAATGACGCAACACAACACAGTGCCAGAGAAAAATGGAGTGTCTACAGACACTTTGGCCAACGGAAATTCTTTAATGTTTCCACCGAATGACCAACATTTACACTCTTCGCCAGTGTACTGATCGTCCGAAACCAGTCTCTTGCGAACGCCACAGATGGTAGCACCCGTATCTCTGAGCACACTTGCTTTGCGGCCATTTACGGTACCTGACACTAGCTTGGGCTGACCACAGTTTTCATCACCAACTGAGCAAATGACTTCCGCGACTAAAGCTGACTGAGTGTGAACTGGAGGGTCCTGGAAGTTCTGCGAACCACTTTCAGTATCTTGAGTCTCTGGGTATCCATTGCCACTAGCATAAGGACACCATGCAGCTATGTGACCTACCCCCCCACAACAATAGCAAACTATGTCCTGTCTATTCTGTCTTTTGTTGAGAGGAGGACTACCTGCGAAACGAGAACCAGGTCTAGAATACGTATTGCCACGTCCACGAGGAGCCTGATTGTTCTGAGCGCCCTGTTGAGTATTCATGTTCTGATTTGCAAAAACCCTATTTGGAATAGGACCTGTGGGTTGGTAGTTTCCACGCGGAGAGCCACGAAATCCCGATCCCTGGAAATTATTCCATCTTTGGCCAGTCCCACGAAATTGATTCTGAGTGGGTACATTCTGGGAAATCGACGCGGATGCAAAAATCGAGTCATCTGACTTCCGTGCCAGTTTCTTTTCCGGATGAGCCATGCGAAATGCTTCAGCACTGGGGGCAGTGAGGTCTGGTGCTGTACGTCCCGCTCATCAAGGGGAGTGATGTTCAATTAATTACCTCTCACTCTCCAGATGTAGTGATAGCCGCGGAACCACTGTCTGGCCAAGCTGGCAGGAGGTTACTTGCATATGGCCTCTCCTACATAAATGTGTCCATAGCAGCACCCACTACTGGTTTACCAGTTTGGTGCCCCTGTTACCACCAAGCCTGCTATGGGGGCGACTGAGTACCTGGCAGGATAACCAGGTGGGGCTGGATGAGATGGGCCACATCCAGTCTTGTGCACGGCCTCGAGAAGGAAAACTCGCTAAAACCGAATGTCCCAACGAAGACGGAGTGCTGCTGACTATACCCCCTGGGTATTGTGTGGGAGTCCAAACGAGCGCACACGCTACCAGAAAAATGGACAATGCCTCAGATGGATATTTCGACATGGTGTCGTCCCCGTGGACCAAAGCCAGGCGGGGACGGTGCCGGGCCCTCTGCCTCAAAGGGGCCCGCCTTAGCGACTGGCGGCTCTGCTGACCTGCGAACCAACAGCTGTGACAGGCCTACGTGTGGTGCAGTGGAATGCGGAAGGCATCCAGAACAAGAAACCAGAGCTTCAAGCCTTCCTAAGAGACAACAAGATAGACGTTATCTGCATCCAAGAAACCCATCTCACAGAAACCCGGAGATTCTTTGTCAGAGGTTACGACACCTACAGGCGAGACAGACCCTCAGGGCACAAAGGCGGAGTCATGACCCTCGTCCGACAAGGAATCCCCTCAGTGCTTACAGCGCAGACAACCGGAGAACTAGAGCTCCTGACAATTCAACTCTTTCTTCAAGGAGAAGAACTTTTCATCAGCAACTGCTACAGCCCTACAACATCGAGGCTCGACCTGCACACCATCCAGGCAGCAGAAGAGAGGCATCTCATCACCGGCGACTTCAACAGTCACTCACCGGCTTGGGGCTACAGCACAACGGACTCCAGGGGAGAAGAAGTCCAGGACTGGATGATGGACAACGAGCTGATCCTGATCAACCAACCAGAGGACAAGCCGTCGTACTACTCCAGAGCATGGAAGAGCACCTCCACCCCTGACCTTGCCATGGCCACAGAGGACATTGAGAAGCGGACCACCAGAACAGTCGGCAGTCAGCTAGGTGGCAGTGACCACCTCCCCATCACACTCCTCATTGCAGATGCAGCAACTGCACCAGAGTACTGCAGGAGGAGAGCCAGCTGGAATTTCAAGAAGGCCAACTGGGGACAGTACCAACAGCATGCCGAAGACCTTCTCAATGTCACCTTCACAGAAGACATCAACCAGAATGTCAAGAACCTCACCTCCACCATTCTGACTGCTGCCAAGAAAGCTATTCCTCGTGGCTTCAGGAGGGACTACAAGCCTTACTGGAGCAAGAGGCTGGCGGATCTCCACCAGAGACTATCAGAGGCCAGAGAAGCCATGGAGCAGAACCCCTCCCCAGAATCAACCACGGAGCACAGCAAGATCAAGGATGAGTTCTCGGCTATCAAAACCAAGGAACTCCAAGAAAGCTGGAACGAGAAGACCTCAACTCTGAGCCTGGACAACAACACCAGCAAACTGTGGCAACTCGTGAAGGCCCTGAACGAGGACACCACAGCAGCATATGGAACCACCGTGCTTGAGGAGAGTGGCACCTACCACACTGGCAAGAGAGCTGCAAACCTTCTGGCTGAAGCCTTCAAGGCTGAAAGCACCATCAATGTCCCTCCACAACGAAGGAAAGAAGTAGAAGAGCAGCTTCAAACCAAGCTCTGCCTGCAGAACAATGCCCACCCCCCATCTATGACATCTGACTTCTCCCTGGGAGAGCTCAACGATGCTATCAGGCGACTCAAGCCCAAGAAAGCTCCAGGCAAAGATGGAGTCTGCAACGAGCTGATCAAGCATCTTGGGCCAGCCGCCAAAAACAAATTACTGGAGCTCTTCAACCAGTCGTGGCGGTCAGGCGTCTTCCCCTCAGCATGGAAGGAAGCCATCATCATCCCCATACTCAAGAAAGGAAAGGACCCCAAGAGTAAGTCCAGCTACAGACCCATCAGTCTTCTGAGCTGCCTCGGCAAGACCCTTGAGCGTATGGTCAATAAGAGACTAGTGTGGCACCTGGAATCGAACAACCTGATCACCAAAGAACAGACCGCCTTCAGGAAGAACAGAAACACCGAGGACCAGCTGGTGTATCTTGCTCAGTCAATAGAGAACGCCTTCCAGCAGAAGAAGAAGGTCATTGCCACTTTCATAGACCTCTCCAAGGCCTTCGACAAGACATGGAAGGAAGGCCTACTCCTGAAGCTATTGACCGCAGGTGTCGCTGGCAACTTGTTCAAGTGGATCAGAAGCTTCCTGGCACACAGAACGGCAAGGGTTAAGCTCAACGGCAACTTCAGCTACACAGTAAAGATCAGGGAAGGAGTCCCACAAGGAGGAGTGATCTCCCCAACTCTCTTCGTCGTTTTCATCAACGACATCACCAAGAACCTCTCTCGACGAATCAGCCGCGCCCTGCATGCCGATGACGTCGCAATGTGGAACGCTGCCGAGTCCACTCCCACTGCTGTCGTCAGGATGCAAGAGGCTCTCAACAGCATCTCCAGGTGGGCAAGCGACTGGTGTGTCACCATCAACAGCCTGAAAACAGTAGCCACCTGCTTCTCACTCTCCAACACCAAAGAGACCCTGAAGCTGAAAGTCGGCAACCAAGTGATACCGGAGGAGGAAACTCCAACGTACCTCGGTGTCAAGCTCGACAGGAGGTTTACCTGGAGTCCTCACATCCAGGAGATGGAGAAGAGAGCAACCAGAAGATTGGCCCTCATGAAGAAGCTCTCGGGCACAAAGTGGGGTGCCAACAGCAGAATCCTCAAGCAAGTGTACACCGGCAACGTCCGTCCTGTGATGGAATACGGTTCAGCAGCATGGTCCACAGCAGCCAAGAGCAACACCAGGAGACTGGCCAAAGTACAAAGCGCTGCCATGAGACTCATCACAGGAGGACTGAAAACAACACCCATCCACAAGCTGGAAACAACAACAGGACTCCTTTCCCTGGACCAAAGACGAGAAGAAAAAGTTCTGATCCAACATGAAAAACTACAGAGGCTGCCCTCACACCCAGCCCACCAATATCTACAACAGCCAACCAAGAACAGGCTGAAGCGGGATAGCTTCATCCATCAGGTCAAGAAGCTGGCGGCTGCCGTCCCAGACCTCCCAGCAGAACGAGAGCTCCTCCAGGACGCCGAGGACTGGGACACCCCGACTACCGAACTCATGTTCTGCCCTGACGTCCCAGGAGTGAGGTACAAGGGCGAGCAGTCAGAGGCTGCGCTACGCTCCCTCACTCTGGAGCTCCTGGACCTGAAGTATCCCAGGCCCATGTGGATCCACGCATACACGGATGGATCCTCTGATGCAGCCGTCAGCAACGGAGGCAGCGGACTACACCTGCGCTTCACCGATGGAAGCACCCTCTCCAGATCCCTGCCTGCTGGAGCCCGGTCCACCAACTACAGGGCTGAGCTCACTGCTCTTCATGAGGCTGCCCGGCTCCTTGCTGCAGAAGCGCCCGCCTCAAATATCGTCTTCCTGTCTGACTGCCGCTCCATCATCGAGAGCCTGCAGTCGCCCAGTGAACAGCTGGAAAGAGACACACAGCGCCTGTTGATTGCCCTCTCGCAATACACGAAGGTAGCAGTCCAGTGGATACCTGCTCACTGTGGTCTGTCAGGAAACGAGGAGGCGGACAGGCTGGCTAAGTCGGGCAGCAAAATGGAGCAGCCACACCCCCCAGTCTCTTATAAGGAAGCCAAGACTCTGGTCAAGCGGCACTTCCAGGCAACCTGGACCACCCAGCATGACCCTCCATCTGACGACCAGATGGCACACCTCCAGCGCCATGAACAGACCACGATTTTCCGGCTACGAACTGGTCACTGCCGCCTGCGTTACCACATGCATCGCCTTGGCCTGTCACACACCCCTGACTGCCCGTGTGGAACAGACCTCCAGACCCCAGAGCACATCCTGCAGTCCTGCCCCCAGTACCAGAATGCCAGGACACAACTCTGGCCTGCAGGACAGACGCTGGACGTAAAACTCTGGGGCTCCAAGCAAGACCTCGAAACCACTGCCCGCTTCATAAGTTTGACAAACCTGGACATCTGAGGCCCCATTTTGAGGAACGCAGAAGAAGAAGAAGAAGAAGCTTCAGCACTGTCTATCAAAGCCGCGAATTTTGTCAAGTTTCTTTCCTTCAAAAACACGGCGAGATCTCGCGAAACAGAAGCAATAAACTGCTCACACAAAATGAGATTCCATAGCCCATCAAAAGTCTTTTCGCAATCTGATAGTTGGATCCATCTTTCCAACAAGTGAGAAAATCGCTTTGAAAAAGTTACAAAACTTTCCCCCACTTCAGGCCTAACTGATCTGAATTTTTCTCTGAATCCATCTGCAGTGCACTGAAATTTCTTAAGAAGCTCTTGCTTAAGATCATCATATGAAACTGCACCGGCAGCAGACAAAGAATGATAAACAGCTAAAGCCGGGCCTTGTAGCAATGCAGTTAAGTAAACAACCAATTTACTGCTATCATAATCGAGAGCTTTAGCATGAGCCTCAAATCGGTACAAGAAAGAATCAATGTCATCCCTATCTTCTTTGAAAACAGGTAGTTGGGGTAACTTTGGAAATGACGGGATAGAGCTTCGAGTCCTAGGGGTAGGGGTCTCGCTCTTCAATTCAGCTTGTTTCAACTGAAGCTCAATTTCCTTTCCCTTTATCTTAAGGCTTTCTCTGTCAAGTTCCATCTGATAATCCATCTTCAATTTCCTTTCCTCTCTCTCCTGTTCTTCTCTTTTAGCATTTCTTTCCTGTTCTTCTCTTTTAGCATTTCTTTCCTGTTCTAACTGAAATCGTTTTTCCTCTCTTTTCTGTTTAACCTTTTCCCGTTCCAGTTCCTGTTCTAACTGCAATTTTTTAGCATCCTGTTCGAACTGCAATTTTTTAGCATCCTGTTCTTGTTTAACCTTTTCCTGTTCTCTTTCCTTAGCCCTATCGTGTCTCTGAAAACACTGCTCAATGTATTGCTGTAGCTTTTCGTCAGAAAAAACTAACTTCTGGGCTTGAGTCAAAAATGAATTAAACAAAGTATCATATTCCTCAACCGAAGACATGGTCAGCTGAATTCAAAAGCAAATTACTAAAAGTAAGACAAAGCGAGTGACAAGTCAACGACTAACTTTAGGTTTGATACAAGTTTAACAACTTTTTTTTTTAAGTTTCACAAGGCCAGAAATATCACAAAAATCAAAAGCAAATTCAAGTTTGACAAAAGAAAATTATTCAAACTCGAAGCAAGCGAAGTTTGTCAGATGAAAAGTATTTCGGAATCAATGCAAGTTTAAGTTAACACAAGGAAATTATTTCGAAATGAAAACAAGTTCAAGTCCAACAAACAGCATACCATAAAAGAAAAGAGAAACAATGTTTAGATTATATTCAGTCTAAGTACAAGCAAGTATTAGAAACCCATACTAAATGCAACAATTAATAACTACCAATATTCAAATCTAAATTATGACAGGTGAAATTTTACAAGTAATTTGTTTTGAAATGAAAACAAACAAACAAAACAAATAGTAATAATAATGAAACACTATACTAAATAAACAAACCACGACAACAACATCACAACACAACAAAGAGAGAACTAAAATTCTAAACTAATATAGGTACAATAGAATCCAAGAAATCAATAGAAAACAACTAAGTTCCACTTCGGCTAGAAAACACCGGAAGTTCCGTTAAAATGCCAAAAATAAATCCTAAACACCTACAACAACTAAAATAGGGATGTGACAACTATAACTATACAAGACAGGATCCTAATAAGTATAGAAAGAAAAAACAAAACAATATTGAATAGCTGAGCTAGAATTAGGCAATATATATACAACAGGAAGAAAAATGAATCTTAGCCCTTTCTGATCCCAGAACTATACAAGGAATCAGACCCGTAAGGAAAGAATCGGAGACGGGGTATAATCTATATAAACAACAACATCCTACCCAAAAAGAAATGGAACAACAATTTAACAAGTCAGTTACACAGTACACACTTGTACACCAAAGTTAGCACACCAAAGTTACCTGCCCAAAATTTATACAAAACCCTTCTTCTGTTTATTCTTATCCTTATTCAATTAACTCCCACAATATAAACTCCAAATAAGTTAGATAACAAACAAATAATCTAAACTCCCACTAACTAACTACGGGTTTCAGGGTCACCACTGTAACGAAAGGGGTTATATCAAGAAACTGCGTGTATGCGTGCGTGATTGATTTGCGTGTTCGCCCGTCTCACACTTCCTAACTCTCAAGAATTCTTTTGTCGTCACACCCCCTTTCTATTACTAGAAAATAAACAATAATCAACAAAGTTTACATAAGTACATATAAGTCGAACAATAGTATGGAAAAACATATAAGTAGTTTTGTACTCACGTACTTTGTAGAACAATCCGTGAATTAAATATACCATTCACAAATCACACACATAAAGTTCCAAGGAGGTAATCCGGGAGACTGTACACTGATCTCACAAACCCACAAATAATATTCCAGAAAGACAATCCAAGAACAACGTCACCAATCACCAAAACCACCAATAAAAATCCCGGTCAGATAATCCAAGTATCACCAGTCACAATAACACCAATATCGACCTGGTCACCGTCGACAGAGAGAGATCTTCCCAATAGTCTCAAGGAGGTGGGGATTCACTATGTCTTTCTTTGTCTCTAACATCTGTCTCTGTCTTTATGCTATCCTCCTTCTCCTTATCCTTGTCCTTCTCTCTATCTATCCTGGGTTTCTCCTCTATCTATCGTTCTCTTCACCGCCGTCAATAATCCTCCACTGCTGCTGCTGTGGCCGCTGCCGCTGTTGCTGCTGCTGCTGAGGTGGTAGCGGTTGCTACTACTTCTGATGTGGTAGCGGCTGCTACTGGTGTCGATGTGATAGCGGTTGCTACTACTGCTGATGTGGTAGCGGCGGCTACTGGTGTGGATGCGGTTGCCGCTGCTGCTCGTCTCTCTTCCTCGTCTTCTTCTTTGGCCACTTCTCTGGCCACTTCTTCTTCTCCTTCTTCTTCTCCCTCTTCTTCGCCTTCTCGTCTTCTTCCTTGGCTCTTCTCTCGTGATATCCTCTGCTTCTTTCTTCGTGAGCTTCTTTCTCTTCTCTCAGAGTTTCTTCCTCTTCTTCTTCTTCTCCTTCTTTTCTTCTTCTTCTTCTTCTTCTTCTTTCGCCTCGAGGCCCCTCAGCCGGAGACTTCTGAAAACATACAAGTTTTCCCCCACTAAATATCTTGATACATAGACTTTTCTGTATTACCACATATCCCTTTCTCTCTCTGCGACAGGACCAGACCAGCAATATAATAATTCAAATCTCATATGTGTCGAACACAGTTCACACATACGCAATAATTGTAACTCCCATTATAACACTAATTATTACATCTTGACGCTGACTACTTCCATTCACACAAATAAATATAATGCTATACATTGCGAGTTGAGGTTTCAACCTCAAATCAAATAAAAATCCGATTTCAATTCGTTACTCAAAATATACAACGATCCACTATCTCCATCACCTCCCTAATCCATCCTTCATACTAATATCAAAATTATCTATTATTAATTCTTATTCCACAATAAGTAGAATATAATCATGGTTCAATATTATTATGTTTATAATACGATATTTCAATGATAAACAAAATATATACCTGCAGTCAACAGCTGCCAGAAGTTCAACACAACCACCCACTCCGTGGTACCAAAGAAGACTGACTACAAGTTTGAATGTGATTGGCGAATCGTCACATGACCGGCTCAACCAATCAGCATTCAGTTATCGATAAAAAAATATTACAGTTTATATCTTCACACAGGAAGATACTACAAACAGTCATCGGACCGAAATATTATAAACCCGGTCCGTGACAGTTGTATTCATTCATATGTGAAGATATGGGGCTGAAATTTATATCTAATGATGAATGAATGTGCAGTAATATGTTATGAATTGAAAATGAGCTGTGATTATAAAATTTGGCTCATAGCCTATTGTGTTATAGGCTACACAATGTGTGTACCGTGTTAAAGTGGCTATAGGTATTGTCATAAGAATTGTGACAATAGTGACTGTATCAGTGTGGAGGCATTCTGAAATGTAACAATAATTATGTCGAAGACGCATATAGACTCTTTAAGCATAAGAGCACAAATTTAGGATTGTATAAATGTTGTATACAACGGCCGGTTGGGAGTGGAAACTTCGTGGTATGTGGCTGATGGAGCTGACCTTGTGACGTCCGTCTACAAGACCGGATGTGGTCACCATCAACGCCGACTATCTCTCCTTCGGCCAATCATCACTGGTGCAGATGTGCAGCAACGGTGGGTGAAGAAAGTCTCCAGACCTGAGCGACGGGATCACCTGCAGTGTTCCCCAGGGGTAGCTATCTGTTCCTAGCGTCGTCTGTGTATACCACGTCTAGTGATTGTCTGTGAAACAGTGAGTAAAGTCATTAATACTTAATACTGAGAGATCAGGAATCTCCAGCAAGTCGTCAGCGTGTCATTATTGACAGTGACAACATCGGAACAATGTGCAGAGGCAAGTGAGTCTCAAGAGAGAGACAATGACCTCCGTATTAGCCACTGACTGAATAATTGTGTGATCTTGTTTATTAGCCTATAAGCCACTGACTGAATAACTACTATGATCTTGTTTATATGAATTATAAGAATTGTATGATTTAATGTTATTGTATATGTATGAATGAGTAACAATAGCGAAACAGAAGGGCAAAGAGAGATAACTGTGTAGTCTTTGTTCTTGTTTGTAAGCACGTGTGTGGTGGTGGATGAAATCAGAGAGTGAACTGAAATAGAGCATGCATCCTTAGACTGAACGTCAGACAGCCACACGCACACACTCACTTCATTAGATTATTCATAGTTATATATATCAATATTTAATTTAACGCAAAATCCGCGCGTTACAAAAAGTTAGTTAACAACTTTCCATCTATTTGCTGTACCTAAAGTTCAAGGTCTCTGGGGTCAAATCGCTATTAAACGAGTTCCTCTATTTCTCCCAAACGGCTGAACCGATTTGGATGGTATTTGGTATACAACTTATGGTCAATCACTCTGTGACAGCTCATTGGTCAGTCACTTGATCCACCGGGTTTGATTATATTTACTAGACGAATACTGAAACTACTGCTGAGCATTTTATATATAGATTATTTATATTTGCATTTACTTTTTTAAAATTAAAAATATAAATAATATTTATTATTATAATAATAATAAGACATTTAAAGACAGATAATGCACAAAAACTTTAAAATCAGCACCGACATTTATAGCAGTAGTACTAGTTAGTAGTAGTAGTAGTAATAATGAGTGATAAAAAATATATAGAATACTAGATCTACACTCAGATAAAAATAAAATAAAAATGAAAATACTCTGAGGTATTAAATTTTCTCTCAAAGGTTTAAGCCTCTCAGGGCTGTGCTAGGGGGGGGGGTAACGGGGTTTCCAGACACCCCCCCTTTTTAAACTTAAAAATTTTTTTTTGTACAATACATCATTATCAGGAAATCCGAGGATAAGATCTGCCCCTATAAGTCACCGTTATATTACACTAGTGTCAATGTGCTGTTTACAGACAGTCGCATGAGACATCGTGCACTGCGCCCCTATTTCTGGTTTTTCACAACTATAATATTTATTTCAATTCAAATTCTCTCTTTCTCACAAACACACACTTTCTTTCTGATTAAGTATAAAACACACATGCACAATATTAAACTATATTAAAATTATAATTAAAATTTATATATTATTTTATTGTTATTGTTAGCCTCCATCTTCAGTTTCTGAGGCCCTGAGCATGTGTGATGGGGATTTTTTCCCCAATCTTCAGATTGTTCTGAAACTCCTCTGCACACTGCCTGTGACAACAGCCCAGTGTGAGAGGACTATCAGCCACATTAGGACTCTCAAAAATTATTTGAGATCCACAATGGGCCAGGAGCGTCTCAACGGGCTGGCACTGATGACGATTCATCGGGACATACCTGTCAGCATTGAAGAAGCAGTGAACTGCTTTGCAAGGCGGTACAAAACGTAGATGGCTCTCCTGCCAAAGAACCTCATCCAGTGTGATTGAGGTCAGTGACTTATTTTGAATGTTCGTTCTGGCTTGACATTATCTATGTCAATTTCGGGCTTCTAATAAAGGCACATATAAATGATGATAATTTTGTAGGCTATTTTATTTGGAATGGTCAATAACAAATTATGGATTGACTCAATTGATCTAGTTTTCTGTTTTTAAATTTTGTCAAATTTGTGTATGTGTTTGGTTTTGACAACTCTGTGTATGCGTTTGGACGTGTGTGTAAGATAGGTGATCAGCATGCATGTTGTGCCTGGTGTTGGTTTGTTGTTTCTGTCACTCACACTCGCCATCAGGCCCACTATTTTTCAACCAGGCAGTTGTTTTTTTAATTTAAGCACAATTTTTTTTATGCCAGGAAATTTGATTTCAGCCTTGCCAAATGTACTAAATGATACTGCCCCTTGACAGTGTGCATCTTGGGCAACCTTGGCATTTCAGTCGCCTTGCACTATGACTATGTTCTTCTTTGAAATCCTCCACTTCGCTGTCGTCATAGTCTGATGTTGGAGCATAGCCCTGGATGATCAAACCATTGTTTATTACGCTTTTTATTTTTATATTTAAAATATTTATCGACCAGGCTGATCTCACCTGCTTGTGTTAATAATTCATTCATGAAAACTCAGAACTACTTTATTTATTGCATCTTCTGTGGGCAGTTAGGTATCAAACTTATTACGTCTCCGATGGTATGGCCACGTCACCAGATCATCTAGGCCTTGCAAAGACCATTCTGCAAGGCACAATGCAAGGAGGTAGAAGAAGAGGGAGACCGAAAACGAGGTGGGAGGACAACATTCGAGATTGGACTGGTTTGACACTGAGCGAAGCCGTCAGGTCAACTGAGGACAGAAAACTATGGAGTATGCTGGTTAAACGATCATCTGTGGTGCCCCTACGACCTCTAGGTTACGGGACAGGATAGCATAGCATAGGATAGGATAGGTCATTCTTATCCTATCCTATTCCGTAACTTGAAAGTCGTTGGGGCACTACAGATGATCGTTTAACCAGCGTACTCCATCTTTCTCTGTCCTCAGCAGCCCGTATGGTTTCACTCATTGTCTATTCTCGAATGTTGTCCTCCCGTCTCTTTTTCTGTCTCCCTCTTCTGCCTCCTTGCACCGTACCTTGCAGGATGGTCTTTGCAAGGCCTGAAACACTGGTGATGTGGCCATACCATCGGAGTTTCCGTTTCTTCATCCCTGTGAGCAAGTCATCGTGTTGTCCAAGGGCTTGTGTGATGGTCTGTTTGACTTCATCGTTGGTGATGGGCTGGGTAGAGGAAATGCCCAGAAGTCTTCTGTAGCACCTCATCTCCATGCTTTGTATTCTTCGTTGTAGGTCTGCCGTGAGGGTCCATGTTTCGCAAAAGTATAGATAAGACAGCTTTTTTTTAAATTTTTATCTTTTTCACTAAATTACATTGTGGTGCACAAACAGTCAACACAAATACAC
Source organism: Oncomelania hupensis (assembly GCA_036898135.1). Lineage (NCBI taxonomy): Eukaryota > Metazoa > Mollusca > Gastropoda > Littorinimorpha > Pomatiopsidae > Oncomelania > Oncomelania hupensis. The sequence goes on from CM072527.1 coordinate 1,777,900, forward strand.
ATTAAAATAACAATAACAGTATTAATTGACATTGTATATAAAACTCGTTTGTTGTTACAAATTTAACTATTGTGCGCTATACAAGTTAGTTAGATAGTTAATCATTGTTTAAAGGGTCCATAGTTAGATAGTTAATCATTGTTTAAAGGGTCCAGCGGACTACAATGAACGGAATCAGGACCTCGCGCCATACAAGTGGACATTGGATTGGATACAAATACAAATACAGCAACTTTATTATTTTTATGAGAAATTACAACGTGGTGTACATAACACGACCAACACTGCAGTATTATACTTTGCATAGTCAAACAGTGCATACATGAACACCCACACACACATATTGTACAAGTGGTTGAATTTATTATCTGCTAATCAGCTATACTGAATATTATATAAAACTGTTTTTAGTTCTCAAGGTACAAATCTTAGGCATTCGAAAGCGCCGGCCAGAAGGTAGGAGCTGAAAGTGGTGAAGATGGCGATGTCAAGGGAGCGCAGCAACCTTGCCTTGGTGTGTAGACTGATGGTCCTGTCTTTCCAAATGGGCTTCAACCTTGTCAGGGCAGCAGTTCTTTGAGCGATCCTGGAGAGGACTTCCTGTTGGGATCCACAGTCTGAAGCTGTGTACTGTGTTGAGGGAGTGGTCTTGGACTTCGATGTCCTTGTTGATGCCATTGGTGTTGTTAGTCATCAATTTGGTCTTCCCTGCGCATATTTCCATTCCAATGGCTCTGGAGGCAGTGTCAAGCCTCTTGTACCAGCTGTTCAAGTTCTTGTTCCTCTCCAGCCAATTTATCAATGTCATCCGCAAAACCGAGTTTGGAGATTGCTTCATCCAATATGCTGACTGTGGCTTCTTTTAACCTCAAGCGCATCTGACATGATGCGCTCCAGAAAGATGTTGCAGAGTGTTGGAGAGAGTAGGCATCCTTGAGGCACGCCGATGTCCTGAACCAGATCCCGATGGCACTGTTGTGGATCATTGTTGGATTGTCCTAGCAGATAACGCATCCCAGTTAAAGCTTGTGCAGAAATCAATATTGCGATAGTCTCCGTTATGTGCTCAAAATAATTTCATTTAACATTTGCTGTCCTTTAATGTTAGCATGCATAAGTGTAATTATATTAATGTGCGACTGTGCAGTTTTATCCTCATTGTCATTATGACTGTTGTTATTATTATTGTGATGTTTATTCCTTGTTGATTGTAATTGTACACCACAATGTTATTTCTTGTAAAAGATAATAAAGTTGTCTTATCTTATCTTATCTTATTTATCTCAGATCTTCCATCTGTTGTGTGCTGTGTGGTGCTATCACTTGTGATGTCAATTATAATTTGTAGTTCTAAGAAACAATGATCTGAATATTTAGTCAATGGCTTTACACTCATATTTTTGGCGTACTTCATGTGAGCATAACTAATAATCAACTCAACTGTATTGCATGCCTTGTTTGTTATACAAGTAAATGTGTAAATTTTCCTTGTAGGTCACCAAAATACATAGTAATATAAGTTTTCTACTGTTCTTTTGAACCAGCGTTTCCATTGAATTTCTTGAATTTCTTTCAGTTATATTGGTCGTATAGTTGTTGTAGGTCTCAGCACAACTTTTACTGTTTTGGTCGAAATTAACACAAACCTAAGTCAACACAGAATCACACTGCCTTGCGTAGAATATTTGCTTACGTCATTTTCTAAAAGTGTCCCATATTTTTACGAGTGTGTTCTCGTCCGTAAGGAGGAAGGGGAGTGATGGAGGAGGAGGAAGGGGAGTGATGGAGGGCTGGGCGCAGGGTGTAGGGTAGAGCACAAGTATATCTACCCCACAAGTATACTGAGTTGATATACTTGTGGGGTAGAGGGAATGTATAAACATCCAATGTAAACGTTTGTGTTGCTATATCTTTTTTTCTTTTTTTAAAAATATATAACCAAACTATATTGAATGTACTTTAGGTAATACTTTGATTCATTGCCAGAGTGGTTTCTTAATGAAAGCAGAAATTCCTCTTGAGTGACTCTGTGCACAGTCAGCATAGAGGTAGAGCAATCTCCAAACTTCGTTTTGCGGATGACATTGATGGATTAGATGGAGAGGAACAAGAACTTGAACAGCTGGTACAGAGGCTTGACACCACCTCCAGAGCCTATGGAATGGAAATAAGTGCAGAGAAGACCAAAATGATGACCAACAACACCAATGGCATCAACACGGACATCAAAGTCCAAGGCCAGTCCCTCAGAAAGAACAGTGCATAGCTTCAAATATTTAGGAGCCATTGTATCAATCAATGGGTCCCGACAGGAAGTCCTCTCCAGGATCGCACAAACAACTGCTGCCCTGGCAATGTTGAAGCACATTTGGAAAGACAGGACCATCTGCATTACAGCAAGCTTTTAGTTTGGTTTTGGGTTTTCAAAAAAATGAATTAGTTATTCTAGCTAGATTTTGAAGCGGACATTCCCATCTTTCTTGTGACGTGACATATAGATTTCTAAGGCCGACATTACATGGTTGTTGCTTTAGGCTTTAAGGCCGAGGACCGTATGAAGTAGAATGTGTGAATTTCATTAGATTTTAATGACTCCTGGAATGAAGGCGCCTGTACATGCCGTGCACTATAATCTCCTCAACACTCAATTACTGTGAATTTGTATATTTTAAGATATTTCTGGAAATACTTTGAAATAGCAGGAAATCAGAACGAGCCACAAACGTCCGTCGATCTGTCAGTCGGTCGCCCGTCCGTTATAAGCCATTTCTCAAGAACCACTAAACAGAGTCCCCTATACGCTTCTGTGTCCGGGGACGGTAATCTACGCACGCAACGCCCCCCCCCCCCCCCCCCACTTAACAGATTTTGACCAAACTCCGTAGGAACATTAGCTAAGTAAGTGGCTAGTTTCCCGTGCCATCATATTTGCTATACCGCAAGGTCGTTGGAGTGACTTGATGCTAAACACGTTTTGCTCAAAATCTTAAAAGCGGCTCAGCCGATTTTTGTTAATTTTGATATACAGATATTTCAAGGTATGGCCAATAGTTTGGTGACAGTCTGGTTGTCGATCAGTCGGTCGGTTGGTCTGTCCGTCGCTCTGCATTTAACTTGTTTGTTCAAAACACAGTTTTTGCCTTATCTCAAGAGTGAGTGGACCGAATTTGATTATTCTTACTATGCAGATATTTTAACCATCAGTCTTTTATGTCCATGACCTTAACTATTGCTCAAAGGTCAGTCGCTGAGGTCAATTATATTAACAAAACGTTTGGCGCTTTATCTTAACTTTGGCTGAAACGATTGTGATAATGTTTTCGCTTGCAGATATAGTTCAGATAGGATATTTGGCCATTATTCCAGGCTTTCATTTGGCGTCTTCGGTAAAGTCCAATCGCAACATCGCTACGAAAATTAATACTTTTAAAAATGCGGATTTTCATTTGACTTTTTGTGATTATTTTGGAATTTGTCAGTGACCTCGCCGTTAACTGAGGTTTCGACCCAATGTCATTCTAAAGACCTCCACCAAAGTCTAGGAATGAGTCATACTCTCTCTCTTTCTCGCTTTTTTTTCTCCCCCTCTCTCTCTCTCTCTCTCTCTCTCTCTCTCTCTCTCTCTCTGTTTCACTCTACATTGCTATGTACTATCAAACTGCTTTGTGTTTGCATTAATATCGCTGCTTGCAAATTGAATAGATGAAGCTGTTGTTGCTGGCGTTGATGGCGATGGCCGTGCTGATTGCTGATATTATCCCTGTCACAAAGGTACCAGACGTAACATATCATCTAACCATATTTCGATGATGATGGCAGCGATTATGAAAGATGTTGAGAATGACGATGACGATGAGCATGCGGATAATTGTGGAGATGATCATAATCGTAATTGCGTGGTTGATGGTAGTGGTGGTGGTGATGACGGTGGTGGTGGTAGTGGCGATGATGATGATGATGATGATGATGATGATGATGATGATGATGATGATGATGATGATGATGATTATGATGATTAAGATGATTAAGATGATACTTTATGTACCGCTTTATAGCAACGCAATGTGGCAGTGGTTGAATATTGGAGACTGTTGTCGCTGATAAGGTTTCATGGTGTAATACATGATTTCTGCATTCCCCGTTGTTTGTGGGAACTTCATGCTGTTTATATAAGGAAACCAATGGTCCTTAGAATTAGGCTTATAGCAGTATTCAAGCTCGAAGAGTTTCTCAAGACGTAAACAGGAACTAACTCAAGCCAGATGCCAACTCGTTGCTTGATGAGCACAGTATATATCTCGAAAACGTTTCAACCGATTTTGATGTTTTCGGATATTTACAGGTACTTTCAACATGGCCAATTGTTTCATAGCAGGCCGTTGGTTGGTCAGTCGGTCAATCGGTCGAACCGCTTCAGTCAATGTTCCGTTCAAAACAACCTGCATGCATTATTGCCAAAAATGTCTTGACCGATGGGCCTACTTTAACTGCTGCTCAGCCTTTTATGTCATTCATTTTAAAGGTCAAGGGTGCGTGAGGTCCATCAGTTTCTAAGCACGTTTTAATCTGTATATCAAAATTGGCTGTACACATTTTGAATGAAAAAGATTTTAGCTTGCAAATAGTACAATTGGACCTACAATGGTAATGGCCAATCGTTCCATGTCCTTCGCTTGCGCTTGCTTCTGTAGGATAAAGCCAAGACAGAACAGTTCCACGAAAATTCCCTTTTAAAAATTCTATATCATGTGTGAATGTAGCGTAATACATTTGAATGTCTTGGTTTTTGAATTACATTGTTCATTTGTTGTAGGGCGGTTGTGCCGAAGTTTGGGAGATTTGTTCAGGCACGTATCCCTGTTGTAGCGGTTTGGCTTCCGATTGTGTTCCAATCAGGAATATAACCAGGTGTCTAATGTATTAGATCCGGATGGTAACAACTATATTTAGACACTAACAATTGTTGGCATGAACATTATAAAAATGTGACTATATCAACATTCGTTTTTGTGTGCGCGTGTGTGCGCGCATGTGTGTGTGTATGCGTGCGTGTGCGTGCAGACTACACGTAACAAGATATGTCTGTCTTATTCATATAATGATACAAAGCAGATCTCGTTTATGGACTTGATACTTCTCTGTATAAATAGTATCCCCACTTTGTGGAAATTGAGTGCTTTAAATTACCACTGTTTCTGCCGTTCTCATTTGTTCTTTTTCGTTCCTAATCTGTTTTATCAAACTACTATTCTCTTCGCTATACCAATCACCTACACATTTTCTTGAAAACTCTCAAAACTCCTCATGTGTGTGTATGGGGTCTCTTGGGTCAGCTTGGGGATAATGGACGCATTCTACCAAATGGCCACCAGAGGTTTCTATGGTATTATTTAGCAATGTAGGAATTTTCTAGGTTTGTGTTTTGTTAATATTTTATAATGATGTTTTTATTCTATTTTGTTTTTATAAATGGGGGTTCTAGCTCAGCGTCCCTTGCATAGGCATGGGATGCCTTTATTGTACAGTGACCGGCTGGTGGAATGCCTTCAATGTTACCCTTAGGGTTTTTTTCGGCAGGTCTTTTACACATATCAGGGGAGAGCCCTCTTTAAACCAAATTGTGGTCCTGATTCGGCTCTTTGTAGTCCGCTGGACCTTATAAACAATGACTTAGGCTACTAATTGTTGTGGCTGCCTAATGTGTTAAACAAAAAGTGCGCCTGTGATTGAGATCAAAATTGCACACAAACTTATAAAATGTCTCATTGACGCAAATAAATTACTATTTGCCTATAATTATATTCATACACCATGTGGGTTCGGGAACTAAGTATAATAGACCCAACGTTTCCCGGCGTGTCGTAAGAGGCGACTAACAGGGGTGATGTCAGCACGGCATCACTGGGCGAAAGTCTTCTACACAGAAGTCACCGGCCAGAGCGGAGGAACCTCACGTTACTACAGGTTAAACGACCACGTGCTCAGGGCCAAGGCGAGCCACACTGTATTCGTGGATTTCGGCTGTGGCCAACAGCCTGGAGAGGATTGGGCACCGCCAGGTCTTTTTTGCCCAAGACACACTACATGATGAAACTATCCACTTATTCCATGCCGGATCGGTCGTCGCCCGGCTCAAAAAGGGCCGCGCCTTCCGTTGGCCACCAGGACGGAGGTGATAAGTATGCTACTGATGGACAATTTAGCAAGATCCGCACGAGAAACAACATCGTCATAGGAACCTGGAATGTCAGGACCCTAACTGCGGAAGGAAAATTAGAAGAACTGGCCCACGAGCTGGACCACTATCGATGGAACGTTTTAGGTATCAGCGAACTGCGCTGGAAAGGCATAGGTGAAACAACGACCGACAAAGGCCACAAGCTCTATTTCAGCGGTAGAGAAGACAGGCACGAACACGGCAGGACACGCGCTTTTCCGGGAGCGGACGTCGGAGGTGACCACGGTCTCGTGGTGGTGTCTTTCCGGCTCCACTTAGGGAGAGTAAATACAGCAGAGTGCGCTAGACTGAGGTTCGGCCTGGGCAGGCTGCGAGACCCGGAGGTGGCGGAGGTATTTCAGGCCACAGTTGGAGGGAGGTTTGCATCAATGCTCATTTTGGGGGCTGGTGAGGTGGATGTCGGCACAGTGGCCGCCACCTTCAGCTCAGCTGTGGCAGATGCCACCACTGGGATCCTTGGCGGGCACCGACCGGGGAGAAAGCCGTGGATCGCACCTGGACTTTTGGATCTGTGTGATAGGCGAAGGGGATGAAAAAGAAAAGGAGCAACTCACAGGGAGCTGATGTCTGCCGAGGGGTCGACAGTGGCATCCGAGGGGGCGTGCGCGCAGCGGGGGAGAAATGGATAGAAGATCGATGCCAGGGGGTGGGGAACAGTCTGAACGGGGACAGCAGCGGGAGGGACTACCGGACTGTGGGGCGGCTGACGGGTGTTGGGCGGCCCAGGGTCTCCACGGTCCAAGGCGGGTCTGGCGTGTGCCTTGCAGAATAACAGGAAGTCTTGGACGGATGGACAGAGTACTGCTCTGACCTTTACAACCATACAACAAATGGAGACCCATCAGTTCTAGCATGTCCCGAGAACAGAGAGGAGGAAGAGGTCCTCCCAGTTCTCCGGGGGGCAGTTGAGGCAGCAGTGCAATCGCTGAAGGGAAGTCAGCGGGAGTGGGCAGCATACCCGCGGAGCTGCTACGGGCGGGAGGAGAGGCGATGATTGATGCCCTCACCATTGTCTGTGACAAGATCTGGCGGAGTGAGGAGTGGCCTGCGCCGTGGACCCGGTCGCTTGTCATCACTCTTCCCAGGGAGGATAACATTCGGGAGTTTGAAGCTTGTCGCACCGTCGGCTTCATCTGCCATCCCGGCAGGGTCCTCCTGAAGATGGTACTCAGCAGGTTGAGACCCCAGGCTGGGCAAATCATGGCTGAAGAACAGGCAGGATTCAGGGCGGGGCGAGGTGCCACTGAACAGATTTTCAACCTCGGAGTGGTCTGTGGGAGGTGCCTGCGGCGCCAGCGGCATCTATATCGTGTGTTCATGGACTTCAAGAAGGCGTTTGACCGAGTCTGGCATGCAGCTCTGTGGGCGGCAGTGAGGGTGTACAGCATCAGCCCTAAAATTATTGAGGTCATCGGAGGCCTGTGTGGCAGGGCTGCCGGTGCAGTCCTCCGTGGCGGCGGCGTCGGGAACTGGTTCAGGGCGGCGGTCGGTGTGCGTCGGGGATGCCTACTCTCTCCAACACTCTTCGGCGTCTTCCTGAAGCTCATCATGTCAGATGCCCTTGCGGATCACGAGGGCACAGTCGGCATTGGGAATGGAGCAGTCTCCAATCTTCGTTTTGCGGATGACGTTGATGGATTGGCTGGAGAGGGGCGGGAGCTTGGGCGGCTGGTGCGGGGTCTTGGCGCCACCTCCGGGGCTTATGGAGTGGAGGTGGGTACAGAGGGGACCAGGGTGGTGGCCAGCGGCACCGGTGGCATTAACATGGGCATCGGAGTCCGGGGCCGGTCCCTCAACACAGTGCATGGCTTCAGATGTTTGGGAGCCATTGTGTCGGAAAGTGGGTCCCGGCGGGGGGTCCTCTCCGGGGTCGCACAGACGGCTGCTGCCCTGGCAGGGTTGAAGCCCATTTGGAGGGACGGGACCGTAGTCTACATTCCAGGGTGTGACTGCTGCGCTCCCTTGTCATCTCCATCTTCCTGTGTGCTTGCGAGCCATGGACCCTCACAGAAGATCTATAACGAAGAATACAAAGCATGGAGATGAGGTGCTACAGAAGACTTCTGGGCATTTCCTATACCCAACACATCACCAACGACTAAGTCCAACAGACCATCACACAAGCCATCGGACAACACGATGACCTGCTCACAGTGGTGAAGAAACAGAAACTCCGATGGTATGGCCACGTCACCAGATCATCAGGCCTTGCAAAGACCATTCTGCAAGGCACAGTGCAAGGAGGTAGAAGAAGAGGGAGACCGAAAAAGAGGTGGGGGGACAACATTCGAGAATGGACTGGTTTGACACTGAGCGAAGCCATCAGGGCTGCTGAGGGCAGAGAAAGATGGAGTATGCTGGTTAAACGATCATCTGTGGTGCCCCTACGACCTCCGAGTTACGGGACAGGATAGGATTTGCCAAAATGTAATCTAAACTTCGTCTCCGACCGCTCAAACAGCTCTCTGCTACCACAGTAATGTCTTATCTCCCTTTAGACTAGAGGTGCAGACGCCTAGATTAACGCGGCGGTGCGTGACGAACATGCTAGATCCACTGCGTTGTTGGAGGATTGTGTGTCTGTAATTGTGAATGACGCATAATGACGGTATCACGGTGCCCTTTGCTAGACTCGCGAGGTGACGTTTATCGAGGGACCGAATGGTTTTTAGAGACCCACGCTCTGTGGGTTCGGGCATTAAATAGAATAGACCCAACGTTTCCCGGCGTGTCGTAAGAGGCGACTAACAGGGGTGATGTTAGCACGGCATCACTGGGCGAAAGTCTTCTACACAGAAGTCACCGGCCAGGGCGGAGGAACCTCACGTTACTACAGGTTCAACGACCATGTGCTCAGGGCCAAGGCGAGCCACACTGTATTCGTGAACTTCGGCTGTGGCCAACAGCCTGGAGAGGATTGGGCACCGCCAGGTCTTTTTTGCCCAAGACACACTACATGATGACACAATCTACTAATTCCATACCGGATCGGTCGTCGCCCGGGTCGTCACACGGCACAAGGACCGCGCCTTCCGTTGGCCACCAGGACGGAGGTGTTAAGTATGCTACTGATGGACAATTTAGCAAGATCCGCACGAGAAACAACATCGTCATAGGAACCTGGAATGTCAGGACCCTAACTGCGGAAGGAAAATTAGAAGAACTGGCCCACGAGTTGGACCACTATCGATGGAATGTTCTAGGTATCAGCGAACTGCGCTGGAAAGGCCTAGGTGAAACAACGACCGACAAAGGCCACAAGCTCTATTTCAGCGGTAGGGATGACAGGCACGAACACGGCGTTGGATTCTTGGTCCACAAGAACATTCTAGCCACTGTCATGGGTTGCCGCCCAGTCTCCAGTAGACTCATTACCATCCGCCTGAGAGCAGCCCCTTTCAACATCACCATCATCCAGGCCTACGCCCCAACATCAGACTATGACGACAGCAAAGTGGAGGATTTTTATGAAAATCTACAGGCGGTCCTTGACCAAGTGCCGAAGAAGGACATAGTCATAGTGCAAGGCGACTGGAATGCCAAGGTTGGCCAAGATGCGCACCACAACTGGGGAGACACATGTGGACCCCACTGCAACAACGAGACAAATGACAGGGGTCTGAGACTCTTGGAGTTTGCCAGATACAACAATCTGGTACTGGCAAACACGCTTGGTCTCCACAAAAACTCCAGACGATGGACATGGCACAGTCCTGGCGGGGAGCATCACAACCAAATAGACTACATCATGGTCAAGAAACGCTTCAGATCAAGCATCAACATTGGCAGGACACGTACTTTTCCAGGAGCAGACATCGGAAGTGACCACGATCTCGTGATGATGTCTTTCCGGCTCCACTTGAAAAGAGTAAATACAGCAAAGTGCACTAGACTGAAGTTCGACCTGGACAAACTGCAAGACCCGGAGGTGGCAGAACTATTTCAGGCCACAATTGGAGGGAAATTTGCACCACTGCTCATTTTGGGGGCTGGTGAAGTAGATGTCAACACCATGACCACCACCTTCAACTCAGCTGTGACAGATGCTGCCACTGAGATCCTTGGCAAGCACCGACCAAAGAAGAAGCTGTGGATCACACCTGAACTTTTGGATCTGTGTGATAAACGAAGAGAGATGAAAAAGAAAAAGAACACCTCACAGGGAGCTGATGTCTACCGAAAAATCAACAATGACATCCGAAAAGGCATGCTCACAGCAAAGGAGAACTGGATAGAAGATCAATGCCAGGAAATAGAGAACAGTCTGAACAAGAACAACAGCAAGAAGGCCTACCAGACTGTGAAGCGGCTGACAAGTGTCAAACAGCCCAAAGTCTCCACTATCCAAAGCAAGTCTGGCATATGCCTTACAGAAGAACAAGAAGTCTTGGACAGATGGACAGAGTACTGCTCTGACCTTTACAGCCATACACCAAATGGAGACCCATCAGTTCTAGCATGTCCCGAGAACAGAGAAGAAGAAGAAATCCTCCCAATTCTCCGGGAAGAAGTTGAGGCAGCAGTGCAAGCGCTAAAGAAAGGGAAGTCAGCGGGAGTGGACAACATACCCGCGGAACTGCTACAAGCAGGAGGAGAAGCGATGATTGATGCCCTCACCATTATCTGTAACAAGATCTGGCAGAGTGGGGAGTGGCCTATACCATGGACCCAGTCGCTTGTCATCACTCTTCCCAAAAAAGGTAACCTTCAGGAGTGTGAAAATTACCGGACCATCAGCCTCATCAGCCATCCCAGCAAGGTCCTCCTGAAAATAATACTCAACAGGTTGAAACCCCAAGCTGAACAAATCATAGCTGAAGAACAAGCAGGATTCAGGGCAGGGCGAAGTACCACTGAGCAGATTTTCAACCTCAGAATAATCTGTGAGAAATACCTACAGCACCAACAACATCTATATCATGTGTTCATAGACTTCAAGAAGGCGTTTGACCGAGTCTGGCATGCAGCTCTATGGGCAACAATGAAAGTGTACAACATCAGCCCTAAAATTATTGAAGTCATCAAAAGCCTGTATGACAAGGCTACCAGTGCAGTCCTCCACAACAGAGCCATCGGGAATTGGTTCAGAACAACAATCGGTGTGCGTCAAGGATGCCTACTCTCTCCAACACTCTTCAACATCTTCCTAGAGCGCATCATGTCGGATGCTCTTGCAGACCATGAAGGCACAGTCAGCATAGGGGGTAGAGCAATCTCCAATCTTCGTTTTGCAGATGACATTGATGGATTGGCTGGAGAGGAACAAGAACTTGAACAGCTGGTACAGAGGCTTGACACCACCTCCAAAGCCTATGGAATGGAAATAAGTGCAGAGAAGACCAAAATGATGACCAACAACACCAATGGCATCAATACGGACATCAAAGTCCAAGGCCAATCCCTCGACACAGTGCATAGCTTCAAATATTTAGGAGCCATTGTATCAGACAATGGGTCCCGACAAGAAGTCCTCTCCAGGATCGCACAAACAACTGCTGCCCTGACAAGGTTGAAGCCCATTTGGAAAGACAGGACCATCAGTCTACATTCCAAAGTAAGACTGCTGCGCTCCCTTGTCATCTCCATCTTCCTATATGCTTGCGAAGCATGGACCCTCACAGCAGATCTCCAACGAAGAATACAAAGCATGGAGATGAGGTGCTACAGAAGACTTCTGGGCATTTCCTATACCCAACACATCACCAACGACGAAGTCCGACAGACCATCACACAAGCCATTGGACAACACGATGACCTGCTAACAGTGGTGAAGAAACGGAAACTTCGGTGGTATGGCCACGTCACCAGATCATCAGGCCTTGCAAAGACTATTCTGCAAGGCACAGTGCAAGGAGGTAGAAGAAGAGGGAGACCGAAAAAGAGGTGGGAGGACAACATTCGAGAATGGACTGGTTTGACACTGAGCGAAGCCATCAGGGCTGCTGAGGACAGAGAAAGATGGAGTATGCTGGTTAAACGATCATCTGTGGTGCCCCTACGACCTTCGGGTTACGGGACAGGATAGGATAGGATAGGACTTTGGCCAGGCGCCTTGGACAGATCTTGTTAACATTCACAGTGAGTGTTGCCCCATTGAAAACAGTAAGCGTACAACAAAACAAACAAAACTATTTCATGAATAAATTCCATAAGTGTTTGTCCCTATGAATAGCTACCGCCGTTGGCTATTCAGCCAACATTCTTGAGCTAAAAATAGCAGCTACCAAAGCCGGTAAAAAGACAGATCCCGTAAATATAATTGCTCGTTAAGGTGTTTTTGCCTTAGGTTGATAAAATAGACCCTACCCTACCCCAGCCACCAAACACACTCTTCAGCTTTGTTGTTTACTCAGAAATAGGGTCAAAGGTCCCACGGCTATGGTATTCCATGTAAGTTACCGTAAGCTATCAGGGGAAATCACTCCCTGTCAGACCCGAAATGGAAAATGTTAACTTTAGCGTTTAGTTTGAGTAACGAAGGCTCACAATATAGTTGTGTAATGTGATAACAATGCGAATTTTAGGGTAAACCCGTTTTTGCCAAAAGTAAACAAAGCCTTCGAATTAGGGCCGTTGAACGCATTGGACGACGGCTCTATAATTATTCGCTGACTCAAGCATTCGTGATAACATAAACCTCGGTTTGCATGTAGCCCATATCTTAACATCGTTGTGTTCATCTAGGGTGAATATCTGGGCTATGCATACTTTTGTCTGGGTCTGTCTGCCGCACATGCCCTATCTATAGTTGACTATGTATAAACTCTTCCAATTCGTCTTCTTCGGCTTGCAGATATTTGTTACAGACAAGCTGACAAGACAACACACACGCACGCACACAAACGCACACATACGCTCGCAAACGCACATACATGCGATTGTACGCGTAAACGCACTCTCTCTCTCTCACACACACACACACACACACACACACACACACACACAAACTCGCACACACGCCTATTCTCTCTTCCCACCACCCACCCTCGTTTCACTCTTATCCCCATAGCCACACCACCCTTTCCACACACATACACTTCCAGCTGCACAACTATCACCAACATGTTTGCATGTCTTGTAACTTAAAGTCGCACGTTCGTGAACTTGCGTGACTCCACATCGCAAACCCTTGACCTTACCAACGATGGCAATAAAATAATTATGTCGCGCCGCTTCATGATGATGATGATGATGATGATGATGATGATGATGATGATGATGATGATGATGATGATGATTTCTGTTTACGGAGACTTTACGAATTCCGTCCGTACTTGAACAAGAAAATTGCAAATGCAGTAGCGGTGTCCCTCATTAAGTATAGAACGGGCTACTGCAAAAGCTGCCCAACAGCGCCTGCCACAAAGCCAGCTGCAAAGGCTGCAGAAACTACAAAATACTGCAGCTCGCATTGTGTCTCGCACAAAGATATCAGATCACATCAAGCCAGTACTCAAGGATTTGCATTGGCTACCAGTTCAGAAACGAATGGATCATAAGTTGATGTCAATGGTGTTCGCCTGCCTTGATGGCTTGGCACCATCTTACCTTCAAGGACTCATTCAGCAACGTGTCTCATCTAGTTCAATTCGATCATATCCCCAGTCACTCCTTCAGGTGGCTAGCGTTGACACTACAATAATAAAACAACACTGGCAATGTTTTTAATGCATTTTTCAGTCTTCCTATCCTATCCTATCCTGTCCCGTAACCCGAAGGTCGTAGGGGCACCACAGATGATCGTTTAACCAGCATACTCCATCTTTCTCTGTCCTCAGCAGGTCTTTTCAGTCTTATGTTTTGTATTTAGTGTTCTTTGTTGTTTGCTGTTCATCTCAGTTCTTTTAACTAGCAACTTCAAATTCATGCAAAACAAGTCAAAACCTCGTAACTTGCAACTTTCAGCACATACAAAACAGTAAAAACCTCGTATTTTAACATTTCTGTCTACTTCTCAAATATGTATTGGATCTCTTTCTATTCACTATCACTACCAAATTTCCTGTTCGATACTGAATACAAATTATACTTAAAACGTTTTGGTGACACCTGATTTTTAAAACAGTTTCTTTTTCGTTTTTCTCAAAACTGCATTTTTGGAGATAGGGGTTTTGAATGGACACCGACGACATTCAAATGATATGGCACTCATGGTCTTTTCCTTGTGACTGTCAACGCTAGCCACCTGAAGGAAATTTCAAGAACGGACTGCATACACTGTGATACAGAGCTTGTACTAGTCAGAAGGACACTGTAGTAAAAGACTTTCGCCCACTGATGCCTTTTTTTTTTTTTGCATCACCCTTGTTAGTCGACTCTTACGATACGCAGGGAAACATTGGGTCTATTCTATTCTATGCCCGAACTCACAGAAGAGATCTGGACGATATCAATCTAGAAAAAATCGTGATGGAACAAAAGTTAACATATCACCGAAGTGCAGAAAAAAATGACCGGAAACAGCTGGTACTTCCACGATGACAATAACAAAATCGCGTAAGTGATGTCAACTCAACTTGCTGGCGTCATTTATTAGAATGAAACCTCGTAAGTTGTTAGAAGGTTTTACTTTTAGAAATTTATTTCGAAATGACAAAAACCTCGTAAGTGAGATAGGAGATTTTGATAAAAATCGTTTGACCTGTTGGGACATACGAGGTTTTGATGCTTTCAATTACTGATGTTTTCTAAATGAATGCAAAAATTCAAGGGATATAACGATGAAACGATTGCAAAAACGACTTTTTCGGAGTTATAAGGTTTTGAATGGACACCGACGATGTGCAGCACCACAGCTGTGGAACAGAGTACCACAATCACTGCGAGGGTCTGCCTCAAAGAAGTAAATCAAGAAGCATTAAAACTTCCTCTTTCACTACTGAAACTGGCATTTCCTCCCCCCCCCCCCCCCCCCCCCTCACCTTCCCCTTGTTCCATCCCTTTCCCCGCCCACCTTCTTTCTCTCTCCCTCCTCCCCTCGGTTTTTTTTTTTTTTTTGTTTGTTTTTTTAAAATATTTTTCTGTCATTACTTTTCTGAGCGCACTGGGCATGCTACCATAGCTTGGTGAAAATGCGCTATAAAAGTACTTAACAGAAATATGTGGTAATTTTTTTTTTTTTTTTTTTTTTTTTTAGCGTTATTGCTGCTGCTGATGGTTGATTGGCGATGATGGTAGTGATAAATTATGATGATGATGATGATGATGATGATGATGATGATGATGATGATAATGATGATGATGATGATGATGATGATGATGATGACGGTGTTGGTCCATCGATCAGATCTACTAACGTCTTTCTCACGAACGCACGCGAGCGCGCGCGCACCCACATTCGTCGTCTAAGCGAAGTGCCGAACAATCAGGACCTCGAATCCCGCAGTGAGGAAATGAAGACTTTAGAGGCCATGACCTTAAACAAACTTTTATTTACTGGTTTCTTTAACACCGTCCGATAAATAGTACATACCACGTTCAACCTGTCTGTGTCTGTCTCTCTCCTTCACTTCCTCTTCTGCTCACTTTCCCTTTCTCTCCCCTCTCTCTGAAGTTGTTTTGTGCAGCTGGTGTCCGTGTGTTCATCGTGGGATAAACTATATAAATCATTTAATGTCTATGATAAATTGTAATGTGCTCCATCACAACTTTGTGTGGGTGTGGCGAGTGGATGTGTTTTGGGATGTGTTGTTAAACAATCTTTATAGTTAAAGTCTTATCAAATTCATTGTTTTTAGTGCTGATGTATTTTTTCATATTGTACATTTCCTTGCTTTTTTGTTATAGTTTGAAAGTCTACAGTTTTAAAAATTACTACTACACGTTTAACTCACTCGAGACCGTGCACTTTTGTGGACGTATCAAGTTGCATAAGTGCTCTTGTAAGTGCTCTCCATAAATGTAACCTTTATCTATTTCGGTTTTACTCAATGAATGGCTTGTTCCTTCGTTTATTACAGCGATCCTTGCTGACAATGCGAACAGACTTATAAAACGTAAAAGATTTATACAATGGAGGTGGTCGATATGGTTTATTTTGCAGTTCAGTTAAAATTAAAATTTGTTTAGTTTAAGAATACAATTAAAACAAGACTGTTATTTTTAAGTGATCTCTGGTGAAAGTGCAGTTGGGAGCGCAGCTATAGCTCAGTGGTGTATGCAGTGTACTCGAATTTCAGTTGATAACATTGCAGCATGTAAAAAAAAGTGGTTCAAACCCTGTTAACAGCCTGAAGACTTTAAAGATCCTTATGCTCATGTCCTAGATGGGTGATTGCCGGCTACATAAACGCACCCAGCACCCACTAGGTCCGTCAGGCTTGCTGTGCCCAGTCGTCTGTGCGTCAAACTATGCTCCCAAAGGTTGCAAGTGGGCGCTTGAGTTGGATCCTGCATCGGCCAGAGCCTTGAGCAGCTTTTGTGCTAGAAAAGCGCTGTATAAAAGTTATAAAATAAATAAATAAAATAAAGTCAGAATCTGTCTACAAAATCAAATTTTGAATCTTACGATGTGAAACTTCTACCTTTTCCAGGTTTTGCAAGGTCGAGGTCAAAGAAACTCATTTATTTGTGCACAGTGGGGTCATGCGAGTGCAACCTAATCGTTGAAAGAGTTATTCATCGCCGCTGCTCACTTGATACAAGCTAGCAAAGTGTAGATTTTCCTTTAAAACGTCTTCTATTAGCGACTTGCCTTTTACAACATGTCAAGTTTTGAATGTGTGTTTGTTAT
The DNA here is from genome assembly GCA_036898135.1 of Oncomelania hupensis. Taxonomy (NCBI): domain Eukaryota; kingdom Metazoa; phylum Mollusca; class Gastropoda; order Littorinimorpha; family Pomatiopsidae; genus Oncomelania; species Oncomelania hupensis. The sequence continues at coordinate 1,794,870 of CM072527.1, forward strand.
GTACGTATAGGAATGGGTGTAACACATGAGCTGTTATGTTGGTTGGTGTTTGTTGTGTATGTGGGATCAAGTATGTGTAACATACTGTATGAGCGTGTATGTTGGTACAGATCACCGCTCTTTGAGTCTGATTTAGGGAAAAGTTAGTTATTCATTGCTTACGGGGTCCAGCGGAGGGCAAAGAGCCGAATCAGGACCATGAAATCAGGACCACAACTTGGTTGAAAGAGGATTATGATCTGTATAAAACATCTGCTGAAACAACCCTAGTGGTAACACTGAAGGCACTCCACCAGCCGGTCAATTTACAATAAAGGCATCCCACGCAGGGGACGCTGAGGCTATACTCTCATTTAACGAACCCCGTTTACAAAAACAAAATAGAATATAAACATGATAAAATATCAACAAAACACATACATATAAAATGCCTACATTGCTGAATAATAATATCATAGGAAGCCTTAGTGAGCATTTGGTAGAACGCGTCCAATATTCCCAAGCTGAGCCAACAGACCTCATACACAAATGAGGAGTTTTGGAAGAGTTTTCGAGAAAAAAGGTAGGTGACTGATCTAGCGAAGAAGAAAGTATAGTAGATTGTATCAGAGTAGGAATGAGAAAGAACAAAGGAGAAAGACAGTGAGAGGGGGAATTTAAAGTATTAAATTTCCAGAACATGGGGATACTATTTATAGAGAAATCCCCGGTTTCCCCACGGAGGGAAAAAACAAAATAGAATATAGACATCATAATACAATATCAACAAAACACAGTAACATATAAAATGCCTACATTGCTAAATAATAATATTATAGAAAGTCCTAGTGACCATTTGGCAGAAAGCGTCCAATATTTTTAAGCTGACCCAACAGATCTCATAAACAAAGGAGTTTTCAAGAAAAACCGTAGGTGTCTAGCGAAGAAGATAGTATAGTAGATTGATAGAACAGAGTAGGAATGAGAAAGAACAAAGATGAAAAAAGCAACAGCCATAAATTTAAAGTGGGGATACTATTTATACAGAAACCCCCGGCATCCCCATGGGGTGGGTGGAAGAACGGAGAAGGGGGGACCATTTGTATAGGCTGTATGCAAGTCATTTTTTATAGTCCTTAATAATTTAGAAGTTTGCAGGGTCTGTTGAAATATAATATGAAATATTATACTGTCTTCTTCTAGTTCTGTAGAGTTAGAAATTAGGCGCAACATAATCATGTACTGAATACTCTCGCCTTAGGAAACAGGACTGCTAGCTAACATTATAATAGGAGGTTAATAGCTGGTGGCGTTAATATGCTTGGATGGATAATGACACACAACACGATATGATGTGAAGAACAAAGGCGGGAAGGTGTCAAATGCGGGTCTCTAACATTGAACAGTGCTAGGCTAAATGGACTTGAACACATAATTAAAATACGTCAGAAACTAATACCAACAACATAAAATAATAACAACACAAAAAAAACTCAACTCTTAAAAAGTCACGACTGAGGTTTGCCTCAAAAGAAAACAAGAATGCGAGAAAGGAAGAATTAAAGAAAGATGGAAGCGTTATGTAGGCATAGCAAAAGAGAAGATGAAGACAGAGGAGGAGCATGAGGAGAAAAGGGAGAAGTATTTTAGTTGTGGTCAAGTCTCTTACTCTTTACATAATGCTACATTTCTGTAGCAAAATACATAACAACAAAGATGACGACGATGAAGATGATAAAGAAGAAGAAAGAAAAAGAAGAAAGATGATGATTGATGCGGATTATGACAATGAAAAAGAAGGACGACAATGACACAGAAGGAGAAGAGCATTTTATTCAATAGAATAAACATTTATATGAAATTGATTGATTGATTTATTGTTGCTTTAGGTCCAGCGGACTCTTCCGAGCCAAATCAGGACCGGACAACCCCCGATCCGCATAAAAGATCTGCTGAAACAACCCCAGTGGGAAAATTGAATGCCCTCCACCGGCCAGTCACTTTACAATAAAGACATCCCACGCGGGGTACGGCTGAGGGTTGACCTCAACTACGCGAACACCCCGGTTACAAAAACAAAATAGAATACAAACATCATTATAAATCATCAACCAAACACATACATATAAAATGCCTATAGTGCTAAATAGTACATTCATAGGAAGCCCTAGTGACCACCCGGCAGAAAGCGTCCAACACTCCCAAGCTGATCCAACAGACCTCATACACAAACAAGGAGTCTTGTCCAGGAAGAGTTTTCAAGAAAAAAGGTAGGTCATTGATCTAGCGAAGAAGAAGATAGTATAGCAGAGTGAAGGACAGAGCAAGAATAGGAAAGAGTAAATGAGGAAGACAGCGACAGTGGGAATTTAAAGCACTAAATTTCCATAAAGTGGGGATACTATTTATATTGAAAACCCCCGGCACTCCAACGGGGGTACTGTTGCCGCAGTGAAGCGTCTTGCCTATAAAGGAAAGACAGGTTTTCAACTGTGGCTTTCACTGTTCCCTTTATAGGTTTGAACAATCTACAGTGGCAAGATTGCTCATGACCCCAAGGGGTATTTATATGAAAACAACAAATTTAATTTATATGTTTTTAATTATGACCTGTTTTATGACCTATTTTACAATAATCCATAACATCATCCAGGTTACAAACATGTTCTTCAGAATTATTATTTTCTATGAGAGCGAGAGAGAGATTGCAAATTTGTTTGGTAGTATGTGCACACACACACACACACAATTGCAGGTAAATGTTGTTTTTTTAAATTTGTACAAAAACCCACAACCACCACAACAACAAAAAACACACTTGTCACACAAAGCAGAGTAAATAAAATAAAATGAAGTGGAATATTAAATAAATAAAATAAAACTGAACAATACAACTGACACACAACCAAGTTTAAATAAACTTAGATGAAATAAATTAAATAATAAACTCTGAAGTGTTGTAATTTGACAGTTTCTGTCGCAGCAAACACACGCAATAAAAGACAAAAGGAATTTTATTTTTAACGTGTGCATCAACATGATTTCCAATTGTAGCAAAAATAAATATTTTGTAGTCGCAAAAAAAAAAGAGCGAACTTAGTCAGTCATTTTTTTATATGGTCCAGCAGACAGTAAAGAGCCGAATCAGGACCACAATTTTGGTTGAAAGAGGGCTCACCTCTGATCTATATAAAAGATTTACTGAAACAACCCTAATGATAAAACTGAAGGCACTCCACCAGCTGGTCACTCTACAATAAAGGCATCCCATGCAGAGGATGTAGAGGCAGTACTCTTAATGTATTGAACCCTTGAATTGTTGGTATGTACAGTAGTAGGTATGTGCATGCATGTTGGATTAAGGGCTGTGGCTTGAGGTATGGGGTGTGTTGAGGTGAAGGCTGAGGTGGTAATGGTTGCAAGGGTCCGCGGAGTAGGAAAGAGAGGAATAGGGGTTGAACAAAGGTAATACTAACAGGGTACACATCAGTAATCTTATTTATTTTTTTTTAAATAACAATTTAATGACAGCTTGGCTACATACAAAACATGAGGGGCAGAATGCATTATCTTATGTTCAAGGTGTGAAAGTTTTGATCTGCAGTATGATATCTCTGTTATCCAAGCATACACACTCACTCATTGTTCGACCTGGCAATAAATTTTGTTCAGTTTGTACACACACACACACACACACATATGCACGCACGCACACACACACTCTCTTTCTCTCTCTCCGCCACTGTCTTCCTCATTGAAATGCACAATGATTACAATAACACTTTCCTGGCAGATGATTCATAATTTAGATAAAGCAAAACAAAATGTGCAATTTTACCCCCAATGTCAATCCTACATGAAACAAGCCTGACAAACTCTTGAGTGGAAAAATACAACAAAATAACAGGTTCAATAACAACATAAATCTTATCATAATAATTGTATATCTTCATAATTACAGTAGTACAGTTTGCGCTATTCTTAACCTTCATCGGATCACATAAAAACCCTAGTAAGCTGAAGAGATTGTGTGGCTGGGTCAACCAACAAACAAACAGACCCTTCAATACTTTATACGAACTATTATCTATTGCAAAGAGCATTCATGATATTTGCTACGACATACCACACTTTCCAAATTCCTGCAAAATTAATCCCGAACCATGTACGAGCAGACACAGGACTATAAGCCGTGCTCCATCATCTCAAACAGTAAAGAGTATGAGCCAGAAAGGAGTATGTACCAGTAAGGAGTATGTCCCAGAGTTGGAGAACTTTTACACACACAAATCATTCATAACCTGAAAAACAATAATAAGCTGTTGGGATCTGAGGGACCATGTAAACCGTAGCAGCTAATACCCCGAAAAATTACGGTAATAAAAATAATAATAATAAAGCTTCTTTTTTTGTTGTTGTGTGCAGTGTTGTCATATAGGATATAATATCAATAACAGTAATGGATCTATGCATTATAAAGAAACAAATAAACATTATTCTAGTAATAATACCAAAATCTGTCATAGTTACAATATAAAATTATCATCATCAACATCATCATCATCATCAACATCTATGACATCATGGATCTTGTCAAAATAACTACAAATTTCCAAAACACAAAACAATAAAGATTATGACTACGCTCATTCTATACAATTCCAGCAGCATCATCAAACTGAGAATCAAACGAATTACACCAATAATCATTTCTTGCACCCTTTCATTTTATTATATTGCATATCGCCACCGCCACCCACAAATACTACTATTGTAACTCGTAGTTACATAACACTGACCGATAGCAATAGAGCTTTTATGCAGGTGGTGATATAGTCCATATCACAACACACAATTATCATAAAATAGGCTAAGTTCAATTTAAAAACAAACAAACAACATAATATTGCACTGATCTATTTACTTCAATACATTCAGATTCTGCCATCTGTAAAGCACTGTTCGAGTAGGTAACAAACTAAAGACATCCTCACACATATCAACCATCAGACATTTCAATGGATTTAGAAAACGAATGGTTAATGATGAACATTGCCTTCAATGCCGAGAGTTACAGCACGCTATAGCTAATAGATCTATACGTTTCTTTCACGGAACTTCTTTTCACCAAAGTGAATTTAGACGAATGCCACTAATAAAATTTTAAAATTGTTATTATTTCATATTCTAATGATTTTATACAAATCTATGTGTAGTCAAGCTTTGTTTATTTAATTCAATGTCTTTTCTAATTCATCAAAGTGATTTTAGACTAATGTCACGAATAAAGCTATTTGTAAAATTGGCTAATTTAATTATTTCATAATCTAGCATTTCAGTCCTAAAGTGTTGACAAGACTGAGCAAAAGTACATGTCTTAATAATATTATCTTGAAAGAAGAGCTACCATTTTTCTCATACGTTAGTCAGGGTGGAGAACTCTCCGCGAATTCGCGGATTTCCGCGGAAAGCATTTGCATTTCCGAGAAAAAAATATTGAGTTCCGAGTGTGAGAAGCTGAGGGGCTACCCTTTACTGGGCATAACGGCCAAAAGCGGCCGAAGGTCTAAACAGGCAAAACGTCCAAAAGCGTCCGTATCAACCATGTGGTTATATTCTCGCGTTGTTTGAAAGATTGCGAGACTTCCGGCAATTGACTTCCGGTTTATTATGTTGTGAAAACATTCGACTGCATTTCCACAAGTTTTCTCTGTGATGCGTTCGTTTTTTCGATTTTTTTTCAAATTTTCTTGTGTGTATGCCTAAAAGGGATGGTTTGGATTCTTCGACTGATGAAGGGGAGTTTACAGGCTTCCATTTATCAGACATTAAAGTAAGAGAAATGGACTTGGAGTCGGAGGAAGAGATCGGTACTGACATTAGACAATTAATGTCAGTAGTGTGCATGCATACGATCTTTCAGACTGGCATGAAAGTGAAGAAGAGGGGGCTTTTTTGGACTTTTTAAAACTTTTTTTTGTATACACATGGAGTAATAAAAAACAAGACATGACAAGAGACGTATAAAAAGGTAGATAATCAAAATAGAATTTATTTCGGTTCATTTTGCATTTTATTTCATTTAAATCTATACACTAGTCACTAATACCTAAGATGTGGTGTTTTTACTTACGTACCCCTAAATATCTCTAAAATTATAAAAATTCTTGCCTGTTTACAGCTAAAAAATAGACAAACGTGTGCCCAGTAAAATTGGAAATGTGGAGTTTGTGTGTAACAGTGGTAGACCTCAAACTTTGTTAGGCCTACAAATCAAGATTCTTAACGTTTTTGAAAGACATGTGCATAAAACATTCTTTTTTTGTTGTTTTTTGTTTCTATTCATGTTTACTTTTTGCTTTCAGGAGAGGCCCTAAATTACTTTCAAAATTGCATAAATTCATTTTCTTTCAGGGGGCGAATACCGGGGCTTGGCCCCTGGGCCCCGGCCGGATTTCAGAGATTTCTTTATTCAGTTGTTCTCCACCCTGGTTAGTACATTTTCGGCATTTCAAATAACCCTTAATGTTTTTTGGGGGTTAAGGGGAACACGCATGATCATAACAGTAACAAAATAAAATAATAAAATAAAATGACAAACTAAAATAAAAAATAAAAATGGCAAGTATGTGCAACTAACATGTTATACATTATCATACATCAATACTGTATTCAATCATGATGCACTTGGGATTTAAAATGATCTATTCTTATCCGAACATCAAACACAAAAGGTACATTAACGTACATTAAGTATCAATCAATATTTCATTTATTGTATATTCACACATTCAGGTTATATTAGACATAAAATAAAACTACACAATTAAATCACAGTTATTGAACCTTATGACAAAATTGCAGAAAAGAGGGTGATAGATTTAACACCATTTTATAAGTCTACCAATAGACAATGTGGAAATATATTTAACAATTTGCTGTGATCCGTGAATGATGTAACACATAACCTAAAAGAGTATCCATATTAAGATGTACATCATTTTACAGTAAAAATGTGTTATGATGTATGTAGCAGTGTCAAAAGAAGGAAACAAACTGTCTGGGGATGTTTGTGAAAGACAAATTGTTTGTGAATTAAACTTAAAGCTGCTTAAAGCTGAAGTGAATGGTGTAATCATAAACGTACCATCTGCAGGCATAGGTCCTATAAAACAATCACAGGGATGTCATGCAGTTTACTAAAGCTTAATATAATATAATGTACACACACACAAACACATGCACTACAAAACAACCCCTTGGGGAAGACATCATTTGGAAAAGTGCTAATATAAAAAGATGATGTCATTTTTAGATGTGGCAGGAAGTAACAGGCCTATCTTTTGGCAAACTGGGAGTTCCCACAGGTACAGGAAATTATATATTTTTTAAAATGAGATAATTTACATTTTAAAAAGTGCATCAGTTTAAAAACTACAATAAATTGCATTTTTTGAAAATACAAATTATATGGGGTCATTACCACAATGCACTTCGAAACAAAGAAAAGTGCGGCTCATAACCTCTGTAGTTCACTGTTTGAGTGAATGATTAAAGGATGACCGGGTATCTTTTATAATGCACCAATAATCCACTAGCAAATAGATTAAAACCTGTCATATCGGTCAGCGATAACCACCATTTGCAAGACAGAAAGTTAGTTCATAGACACAAAGCATCCGATCAACTGTTTTCATTCACAGACAGCAAATTAGAGATGATCATCTTCAGGAATTGACTGATTGAGTGGCGGCATTGTCTCTTTGACACTAAAAAGGAGGACTGATAGATCAGTCCGACTGTCTCCTAAAGACAAGGCATGCACACAAACACTAACATACAATATCACAAGCAAGACACTGAAAAGCACTAAAAGGAATGTCATGTGTTTTTCAACTTTCGTTCATAATGAGCTGAACTCCATTTCTATCAGCTTATGCAGGCATATGAACAAGCAAGGGTAGTGGGAAAGCCCACCTGTATGCAGAAGTTTCCCTATCACTGCATTCTTTTGATGGTGGATATAAAGTCAACAAATTACACTTTGATCTATGTTAAGGGATGCACGTGTCATCATGATCTCTGATAATAAGGACAGTGCAAAAGGCATTTATGAAACTCGGCACTCACAAAGCACGTTTGTAACTTGTAAGATGAAATCATAAAGCATGATAACTAAGATGATGATTGTTGATGATGATGATGATGGATGATGATGATGTGCTGTAAACTGAGGATGATGATGACAATCATGTGTGTGATAATATGCAGTAAATTTATGATGATGAGGATGAGGATGATGATGATGACATTGATGTTCGTGATGATGTGCAGTAAAATGATGATGATCATCATGTTCATGCTGATGTGCACTAAACTTGATGATTAAAATGCCATATATTATGGTGGTGATATTTGATGATGATGTTCATTAAGATAATGATGATGATGGGCAGGAAGATGATAAATTCATGATAAGGATGAATAATAATAATCATAATGAGATTCCTGATAAGGGCACTCATCAGGATGGTGATGGATTCTTTTCTTACAAAAATAGCATTTGCAATGACAACAGATAAAACAGCTCACAAATACACACAATTCGATAACTGAATTTGTAGACAACTTCACTTCTCTCTCACACACACACCAACCTAACCAAGGCGTTCTAAGAAGAGTATTGCTTAAAGTCTAACACTACTTTGCAGAACAAACGCTAACACCTCCATCATACACAGGGGCTAACAATATCAATACATTTTAACTTGGTAATGAATCAACTTTGTCACCCAAATTTTGATATAAGTAAAGCTTGTACTACATTTGAGGAACATGCATAGTATCAAAAGGAATTGAAACAACTTTAGAATTTTACTCTGAGATAACGCGAAATCAGTTTGAGTGTAAAAAAACACACAAACATACATCTGATGAGTATTAGGTAACCTCAATAGAAGCAGTCAAAATCAACGCCAACCACAAAGAGAAACATGTTATAATATACAGCAAACAGGACACATTTCTTTTATCAGTAAAAGTTTGTACTCTGCCCCAAGATTATTTACATTTTTCTTTTTCTTTCTACGTTTTTCACCATAAAATTCTGAACATGATCAATTCATGTTTTGACATGTATGAAGTTGACTAGTAGCCTTTGGACTAATGTTTCAACATTTAAAATGTTTAAATGTTCTGAGATAAATTCATGGTTTGAAAGAGCGAGCGAAGCAGCCCTAATCAGCTAATGTGTCCCAACCAAGATACAACCAAAGAAATGCTGTGGCAAGTGGGTATTAACTGTCAGACAATAAGAGGTATCTCCTAACAGCAAATAGCCAATGAAAAAGCTGTGACGAATTACAGAATAGATATTTTTATTAACCCATAAGAGGCTGTCTCAAGCAAAACCACAGGAAGAAAAGACAACCAGAAGCTTCGACAAGCAGGAAACAACAGTGTAACTGTAGATTATAGTCGCACGACACCGAAGCGTATAGGCGACTACTGTTCACATTATTCTGACACCAGAGAACCAGTTGATGGTAAGGGGAAAATAATATGGTCACACATTGGCCAATCCGGGATTAGAACCAGGTACCTTGTGGTTACTAGTAAGACGCTCTACCAACTGAGCTACCCAGACCCACAACCAATGAAAAACAATAGGTAGCTATATATATGATATGTAGCCAATCAGAACTTTCTCAGATAAGAGCAGCCAATCAAACGATGCCACAAAGCAGCCAATGACAAAATAGGAATATACTAAGTAACCAGTTTACACCTCGATTGACAAAGTCTGCACCATGTGAGCATTATTAGTATTAATTATCGTGTTGGCTTTTAGCTACTGCTGAAGCTTTTAGTGGAATACATATTTTGAGAATATTTTGTGTCTGGGGAGTTTCGTTTTCTATCATAATTAGCATTACTATTATTATATTACTACAACTAGCATTTTATACATTTTAATTTGAACTATATGGACCAATCACAAGTTACCAAACATCAAAATGGACAAATCTGTTACCAAGCATCAAATTGGACCAATCTGTTACCAAGTATCAAAATGGACCAATTACACGTTACCAAGTATCAAAATGGACCAATCACAAGTTGCCATGACATGCCTGTGAGGGCTGCCTTTGTGGTGGGGGAAGCTCGTGGTGGTCGTCTGTAGAAATGTCAAACTGTCGTGAAGACTTTGATCGCAACTGCATCAATTGCCCAAACACATTGAACATCCAGTACCCCATACCAGATCCTGCACAAACATAAACAAAGATAATACAGCCAAATACTCGTACAACGAACACACTTTCAGTGAACAACGCTTTTACTGAATGACAAAAAAATCCCTGCCAGAGTTGTTCTTATTTATTACTTGGAACTTTCTCAACACGGTTATAACATAGCTTCGCTTATGCCGAATGTATTTTGTTATCCCAGATACCAAATTTCAATGAATATAACAAAATTGAAATAAGAAAACATCGCAAATGACGTAAGTTCTTGGAAATGAAACAAATTTTGATGTCATTTATGTGTCTTTGGAAAGACCCGTCTTAAGCCTTTGGAGACAAAATCATTTTGCAAAGTAAAAAAAAAAGATGTCATTTTAAGATCTGTCAGAAAGTGACAAAGGAAAGTTGACATTTTATGAAATTAAATGACTGAATTTTCAAAATGTATCAGAATGAAATCCATGAATGTGTATTTTGTGAAATATATACAAAGTTGTTACCACCTTTTTACTCTAATACACTTAGAAGGAAGGAAATACATGGTTCACAACCCACATCATTATCACTGTGTATGCTTTAAAAATGCGAACAGAAGCATTCACTTTCATATTGTTAAACAAAGAAAATTAATACATGAGACAAGATTTCACTGCTATATTTAACGATTGGTGGCCATGTATCTTTCACATTGTCACAATAAATCCATGGGGAAATAGTTCAAAACCCTCAAAACAATCGCTGATAACGATTATTTGCAAAACGGGAAGTTTGTTTTTAGACATAAAACATCTGATTAACCGGTTTTGTTCTTTGAGAGCGAATCCAAGACGATTTTGGTCTCCTTTGTCTTTTTGGCACAGACAGATAGGACAGATAGATCGAGCCGATTGTCTCCTAAGGGTTAAAAGCATGGCAGCAAAACAAAAATTAATTCAGCTTACTCTGATAGAGAACTTGAAATAATATCGCATGTGGGAGCGCATCCACAAAAAACAAAAACAAAAAACAAAAAAACGCTGATATAACCAAGGAATTTGAAATTCCATTATCAACGCGCAGCACATTCACTCAGAATACAGATTGTTCAGCCAAATCACAACAGTTACATCGTATGCTGAAATTGCCCCGATGTCAAATTGCCTATTGAAAATTGCCCCGATGTCAAATTGCCTATTGAAAATTGCCCCGATGTCAAATTGCCTATTGAAAATTGCCCCGATGTTGGTAAACAGCCACACACACATCCGCATCACAGGCAAATATCATCATTCCTATAGTTATATATCTCTCACACACAAAACACTTTATAATACTTCAAATTTTAAAAAAAATTGAGACACCATACCAACATTGGACACAATAATACTTGACATATAAAATATCAAAAATGGACATGTGTATATCCTTATAGGCAAGCAATTATCATACACAAAGCTAAAAGAAATGAAGCACGCATGCACACACAAGTTCAAAGGAAGGTACATCAATATGCTTTAAAAAACACTATAATACAGTTACAAAACAACAAACAGCTATATCAATAAAAGTGCAGGTTAACTTACAAAGAAAACATACCTCTCTATCTCTCTCTCATGGACACTTGAGTGTGTGCAGAGCAGCCGAAGAGGTAGGACGTGTTTCGTGAGGTCTCTCGCCTAATTGACGTGTGCTCACTATTTGCAATCACACTAATTGTTTGGCATAGTGTTTTGAATCGAAATATGCCTACGGCGAGTACTTGTTTTAGAGCCATTTGTGGTTCTTTCCTGCCAGTTTTCATTAACTTTATGGCTCTGAGGGCTGTTGAAAAGAAAAAAATGAGAATTCGGACGCTGACTCCGCGTAGTTGGCTGGACAGTGTGCTGTGTGGTACGGTCATGTCGTACATGTTTTGGGGTAGTGTTCTGCTGTTGTGTTGTGGTGATGTAGAAACGAACCCAGGCCCCAACTCAACTCCTTCTTCTACCGGCGGCATGGTGCAGACGAGGTTACAATCATCAAGTCGGGAAAAAACGAACGACAGGAACTCCAGCGGCGGTCGTGACAACGTCAAACCAAATCGGTCGTATGCCTCAGCTGCCACTGAACCGTCGTTGAGTGAAATAATGGCCAAGTTGGAGACGATGGACAGTGCCATGAACGAGAAACTGGACTCTGTGAGGGATGATGTGCAGTCAATAAAAGGTCAGTTCAGTAAGCTACAACAGGAGGTGGAAGATTTGACGGACAAGGTAGGAAGTTTGAGTCATGAGAATAAGCTGTTGGGGAAAAAGAACAACGATTTGGAAGATAAGGTTGAGCGATTGGAGAGAAAACTGGATGATTTAGAAGGACGGTCAAAGAGAAATAATCTTCTGTTTTATGGCTTGATGCGTGATGAAAATGAAACGAATACGGACTGTGAACTCGCTGTGAAAAAATTATTGGAAGAAAAAACAGGATTGAGTGACTTGAGTTTTGACCGTGTGCACCGTCTAAATATGAAAGCCAACTCCCCTGTGATTGCACGATGTACTTTTTACAAGGACAAAGTAGCAATTCTGAAAGAGAAAACTAAACTCAAAGGAACAAACATTTTCATCGGTGAAGATTTTGCCATGTCTGTGAGAGAAACGCGCAAGAAACTGACCAAACTGATGAAAGAACAAAGAAATGCTGGTAAAAGAGTGGCCTTGGTCTTTGATCACCTAATTATTGACAATCAGAAGTTTTTTCTGTCTAATGACGGGGAGGGGTTGGTGAAGAAAGACTAGGACTCTGGCCGCCCCTGTGTTTTCAATCAGAGCACTCAAGCTAATCAATGTAACGATTTGTGTGTATGTGTCAATACAAATACACCTTGTGTGCTATGTGGTATGGATATGTGCGCTCATCATATTGATGATGAAGATTTGAATAGTAAATACCCTCATGTATTTCAATCTTGTCACGATGAGCATGGTTTTTTCACATTGTCTGCAAATGACACATCTAGTGTTTGTCCCAACCTCGCTTATGATGTCGACGTTGATAATGGTCGTTGTGATGATGTTGATGGGGGTTGTGGAGATGATAGGGTTGGTAATATTGCTGCTGATGGTGGTAAGATTTGTAATGGAGATGATGTTTATGATTGTGTCGGCGACCGTGAGAGGGAGGGTGATGATGGAGAAGATAATGTTCAGGATTGCTTTTCATGTGCTGGATATTGTACTCCACTCTGTTCATGTATGACTGATCGAGGGTTGTGCGGTACATCTGAACTCAGCAGTGTAGTTCGGTCGTGTAATGGCATGTTTAGGCCTCTTGGTGCAATGTACAGTGACGAATCGCTGTTTGGTGCATTTAGTAGTGGTAGTGGTAGTACTAGTAGCGAAAGCGACTACGAGCCCTTCTCTAATATGCCTAATGTACGATCGGGATTTTTGAAATCAGTGGAAAATGTAAATACTGAACGTTTTCCATTTTCCTTCATGCATTGGAACGTCGATGGTCTCTTGTCTAAATTGACAGATCCTGCTTTTATGTTGTTTGTTACTTCTTTTGATTTTGTATGTTTGGTGGAAACCTTTGTTCAGTCTGTTAATGAAAATATGTTTCCTAATCATAAAGTTTTCTGTCAACCTGCGACTAAGTTATCTGGACCTGGAAGGCCTTCGGGAGGGGTTATTTGTCTGATAAAACGGGAGTTTGTTCCACACGTGAGACAATTAACAGTAAATGTTGGAAACTTTTTGCTTTTCGTGATAGGTAAGGATCTGCTTGGTACAGTGAAAGATGTTTTGTATGTGTGTGCCTATGTACCTCCCGAGGGATCTAGGTATTATGAGTATGTTGATTGTAATTCTGATGGCATTTCTATGTTGGAAGAATGTATATTTGATTGTGCGATTACCTTAAATGACTATTATACCATTTTGTCTGGTGACCTTAATGGCAGAACTTGTAATGTCTCACAAAGAGTGGAGACTAGTTTTGATTTTGAATCTCTACATGTGAGTCATCCAGTTAATGGTGGTAGACAATCTCAGGACTCTGTACTTAATGGTTACGGTAAATTACTCTTAAATATGTGTACTGCTTTGGATTTGTTTATATTAAATGGCATGTGCTATGGTGACCTTGAAGGTCACTACACATACTTATGTGATACAGGTAGCAGTGTTTGTGATTATTTTTTAATGTCTCGTGACTTGTTTGTTCTTGTTATTGATGATTGTTGTTTAAATGTTCTTCATCGTATTGAATCCTGTCACTTACCTTTGGTATTATCTGTATGTTTTCCTAAAGACAATGTTAATTGTGCTGATCCGTGTTCGGACCCAGTAATCAAATTTGTGTGGGATAATGATAAAATTGATGTATTTAATGATAAATTGATGGAAGAAAGTGTAGGTATACAATTAGATAACGCTATTTCTTTAATTGATGTAGATATTGACTTAGCTCTCACTGCCTTTAATGATTGCATGAAGAATGTAGCGGAATGTATGGAAAAGAAAATTATGATAAAGGGGAAGAGAAAAGCTCAAAATTGGTTTGATAAAGAGTGTACAATAATGCGTAAGAATGTGCGAAAGGCATTACGAAAGTATTGTCGTAGTTTGGATGCAGGTGACAGACATTTATATTGTACAGTAAGAAGGGAATATAAGCATTTGTTGAATAGAAAACAGAAACATTATAATGAAATGATGTGTGACAAACTAGTCGCCAGTATAGGTAAACAAAAGGAATTCTGGGACACTGTAAATAGTGCAATGCCAAGGCGTAATACTGTTAGAAACCAGATTACTGTGGATCAGTGGTTTGAGCATTTTAAAAATCTGCTTGAAAAGGATTTGGATAACTTGGAAGTGGATATACTATATGGAGATAATAATGGTGCGCATGATGCCGGTGACAATGTTTGGTTCAACTCTCCTATTAGTAAACAAGAGGTGGAGCTTGCAATAAATAAACTTAAAAATAAAAAGGCTGCTGGGTCTGATGGTATAATTGGTGAAATTTTCAAGAATTCCGCTGTAAAAATAGTTCCTTATTTTGTTAGATTTTTTAATGTACTTTTTGATCGTGGGATTTTCCCAGAAAGTTGGTGTGAGTCAATTATTTTACCTATTCATAAAAAAGGTGATATTAACAATCCAAGTAACTATAGAGGTATTTCATTGTGTAATATTGGAAGTAAAATTTATGGTTCAATTTTAAATAAACGTTTACAGAAGTGGGTTCAGGACAATAACATAACTGGAGAGTACCAGGCTGGCTTCAAGAATGGGTATTCAACTGTTGATAATATATTTACTTTGTTGTCTTGTATTCAAAAACAGTTTAATGTTGATGGTAATAGAAAGTTGTACGTAGCCTTTATTGATTTTGAAAAAGCTTTTGACTCTATCAACAGAAATATTTTGTGGCCGATTCTGTTGAAATGTCAGATTACTGGTAAACTGTTTCGGTGTATTAAAAGTATGTACAATATTGTTAGAGCAAGAGTAAGATGTGGTGAAAAGTTGACTGACATTATTAACTGTTCAGTTGGCGTTAAACAAGGAGATGTGATCAGCCCGGTTTTATTTTCTTTATATATCAATGAGCTTGCCCTTAAGGTTGTACAAAATGGAAAGCATGGTGTAAATTTTTTGTTGGACACTCTCGAACTATTTATCTTGTTACTTGCCGATGATGTTGTTCTACTCTCGGTAACAGTTGTTGGTTTACAAAATCAGCTGAATAGTTTGCACCAGGCCTCGTTGGCAATTGGTCTTAAAGTCAATAAGGAAAAAAGTAACATAGTTGTATTTAGAAAAGGGGATTCTTGGGCGCCAGGGAGAGATGGTTCTTTGATGGGCATCCTATGTTAGTAGTGAATATGTACAAATACTTAGGGATTTATTTGTCTACAAGACTGAGTTTTTCTGGCACTTGTACAGATTTGAGCAGTAAAGCTAAGGGTGCCTTGTTATGTCTCTTAAAGAAACTGTACAGTTTAAATGTGTTCTCTGTTGATTTATTTTTTAAGTTGTTTGACTCTCAAATACAACCAATCGCATTGTATGGGTCAGAAATATGGGGTTTGGACAAAGCTGCGATACATTGTGAAAAAGTTCATCTATTTGCACTGAAAAAGTTCCTAGGTGTTGATATCCGTACTCCAAATGATTTAGTGTATGGTGATTTAAATCGTTACCCTATTCTGATTAATGCTATTGTTAATTGTATACGGTACTGGCTAACGTTGACACGTATGGACGCTCATAGACTTCCTAGAAAGTCATATGTAATGTTACGTCATTTAGACGATAGGGGGAAAACTACGTGGGCATCAAATGTACGGAAGTGTCTTTTTCAGTATGGATATGGATTTGTGTGGCTGAATCAAGGTGTGCAAGATATAAAAAGATTTTTGAGAGATTTTAAACAAAGACTTGTAGATTGTAGATGGCAAGACTGGAGTTATCATGTACAAAACAGTGATAGATATAAGATGTATTGTTTAATTGGTGGTATTAATCACAGTATAAGTACTCATCTGACCATGGGAATGGACAGGCATTTAAAATTTATAATGACACGGTTCCGTTTTGGTGTTTCAAATATTTCTGTCCATTACAATAGATATAGAAATTTTAAACCAGCTGATAAATTGTGCCCACTTTGTAAAACAAATGAAGAAGATGAATTGCACTTTGTATTATGTTGTCCAGTGCTGCATAATTTAAGAACGCAGTTCATTGCTGCAAAATATTATAGAAACCCATGTATTTTTAAATTGAGCATTTTGATGTCATCATGTCACCGGGTTACAATAAAAAATTTATGTATCTTTTTATATAGAGCATTTAGGTTAAGAGAAATTTTACTATCATGATATTGCTTATATGCATTATGTTAACCGACTGATAGCTGATATGGTGAATGATGAATATGTAATTATGTCCTTACTTTGTGAATGCATGAAGACATTGTATACACCCTTCATAAAGGGGCGATGCCTTAATGAATAAATTACAAATTCAATTCAATTCAAATTCTCATGGACACTTCCACAAAAAAACGATATAAGCAAATGTACTTGGACAAACACACACAGGTAGACACATAAACCTCAAACTTTTGAGACCAGGGTGTTAAATCATTCTCACTCTCTCTATCTCTCCCTATTCCTTCGCCCCCTTCCCTCCCCTCCCCCTCCATTTCCCTTTCATCTGGCAAAAATCTAAAATCAATCCCTTTTGCAATAACATGACAAAAATACAGCTTGACGTGTTCTGGGCTGTAAATCTTACATCAAAGACTCATTTTAGAGACACGATGGATATAACGAATACAAAAACACAATTCGGACACAAACCATCAACTACAGGTACAACAAACTTCGGATATAATGAAGGGAAAATTTTTCCCTTGGATTTTATTGAAAGCATGTTCAACTGTAGAAGTGTGACTTGTTTCCAATAAAAAACAATGAGCTTTACTATTATCAGCCATTATGGGTAGCACTTATTTGTGACATTTTCAATGGATTTTGCCTATACATAGTGAGCATGGAGCTACCTAGATCCTTTTTTAAGGGACAAGCTTGTATTTTTAAATTGAATAAATTATGAATTCATTAATAAATTTATGATTAAATGACTGGTAAAGCAACTAAAATATCTCTATGCTGAAGGTGATGGTTGCAGCACAGGTGGGGTGGACATGGATACAAGCAGAGATACTTATTACTATTATCATTACCTATAGGTATTATTATTACGATGCTGATGAGAATGAATATTATTGTTTTTAATAATTACCAATTTTAGAAATAATTTTTTTGCTTCTTTTCATTTATTGTTATTATAATGAATATTGTTATTATTAAATAAAAACTAGGACTAACCTATGACAACAGCAATGGTCAGCCAGACATCAAAGGTCATGACGATAAGCATAAGAAGATAGCCCACAATCACGTTCATCATCATGCCCAGAGTGCTCAGGCAATGGAGCATTATCCTGCAATGAAATGAATTTCAAGCCATGAATAAACCGGTGTAGATCTACGTTAGGCATAAGGCACACTGGAGGGTTTGAGTGTAAAATATGTATAAAATTGCATTATCAACAATTTAGACATTGGTATAGATCCATCAGCCTCATCAGCCATCCTAGCAAAGTCCTCCTGAAAATAATACTTTACAGGTTGAAACCCCAAGCTGAACAAATCATAGCTGAAGAACAAGCAGGACTGAGGGCAGGGCGAAGTACCACTGAACAAATTTTCAACCTCAGAATAATCTGCGAGGAATATGTACAGCACCAACAACATCTGTATCATGTTTTTGTACAGCACCAACAACATCTATATCATGTGTTTGTAGACATCAAGAAAGCATTTGACTGAGTCTGGCATGCAGCATTGTGTGCAACCATGAGAATTATAACATCAGCCCTAACATCATTGAAGTTACCAAAAGCCTGTATGACAAGGCTGCCAGTGCAGTCCTCCACAACAGTGCCATCGGGAACTGGTTCAGAACAACAATCGGCATGCATCAAGGATGCCTACTCTCTCCAACACTCTTCAACATCTTCCTCCGTCAGGTCAGATGCATTTTCAGATCACGAAGGCACAGTCAGCATAAGAGATAGAGCAATCTCCAACCTCCGTTTTGAGGATGACATTGATGGATTGGCTGGAGAGGAACAAGACCTTGAACAGCTGGTACAGCGGCTTGACACCACCTCCAGAGCCTATGGAATGGAAATAAGTGCAGAGAAGACCAAAATGATTGCCAACAACACCAATGGCATCATCATGAACTTTAAAGTCCAAGGCCAATCCCTCAACGCAGAGCATAGCTTCAAATATTTAGGAGCCATTGTATCAGACAATCAGTCCCGACAGGAAGTCCTCTCCAGGATCGCACAAACAACTGCTGCCCTGACAAGGTTGAAGCCCATTTGGAAAGACAGGACCATCAGTCTACACTCCAAGGTTAGGCTGCTGCATTCCCTTGTTATTTCCATCTTCCTATACACTTGCGAAACTTGGACATATCTGTGCTAATCAATCAATATTTCAATGCATGTCTGTTCACAAATTTAGGTGATAATATACATAATATTCAAGCCAAGTTTGAAAAAGGAATGCTGCATTGGTATATTTCACTTCACCAGAGCATCAGGCCTTGCAAAAACCATCCTGCAAGGCATGGTGCAAGGAGGCAGTAGAAGAGGGAGACAGAAAAAGAGATGGGAGGATATTCGAGAATGGGGTGAGATGACAACATTTGAGAATGGACTGGTTTGACACTGAACGAAGCCATGAGGGTTGCTGAGAACAGAGAAAGATGGAGTACGCTGGTTAAACTATCATCTGTGGTGCCCCAACAACCTTCGAGTTATGGGATAGGATAGGATAGGATACTTCACTCTCCATAAAACAAAACAACGGCAATAGAAACTCATAGGTCTGAAGTCAGAACACAAAATTTCTATTGAATAAAGACATTCTTCAAACCTACGATACTGGCCAAGTAATTGCAATCACCCACTTTTTATTTCGAATTTGCTGAATGGTGGCAGGAAAGCGGAGACTTGAGAGAAGGATGTTGGTATCACTGGTGCTGTTGGTGCTTGGGGGATCGGAGCCTACACCTGGATCCTGGCTGTGGAAGTTCTGGACCTCTGCCAATGGGTTCTCAACCAATCTGATGTCAATGTACAGCTTCAGCATCTTCATCCCTTCAAACAGGACGGTGGCGAAAAATGTCACCACGCATGCAGCTACCAGGTCTGAAACAAACGGCAGGGTTGTTATTTATTTGTTCATTTAATTATTCTTATACACAGCGCTTTTCCAGCTCAAGGTGCTGGCTGTTACAGGATCTAAACTCAAGCGGCCTGAAGCACTTACCTGCAACCTTTGGCCGTATAGTCTAAACAGACAACGGACCACAATACCAGACTTCCAGGTTTTCCAGTGGGGGAGAACAGACCTAGTACTTGCTGGGTGTATTTGTGTAGCCAGAAATCACCCATGTAGGACATGAGCGTCAGTATCTTTAAAGTCTGTGTGAGGGAATATATGTGTGCACAGACTAGACCTCTGTTTATACTCTCATCTGAAAGAATTTAAAAACTATGCAATAAAATCAGCCGAGTGTTAACCAAAGTTGCACAAAGCATAAAAATAGGGGTATATATCACTGTTAGTGTTACACAGTATTTATCAATTGTTGATTCAGCCCTGAGGCTTAAATCTTGATATGTGTAACTCGAATTCATTTATCCATGCAGCCTGTTCACTCAGCAACAAGGCAAGAGTCGTCGTATAAAGTTTTCTATCTTTATTCAGCAAACATCAACAACTGTATACAAGATCGCTTTTCGAAAATCACTACAACAATCATCCCTACAAGCAGACAGTGCATTACTTATATAACCTCTCTGCAATCAAGAAAAAGTTCGACCATTCCAGCATGATGCAATAACACCCAATCAAAATAAAACTCGTCACCAGAACTATGCATTGTCTTACGTCATAGAACATTCAGAATCGTTTAGCTATTATGAGACATATACAGGTCTGGATGCTTCGATCGATAAATAAGCAAGTAATTCCAGAAAATTCTCAACAATAACGACTGACGAAAATTATCAACAATATACAAAGCTTCTTATAGCAACAGCGCAAAATCAAATCAAAGGTAACTACGTGCTATCATTTCATGCTTTGCAAAACAAAACAATTGGATTGGAACTATCATGCAAATCTGTATCATAACTATCACAAAGATGTTAAAAACAAATTAATGTATTAACTTATTAAGTCAGCTGAAATGGTACCAACAAGTAAAACATGTAAAGAAAGATGTATGAAAACGTAAAGAAAACATCTCACGAGTTTTCTTGCAAAAAATTCTCCCTTAGGAGGGGCGTGCAGCTGACTATGCAGGTAGACATCAATGTACAATGTTAGTAACTTAGTTAGTTCTTTTCATTTTATTAATTAAAAATGTTTCAATTTATTTTTATGAATATTTAATAAACCCCAATTGCAGAATAAATGTGGTGAATTTAAAACACACACACACTGACACAGAAGGATCTATAACCTGATTTTGAACCTTTATTTTCCCTTGTCAGTGTTAATGTTATGCATTAAACTATAAGTATTATCAAATAAAAAGAAAGCAGTTCCATCCTTTCTATAAATAAAATCATGGCGATTTGTTTTTTTAAATGTGCAGATTTTTAAAACAAATGAACACAAACACTGAAATCTAGTATCTATGGACGAACTTCACCAGTAAAATCATCTCACTCAATTTATGTATGGATCTACTGCTTTCCACTTTTGCATTCACAACACACAATTACTGCACAAGTATTTTTTTTCCGCAAAGAAATGTCATACCTCCTGTGGTATGAATGTTTAAATCCTTGAATAATAAATTGTTGAAGGGGACTTTGGCACTGAAGTACGACATGATTTCAATATGATGCAAAGCTGGAACAAAAGAAGTAGACAAAAATGTACTTGTGTTGGAACTTAAAAATAACCACTAGTATACACTAGTAACACAAGCTATATAGTATATAGTATTATATTAACCCCCCCCCCCTCTCCACCCTCGCAAAAACAAACAAAAAAAAAACCATCTGTTTACAGGATCATAACCAATCCTAATATTTTAGCCTGACCCTAAATACTGTTTGGGGATCGTTTAGAAAAAAAATTTAAAACTCAGTTTTATTAAAATAAAAGCCAAAAAAATCGCACCCTAAGTGGAAAAGGTGTTTAAAAAAAGAATTTAGAAAAAAAAGAAACCGACCTACCGACCACGGGCGGACGAAGGGGGGGTTTCCGGGGTTTCCGGAAACCCCCCCCCCCCAGCCCCCCCCCCCAAAAAAAAAAGGAAAAGAAAGAAGAAGAATGAGAGAAAGAGAGAGAATACAATTATAAAAATAAAAATAAAAATAAAATAAATACTATATATATATATATATATATATATATATATATATATATATATATATATATATATATATATATATTTATTTATTTATTTTATTTATTTATTTTTTTATACGAATTTTGGAAACCCCCCCCCAAGATTGCAAATGAGAGTAAAAATAATCCGAAAAAATTTTGGAAATACGTACAGGATAGAATGAAAATTAGCCAGGGAATTAGCTCGTTAAAGAGAGCAGATGGATCCTTAGCTGAAGATGATGTTACTAAAGCTGAAACACTAAATGATTTCTTTTCTAGTGTATTCACTAAAGAAGATGCTAACGATATTCCTGTGATACCAGAGGGAGAGTATTCCAGTGGTGTTTTTCTGGGCGATATAAGAATAACTTCTGTAGCGGTAAAAGACAAACTTAAAGAATTAGACCCCACGAAGGCACAAGGCCCGGACAGAATTGCATCCAAGGTACTAAAAGAGCTGTGTGAAGAGTTGTCTGGTCCCTTGTGTCTATTGTTTAATAAGTCATTAGAAGAGGGGATATTGCCTGAGGAATGGAAAAGTGCGGAAGTGACAGCAATTTTTAAAAAGGGCTCCAAATCAGATCCTGGAAATTATCGTCCAGTGAGTTTGACTTGTATTACATGTAAAGTTTTAGAGTCTCTAGTCCGGGATGTCATTGTGTCATACTTTACGGATAATAAATTATTTGCAGATTGTCAGCATGGGTTCAGAAAACGTAGGTCTTGTGTGACACAGTTGTTAGAGGTTATGGAGGATTTGACGGCTTTAATTGATGATGGGAATGATGTTGATATAGTGTATTGTGATTTTAGAAAGGCGTTTGATTCTGTGCCACATAAGAGACTGTTGTTAAAGTTGGCTGCATATGGAATAGGAGGAAATGTTCTTAAATGGATATCAAGCTTTTTGTTTAAACGTAAACAGTGGGTTAAAGTTGGTTCAGAAAGGTCGAAAGATGCTAGAGTTTTAAGTGGTATTCCACAGGGGAGTATTTTAGGTCCAATTCTTTTTACTATATATATTAATGATTTACCTGAGATACTGGAGAGTACGGTTAAGATATTTGCTGATGACACTAAAATATATAATACAACATCGAAATCTAAGGTCATTCAAGATGATTTACATAAGTTACAGCAATGGTGTGAGAAGTGGAAGTTATATTTAAATGTGCAGAAATGTAAAGTTATGCATGTGGGGAAAGGAAATCATGGATGCGAATATTCAATGTTGATAAAAGATGAAGTTTATAAATTAAATGTAAGCGATAATGAAAAAGACTTGGGTGTAACTTTTGATTGCAAGTTAAAATTTGACGCACATATTCAGAGAGTGGTAACTAAAGCAAACCAAATGTTAGGCATAATCAAAAGAGCATTCACATACTTGGAAAAAGAAACGTTTTTAAAATTGTATAAAGCTTTTGTAAGACCTCATGTTGAATATGCTAACGTTGTTTGGAGTCCATATTTGAAAAGGCAGTCTGTAGCCATAGAAAAAATTCAACGACGAGCCACAAAACTATTATCTGAGTGTCGTGACATGACATATGAAGAGAGATTAAGGTATCTGGGCCTTCACTCTCTGAAAGGACGTAGGATCAGGGGTGATTTAATTCAGACATTCAAAATAATTAATAATGTAGAGGATGTTAATACTAATACTTTTTTCTTACTTGATCATTCTAACAGAACTAGGAAGCGTGAAGGTAAAATTTTCATAAAATATTGTAGAACTAACCAACGAAAATTTTCATTTGCACATAGAGTAGCTAATTATTGGAATTCTTTACCAACAAATATTAAATTTGCACCATCTGTAAATAGTTTAAAAAACCACATAGACACTGATTCAAAATTTCAAAATTTATTCTATCAATATGACTAGAAAAGATTTCAAATCATGCATGCAAATCATATTGCTAACTATATATACCATAAACAATGAGGGGACGTCTTTATAAGCCGCGAGGCTTTAGGCAGCGATGCCTGTCCTACACTACTACTACTACTACTAAGAAACTAACTGATCCGCCCCTGCCGACCCTATTTTTTCCCCCTATGTTACCGGAAACTTTACTTTACTTAAGTAGATTAAAGTCCCCAGACACGAATGCGAATATAGGGGACTGACCGGAAACAGACATATGGCCTTAGTAAAATACTAAAGTATGACATGATTTGGAACGTTCCAAATCATCATGACTGTGATGTCGATGATAAACTTACAAAGTCAAAAGGTTTAAGATTTGTGTACATCAAATGCAAGAATTACAACAGAAATTAGTTATTTTTTCCAATATAAACTTATAAGTTTCAAAAGTTAATTATTTAATTAATTTATTTCTAACATTAATTAAAAAATACGCTGATTAATCATTAAGTTATTAACAAAATTCTGACTGAAGTTTACATCACGTCATCAGCATCACTGACCAGCACAAGATCACAGCATCACCATCACTGACCACGCATCCAAGAATAATATCAGATTCACTGACAAAGGAATATAGTCTGATAACATAATTGTGTCATTATTTACCGTTGCCAGTTCAAAGGGCTGTTCAGACTATAGATCTATCGTATCCTCCAACTGCTGCCATCTTTAGTCATGTGATCAAGCACAAGATCACGTTGTGTACAGTGAAAGAACTTTTTCTATTGGACAAAAGATAAAGTGTTGATGCAATATGATTGGTTGGTTTCTTGATTCGTTCGAAATTCGAAAGTATGGACGAATGTTGATGTTGTCAAGCGTTTGTCACAGGTGAAGAGTTGTCGTGTACTGCGAGTTAAAAAGTCGCAAGCGATTTATGTAGTGTGTGATTTGAAAGAATATTTAGCTACTACCATACTGTGGTTGTTTGAAAAAGCGTAGATGAAAATAATTTTAGGTGCATGGAAACTCAAATGAAGTTAAAGATGAAAATAATAAAAAAATAATAAATACATCCGTAGCCGCTATTATTTATGAACATAGCGTTGATTTACACATTATTTCTATAATATGAACGTTTTTCTAAAGTTTTCATATGATAAAGAGAATTTAGCAATTTAAATCCTGGTTGCTGACCAAAAACTTAATAATTGATTTGTTTTACATTGCAAACTACTAAATTAGTAATAGTACTAACTAGTAGATTAACTGAGTGATGTCATGGAAATAATTCACTGTTTTTATAATTGAGTTGTCGTTTATTTTATGCATTTGTTTCCACAGAATTTCACGTTCAGATTCAGTTCAACAGTAACCAAACTTTTTAATTGAGCCAACGACCACCAACCATGGCGACGAGTGTCGCTAGTGAAGATGGTATTGTCACGCCCAAAGTAGGCAGTCGCCGATCATCGCGACGGTCTTGGTTTGACACACCTCCGGTGACCAAACTTGATATCTTGGAGAAGCCAGGCTTGAAAGCAGTGAACAGTCGCAACAAACGACGCAGCATTGATGATATGGAGACTCTCGTCCTCAGCCATTTCACTAAGCCGCCACGTATCAGCTTCGGTAAGATCATTGTGGGCCACATCAAGACCAGAATGCTTCTGATTCAAAACCCTGCTGACTTTGACCAAGAGGTGAGTCTGGTGGTTTTGTTAATGTCTTTTTATGGTTTGATTGAAATTAGAAATGATCGTAGAACAAATCAAGGTTGCTGAAAACCAAAAGTTTCAACTGAACCGCAGTGGTTGTGACCCAGCCACATCCAGTAGCCAACACAGAATGTTAACTAGCCTGTTAACAACTTTTCAGCTATAACAAAACTGACATTTGTTTTTATGTGACGAGAGACTGCATGATTCACTCATCTTGACAAATGTATTTGTGCTCAATGTTAAAATGGGGAGAGCTGAGAGAGTGAGAAAAAGTTGCCTGTTGGGCAAGTGATCTACACATTTTAGGGCACTCCGGCATGTTGATGGTTCTTTTACAAGCATTTGGCGACTAGCTGTACTAGTAATATTTAGAAAAATTCAAAAAGTCGCCTGTTGGGCAAGTGATCTACACATTTTTAGGGCACTTGGGCAATGGTTTTGTTGTTGTTGTGTTGTTGGTACTTTTACAAGCATTTGGCAATTACTGAATTAGCTGTACTAGTATTTAGAAAAAGTCGCCTGTTTGGCAAGTGATCTACATATTTTAGGGCACTCGGGCATGTGGTTTTGTTGTTGTTGTGTTGTTAGTACTTTTTACAAGCATTTGGCGACTAGCTGTACATACTAGTATTTAGAAAAAGTCGCCTGTTGGGCAAGTGATCTACACATTTTAGGGCACTTGGGCATGTGGTTTTTTTGTTGTTGTGTTGTTGGTACTTTTACAAGCATTTGGCGACTAGCTGTACTAGTATTTAAACTGAGCACAGAATGATACATAGTCATAGCTTTGTGTATGTTACAGTATGTTTTCATTTGATTTATAATTATATTAAATTAAATTTATAAGTACATTTTTATATATACGAGTAGTCAAGGGTACTGCTGAAAGTGTATATAAAGTGATTTTAGAGATTAGAGAGGTTCTCGTGCATGTTAATATTGTTAAAAGGTTTAGATTAGAACAAAACAGGTTCATTGTGACTTTCATTTTAAAATAGTAACATCATTTCCTTTCTTCTTCTGAATCAGTACATGTATCACTTAAGTTAATTGTATCATTTTCTATCAATTTCAAATTTTTAAAAAAAATTGTTGTAGGTGGTTGTGGAGAGGTTCCCATACAAAAAAGGCTTTGGAATAGATCAGACCACATTCACTGTAGGACCTGAAGAAGTGGTGCCCTTGACCTTGACTTGGACACCCCAAGATGCCGGTGGCTGTCGAGAGATGATCCTCTTCCACATCAACGAAGTATACCGTCTTCAGGCCTACATGTTCGGCACTGTCGAGGACCCCAAGCCTCCCAAGAAGAATGTAAGCCATGATAATTATTAATGTTACATACAAATGTGTATTTATAGGATGTACAGGAGCAGATATTGGAAGTGACCACGATTTCGTGATCATGTCCTTCCGGCTTCACTTGAAGAGAGTAAACAAAGCAATATGCACCAGACTGAAGTTTGACCTGGACAAACTGCAAGACCAGGAGGTGGCAGAAATATTCCAAGCCTCAATTGGAGGGAAATTTGCTCCACTGCTTATTTTGGGAGCTGGTAAAGTAGATGTCATCACCATGACCACCACCTTCAACTCAGCTGTGGCAGATCTATGCCGCCACTGAGATCCCTGGCAAGCACCGCCCAAAGAAGAAACCGTGGACCACACCTGAACTTTTGGACCTGTGTGATAAACGAAGAGAGATGAAAAAGAAAAAGAACAGTTCATAGGGAGCTGATGCCTTCCGAAAAATCAACAATGACATCAGAAAAGGCATGCGCACAGCAAAGAAGAACTGGATAGAAGATCAGTGCCAGGAAATAGAGAACAACCTTAACAAGAACAACAGCAAGCAGGCCTACCAGACTGTGAAGCGGCTGACAAGTGTTAACCAGCCCAAAGTCTCCATGATCCAACACAAGCTGGCATATGCCTTACAGAAGAACAAGAAGTCTTGGATAGATGGACAGAGTACTGCTCTGACCTTTACAACCACACATCAAACGGAGACTCATCAGTTTTAGCATGTCCCCAGAACAGAGAATTCTCTGAGAAGTTGAGACAGCAGTGCAGTTGCTTGCGAAACATGGACCCTCACAGCAGATCTACAATGAAGAATACAAAGCATGGAGATGAGGTGCTACAGAAGACTTCTGGGCATTTCCTATACTCAGCACATCACCAATGACGAAGTCCAACAGATCATCACACAAGCCATTGGATAACATGATGACATGCTCACAGGGATGAAGAAACGGAAACTCCGATGGTACGGCCACGTCACCAGAGCATCAGGCCTTGCAAAGAACATCCTGCAAGGCATGTTGCAAGAAGGCAGAAGAAGAGCAAGACAGAAAAAGAGGTGAGAGGACAACATTCGAGAATGGACTGGCTTGACTGAGCGAAGACATGAGGGTTGCTGATGACAGAGAAAGCTGGAGTACGCTGGTTAAACGATCATCTGTGGTGTCCCAACAAACTTCAATTTACAGGACAGGATATGATAGTACAGAGTTTTAAGAACTTTTCAAGTCCTTAAATCTAACCTAATATGTTCATTGCATTCTGCACATTGAATCACTATATCTTTTGAGATTCATGCGCATTTTACATTCTTGTGTTGTTGTTGTTGTTGTTATTAGTATTATTATTATTATTATTATTATTGTTCTCATTATCATTATCACTTATGTTAATCTGATGAATAAAAATTGATGCAACAAAAATATCATTATTGTTATTACATTTTGATGTGTGTTTTGGGTACAGGTTTGAAAGTGGGTTTGAATGCTAGTGTGCTGCTGCAGAAAATCTTGAACTTCACATGACAGTTGCTCTGTCAAAAATCTTTTGAAAGACTGGGACCTATCAGTGACATTTAAATACCCATTGTTTATATACAGAGGAGAGGAGGGTTGCTTGTGACACGAAGACAGTCAACTCAACAACAGTCCAACCTAGTGCTGGAGACGAAGTCGTTGAGAAGCATCTGCGACAACTACAGCCCTCGACGCAGTGAAGAACTCAGAGAGCTGCGTGCTCAGGTGAGTTTACATAGCAGTGAAAATAGATTTTGAGCGGCATTTCTTGCTGTTAGCGTAGCCATTTGTGAGCATGGTATGGTAGAAGCAGCACAGGACAATGCGGCTCAGTCTAGTGGTTAATGTAAATCCAGGTTACTGAAAGCCAGAAAGTGTTCAACTCGCTGGGCTTGTGGTTTACCTACAGCATTTCTCACAAACTAGTTTAACGAGAAGTAGCAGGACAAAGTGTAAGGATCATTAGAAAAAGAATGGATGGGGTAACCTGACAGAAGCAAACAATTTTTCAAGTGGGTGAGTCAGAGCACAAAGATGTAGGAACTGTTTGAATATTTGGGAACGTAAATCAGTTTAAACATAGAAATATAGCACTGTCTAGGGACCCATGTAGCTAGATTTGTGGGAACGCAGAACTGTTGGAATATATACTAGTTTTATTTGAAAGTTTTGGAACCTGTAGCTAGATTTGTGAGAACATGAAAGTATGTGGACATAGTGATAACCCCTTTTGTTTGTTGTTGGCCATTTAGGAGGTAAGATTTTGGCCAGACCCTTGAGTAGCTCTTTGAGATGAAAAAACACTGTATAAGAACAATCATTTTAATTGTGTGTGTGTGTGTGTGTTTGTTATTTAGATGAAGCCTGTACAGTCAGTATTATTGGCTAACCAGGAGAACGTTCAGCCTGTGGAAATTGAGGATGGACTTATTCAGTCTCCCCCACCCCTTGAGTCCACTGCCATCTGCCGAGGGGATGAGCTGTACAATCAGAAGTCGCTGGAGAGACGCTTAAGCGGAAGGCTCTCTCCCACACTGGCCAAGATGAGCCCCATCCCCAGGATGGCTGACAATAGCGATGGCAGGATTCTGGAATCCTACTTCCTCTCCAGCGAGCAGACTCCAGTGCTGGCGTTTGCCAAGAAAGGCCTAGCAGATAGTAAGAGTCAACCAAAGGATAAGGCTGGAGAGAATGGTGAAGCTGTGGAAAACGCTTCACCTCTTGAACGAAGTCCGCTCAAATCTCTATCAGGAAACAGCAACACACTGTCCAACTCCAAGAGAGATGAGAATGACGCAATTGCAATCATACAGGGAAAAGAACCAAACGTGTCTGCAGGAAGCCACAAGCGATGGTTGTCTCAGCAAGACAAATTATCTAGCAACAAGAGGGAGAATTCACAGAAAACCTTTTCCAGGGAGAATTCGCAGAAAACCTCCAGGGAGAATTCGCTGAAGAACTTGTTAGTTGACCACCAGGAGAACTCGCCCGTTGTAGCAGGGAGCGACAGAATAAGCCCTGAGCTAGAGACCCAGGACATTGGGCTGAGGTTGCATGTGTCACCCAACTCTTTCCTTAATGACTCTTTGGCAGCCAAAGTAGCCCCATCCATTCCAAATGTTGGCTCCATCGTCCTGTCCGCTCAGGTAGGATACCCAGTTTGTAATTAAAAGTAGAAGACTAGAAGTACAGAATATGTTTGGTCATTTGCTATTCTTCACGCAGTGTTATTATGAGAAAGTCTAGGTAGAAAATTTGCAAGATTGTATTTATATTGCCTGTTTAGGTTGGATGATACTACACTAAAACTGAAAATTCACAGGACACCAATTAGAGGTGTGCATCAAAATGAATAGAAAGCAGGTTGTCTTTAGCAGTGTTCCCGATTACGCACAGTAGTGCGTCAATTACGCACAAAATATGAAAAATGACGCAGAAAAATTTGCATGTGTGCGTCCTGTGGACGCACAAATTTTTTTGGAATCGCTGAAGTCAAAATTATGACCAATGAGTGGCGAACTAATTCACGGCATAATCAGAATAAAAACCCAACTGAGACTGCCAATGCAGACGATTAAAGATTGTGTCGGGAGTTGTCGTCCTTAAAAATCGCATGCGCGCACATTGTAAACTTCCTCCAAGCAATCCATTCACTGAACAGAAGAAATCTTCGTGAATCCATTCTTTGATTCTATCATACACGATCATGTCACATCTGGCTTGGTTGACTGGGCCCAAAACCCGTTCATCCACAGCAACATCAAGTACAGATCCTGTCATTATTGAAAATACGGAACTCCAAAGCAAGGATAAACAAATAAATGATGAAACTCAAACTGAAGTAAAGCGTCCAAAGAAACATGTTTTATTTTTTTTTGATTTTATATGATTATGATAACTAATGTGACGCTTTAAAAAAGTTAAAAAAAAAAGTGAGGCTTGGACTTGTTTTTACATTTTTTTTTCCGATTTTGGTACTCTCAAAATTTGCACAAGGACTCTTAAAATTTTATACCTGGGAGTCCCAAGGACTCTCATTTTTTGTGTGTGGAGGGAACACTGCTTTAGTGCAATCATTTTTCAATCATCTACACTAGATAATCATGTAATCCTACAAGAGTTTGTTCATCCACATTAATGCAGTGAAAGTTTTTTTTTTAAAAGAAAAAAAGTTTGCACCATTCCTCTGGCCATTGCCACAAATTGCAGGCAAAACTTGTGAAGGCTATGACGCCATGGAGGATACAAAGGCACAGTCTTAGTGGTCCTTCTTAGACAGCGGATATGCAGTCAGTAATAATAATATAAATATTACTAATGACTAGTATGGCTGTGTCTAACTGTGAGCGCCTGTAGTTCCCATGGGGTTTTGCAAAGGCAGCTAAGTTATGTACTGACTATAGGCTATAGCAGACTTATCTCCTAAAATGCTTGAACATGATGTTTAGATTCAAATTTGTTAAACATCATACACAAACTATATAAATGGATAGTCATCTCCAAATGTTGTATACATGTGTTTTTGCATTTTGTTCGAGGGTGCACACTCACTTTGATTTAAAATGTATTATTTAAAGTTGACCTTACCAGTTAAGGGCATGGACCTTAATTGTAGCGATTTGTGATCACAAGCAGTTGGTGTTTGCAGATGAAGAGGGTGGTGGAGCAAGTCACAGTCAGCCCACGATCTTTTCTGGAAGAGATGGGAAGCGCCAAGCTATCCATCACTGAGTTTACAGGGCAGAACAGCATCCCCAGCCCCTCTGTGGTGCTGAACGACTCCATCCCTCATGATATCATGCTGCGGCAGCTGCAGCATGTCCGGCGGTCCCTGCATGAGTCCTCGTGCTCTGCTAGCCCTTGTCTGGGCACCCCAACACTTCCTGCCCCAGCCAGAGCCAAGCCCCCCAGTCAAGACCGCCTCAACCAGTTAGCCCAGCCCAAATCTCGCTCCAACGTCTTTGCCCAAGCTCATGGCCTGCAGCAAGGGAAGAAGGACAGGCTCATCAACAAGAAGCTGCAGGAGCAAGCCAGGTTTGCCAAGACCTCCAACGTGCCAAGCCCTCGCCGCGAAACTTTCTTGGTCAGCAAGAAACAGACACCTGGGAAAAAGACATCACCAAAGAAGAAAGGAAAGAAGCCTTCGCCGCCAAGAAAAGGGAACAAGCTTTCACCGCAGAGGAAAGGGGCAAGAGGGAAAAGCGTGGTTGATCACACATCAACTCAGGCACAGTCTGTATTGTATTCAGCTGCTGTTGATGTGAAGGTAGCACTTGCTTCTACAACAGAAGAAACTACAACCATTACTGTTGACCATAATTCATCACTTCCCACCAACACCAACACCAACCCTAATGCTGTTGACAGGACCATGACACCTCGCCGTCGATCGCAGTGGGCTTCAGCATCTTTTTTCGGATTTGATCCCCCAGCCATTGCAACACGGCTGGAGAGCGACTCCACTGGTGAAGCATCTTCGTTACAGGCAAAGGACAGTGCACTCCAACAGGACAGCTTGGAAGATAGAACAATAGATAACTGTTCGATTGAACAAACGGATTACTATCTCATGGATGAAAAACCCTGCCAGCTTTCTTTGGACCATGAAGAAAACCACGAGGACGAGCATGAGATGAGTTCTGTGCAGCAGTTATTTCCTAAAGTGTCAGGAGAGCAGGATGGGTTGAAACCTCTGTACGCTGGAGCAGCCACCGTAACCAAAAGTCATTCTTACATCTCTCCCACGCATCAGCTGTCTGGGTCCGCCAACACCTCAAAGAAGCTCTTCCCCGATATCCACCCTGAAGAAGTCTCAGAAGTCACATTCAGGAGAAGTCAGGGTGCATGCAGAGATGGGGTAGCCATGTTGACTCCACAGCCAGCAGAAGGTAGCGAGAATTTTGACGTCACCTCCCCTCAATGTTTTCCCAGCAGTTTTGTAGAGAGCGAGGCGACGCGAAGAGCCACGTTGACTGTCACCAAGTCCCGTCCTTCACAAGCCCTGGTGGATGCAAGCCACAAGAACGTAGATGAACACGGAACCAAACACACCAAGAAAGCTGCCTTGGAGATGGTAAAGTACAAAGAAGAAGAATGGTGCATGACGAAATGCACCAAGGAAATTGGCACCGAGACTGTAGAATACGAAGAAGTGGAGGAGGAGGAGGAATGGCAAACGGACACTGTTGTCATAGAAACCAAGAACAGTGCCATCATCAGTGTGAGTGTAATGCGTGGCATGATGACACCATCCCAGCTTCCCACCTCTCCCCAGCCTCAGAACTCGCGTCGCTCCACTCATGCCGTCCATCACCCTGTGGTGCTCAACAAAGAGGGTCTGGTGCCTTGCAATCTCTTTGCTCAAGGACAGGAGACTAAAGACAGCACTGGTGATCTTCAGCATAGGTGGACTGAGGAGACCAACAGGTTTCAAGGCATCAAGGCTACAAGGGAAATGGAAAGCTGGAACGCTGCAGATAAACAGGAAGATGAGAAAACTGGGTTAGATCTTGAAGGAGTTAGAATCCAAAGTACATCACAAGACTACGTTCACCCTGATGACATGGTTCATAACAACGTCACTGTTCACAAGGATGACACAGTCCATACTAACATCACAATTCACACCGATGACACCACTTTCACGGAGAGGGTGGAGCACAAGATCTATTGCCTCCCTGACACCATCTTCCCAGCCACACGGATTTTCTGTGCTGCAGCTAATACTGTAGTGCTTGACAACTCCGGCACCAGCCAGGAACTCTCCACTGACTCATTGGAGCAATACACCAATCCTACCTCAGCTGCCAGAGACGCTGTCTCCATGGTGAATAACAACGTTCATGATTCATTGGAAGGCAAATCAGAATCTTCTGAAGTCGTCATCAAAGCTAGTAGTAGAGAGATGAATGACAATGCTAGTGTCTGCTCATCAGATTCTGAAATCAGCTTCAAAACTGCAGACAACGGTGGCGATTCAGATGTGGCACAGCTGTCAGATTTTGAAAAAAAAGGCAGCCGAGCTTCCAGCGCAAGTTCGGATGATGAAGAATGGGCTACAGAATCGGACAGCGATGTTTTGGATTCAGTTAGAATGTCGGATATTTCTGACAGCGCCCTGAGCATGCCAGACTTTTCAGCATCTGAAACGGTGGAAGTTGCTGACACTACAATCACTGGAGAGGCTGAGTCTTCTTCTGAAACCTCCCACTGTGAGTTCTCAATCCCCGAAATTGCACCAGCGCCTTGTGAGGTGTCTGAAGAATTCAAAACTATCAGTGTAGTTGATTTGTGTTCTGCTTCTGTAGCTGGAGACGGTGAAGAGAAAGACTCTTCGTCATGGACTATTCCAGCCACCAGTGTTCAGTCGGGGACAGTCACCAAAGAGAAATTGTGCAAGATTGAACCAGCAGATACTGAAGCTCTCCCCAGTTCCACTTGTAAGGAGGCCTGGACCATCTCCGTTACTGTCACCAAGGACAAGCCTCAGAAGAGCCACTCTCCAGGGAAAACCATGATGGATCCCGAGACTTTGGTTGCTGGTAGTGATGCTGCAATGCATTTTCGCCAATCACTGTCACCTGAACTTCGAGCATCAGCCTCCAGCGAGCAGGAAGTCCAGTTGTTCAGTCAGCTGCAAGAAGTCAGACCCTCTGGACAGCAGCCACAGGAAACCCTCCACCACCCTGGAGTTTTGATGCAGAAATATCGCCCTGCATTAGTGCTGTCGGCACAGGGAGAGGCAGCCAGGTCGACAAGGAACCAGCCTGGAGCAGTCTGTCCAAGGCCACACTCTGCCTTTGTGAGGTCACAGTTGGGGTCACGGCTAGCAATGCCCAGATCAGAACTGCCAAAGTCAAATTCAGGGTGGGAACTGCCAAAGTCAAGGTCAGGGTCAGAGCTGCTGAGGCCAAAGTCGGAGCTTCCAAAGTCAAGGTCAGGGGCAGAACTGCAGCAGCCAGGATTGGCAAGGGCATCGTCACAAACCAGTTTGGACCAAGCCCAGCGAATGCTCAGAAAGCGCACCAGCCCTGAAGCTGGACTGAAGGGTCCAGGGAGCAAGAGGGGTGAGTTGACTGTTATACTTCTCATTGTCCCTAATCACTGATAATGATTACAAACCACTGCCTAATTACACATAAGATAATCAACTCCTGTGATAAAAAAATGTGTTGAGGATCCAATAGGCCGGTTTCCTCTAAAAGGACCTTGAACTTACGTTTTGCCACAGCACAAGAGCTGTAGCCTGCTGTACAAGCGACCGTTGGATACAGCCAGCTTCAGGTTAAGTAGAGTTATGCAATTGCTGGCAAGATGTTGTTGGTGAGAACTTCTTAGAAGAAACGAATATTTGAAGAAGAAACTGTGAATAAACATTGTTGTTAAGGGTGTCTCCACATTTGATTCACGGCGTAAAAATAAATCTAGCATGTAATGTGTTTATTTCATTTATCTTGACCATACTGTTACGAGCTCATGTTTAAAACACTACTGTAAATTCAGATCAGAACAGATCATTCAGTTTATTTACTCTCTCTCTGTCTCTCTCTCTTTCTCTCTCTCCCTCTTTCTCTCTCTCCCTCCCTCTCCCTCTCCCTCTCTCTCTCCACTTTAGTTTCAAAAGTGCTTGCATGAGACAGAGTTGATAGCTGCAACTTACACAATAGGCAGCCTCTTCATATACAACAATTAATGACTAACGAGACATTTATAAATCAACAGCACAGTACTTATTTGTCAAAAAGGTATTTCATATAACATGAGTGAATACAACACTATGCACAAGCTCCTGCAATGAAACAAAGTGCACGCACATACAGACTTAACATAGGCAGGGCACCGTTTCAGCCCATGTTATGGGGACTGAAATCTTCGGTCTTCCGCTCGCGAAGATATCAAGGGAAGTAACTAGCGACAAAAGGTCTATTCAGATTTCTCTGCATGCCATGCCAGCATTCTAGAACTCGGTCACTTTTCTGCCCCAAACTACGCCCATCTTGTGTTACTTTTGCTGTTTTGGTTTTTGATCTAAACAATTTAATGTTTCCCAGTCACTCTGCATCCCCTAACTACCTGAGCTAGTTTTGTTTTGCTGTTTACAATTTTTTGGGTAAAATGATTTCAAACTGTAATGTTGAAACGCATTTTATTTTATTCTAGTGGTGCTTGACTCTCATCTAATGCCAAAGAGAATTCTACAGAAGGAAAACAAGCCAGCGATCTCATCTGCTGTTGCTGGGAAAACTAAGAAGGAGAAAGGAAAAACACCAGCGAAAGGAGTCGCTCTATCCAAGCTGATTCTGGTCAAGAAGTCTAAGACTGGTAAGGGAGAGAGAAAATATACTTTGTGAATAGAAAGAAGCTATTTGCAGTATTTATAATTATATATATTTTTAACAAACGTGCGTAGCAATGTGTTACTATTGAGATGCGCATGGTAGATCCGATCATTTTGTTTTGCAGTCCTCCACAACAGCGCCATCGGGAACTGGTTCAGAACAACAATCGGTGTGCTTCAAGGATGCCTACTCTCTCCAACACTCTTCAACATCTTCCTAGAGCGCATCATGTCAGATGCTCTTGCAGATCATGAAGGCACAGTCAGCATAGGGGGTAGAGCAATCTCCAATCTTCGTTTTGCGGATGACATTGATGGATTGGCTGGAGAGGAACAAGAACTTGAACAGCTGGTACAGAGGCTTGACACCACCTCCAGAGCCTATGGAATGGAAATAAGTGCAGAGAAGACCAAAATGATGACCAACAACACCAATGGCATCAACACGGACATCAAAGTCCAAGGCCAATCCCTCAACACAATGCATAGCTTCAAATATTTAGGAGCCATTGTATCAGACAATGGGTCCCGACAGGAAGTCCTCTCCAGGATTGCACAAACAACTGCTGTCCTGACAAGGTTGAAGCCCATTTGGAAAGACAGGACCATCAGTCTACATTCCAAAGTAAGACTGTTGCGCTCCCTTGTCATCTCCATCTTCCTATATGCTTGTGAAGCATGGACCCTCACAGCAGATTTCCAACGAAGAATACAAAGCATGGAGATGAGGTGCTACAGAAGACTTCTGGGCATTTCCTATACCCAACACATCACCAGCGATGAAGTCCGACAGACCATAACACAAGCCATTGGACAACACGATGACCTGCTCACAGTGGTGAAGAAACGGAAACTCCGATGGTATGGCCAAATCACCAGATCATCAGGCCTTGCAAAGACTATTCTGCGAGGCACAGTGCAAGGAGGTAGAAGAAGAGGGAAACCGAAAAAGAGGTGGGAGGACAATATTCGAGAATGGACTGATTTGACACTGAGCAAAGCCATCAGGGCTGCTGAGGACAGAGAAAGATGGAGTATGCTGGTTAAACGATCATCTGTGGTGCCCCTACGACCTCCGGGTTACGGGACAGGATAGGATAGGATAGGATAAAAATTTATGCTTGAAATTATATTTACTGTACTTTTAAATTTCAGCCTATTTTACCCCTTTCAATCACCAGTATTGAAGAAGATCTCAGATACCAACCTTTATTAAGGTTTTGGGGCAGAACAACTGGTGTCTAGATACTAACCTTTATTAAGGTTTTGGGGCAGAACAACTGGTGTCTAGATACTAACCTTTATTAAGGTTTGGGGGCAGAACAACTGGTTTCTATATACCAACCTTTATTAAGGTTTTGAGGCAGAACAACTAGTGTCTAGATACCAACCTTTATTAAGGTTTTGGGAAAGAATAACTGGTGTCTCGATACCAACCTTTATTAAGGTTTTGGGAAAGAATAACTGGTGTCTAGATACCAACCTTTATTAAGGTTTTGGGAAAGAATAACTGGTGTCTAGATACCAACCTTTATTAAGGTTTTGGGGCTGAACAAGTGTCTAGATCCCAATCTTAATTAAGGTTTTGGGAAAGAATAACTGGTGTCTAGATACCAACCTTTATTAAGGTTTTGGGAAAGAATAACTGGTGTCTAGATACCAACCTTTATTAAGGTTTTGGGAAAGAATAACTGGTGTCTAGATACCAACCTTTATTAAGGTTTTGGGAAAGAATAACTGGTGTCTAGATACCAACCTTTATTAAGGTTTTGGGGCTGAACAACTGGTGTCTAGATACCAACCTTTATTAAGGTTTTGGGTAAGAACAATTGGTGTTTGAATGTCTTTGGATAGATCCCAACCTTTATTAAGTTTTTTTGGGCAGAACAACTGGTGTCTAGATCCCAACCTTTATTAAGGTTTTGGGGCAGAACAACTGGTGTCTGAATGTCACTTGATAGATCCCAACCTTTATTAAGGTTTTGGGGCAGAGCACTAGCACTGTAGTGTATGAAGTTGAAGATTTTCTGAAGCAGCAACACACCAGCAATTAAAACCCATTACCCATTAACTGTCGCAATGCCACTCTCTTTGTAGTATACAATGTAGTTGTGTTTTAAAAAAAAATATGTCTCAATTCTTTTTCTTTTTTTTCCCTTCCAGCATTGCCGAAACACCCCATGCCGTTTGCATCGAAGAACATGTATTATGACGAGCGCTGGCAAGATAAGCAAGAGAGAGGGTTTGTGCACTGGCTCAACTTCGTCCTTACCCCTGTGGATGAGTACAACTTGGCCGTTAACAAAGTCAAGGGTACGCCTATGTACACAGCTATTACTGCGGTTTGCAATTGAGTATATTTACATGTTTCTTGTCTCTTTTCTCAACAACTTCAAAAACCACCCAGGATTTTGAAAAGCTAACCTGTACAGCCCAGTAGACCAGCTTGCACTATAGCCAAACCTTGGCCCCATGTAGGCGGAATGTCTATAAAAAAAAAAGAGAGAGATCTACCAAGCATGGGCTGTGGGTAGGCATAATGGTTAGCAGTCCCTGACACTGAGATTGATGTCAGCCTCGGTTGTCAGACATGCTGCGTTGACTGTCTCTGTATGCTAGTAGCAATCTATCTGTGCCTGAATCTGTGGCAAACGGTCTGTTGTGGATGAACAGCACACAATATTTGGCTTGTGACAGAGTTTTGCAAAGATGTTCAAATTCTTCTTTTGTGCGAACAGTGGATGCCAGAGCCATTGCCTTTGATAAGAACGCAGCCCCGCGCCTGGCTCCGTCCAAAGAGGTACTGTCTATCCGGGCCTACACAGCCAGGCGACGCCTGAACCACCTTCGCAGAGCCTCTTGTCGCCTCTTCCAGTCGCCAGACGTGGCCAAAGTTGTCTGCCGCCTGGAGTTGGAGGTAGAGCAACGCCGTTTGGCAGTACGCGCCGACCGTATGATCCATGCTGACATTGGTACGTTTGTGTGCGTGTTTCTCTGTACTGGTTCCATGTGGAACTTAGCATGAGAATGGAGTTTGTGTATCAATGGGTGTTTTTATTCCCCTTTGCTTTTAAAAAAAAAGTTTTGAAATGCAATAGTAGTAGTAGTTGCAGGTATCAGGGGAGAGAGACGTTTATTTATTTTTCATGCGTATCTGAATAGCTTTTTATTTGACTTTGTCCAATGCTGATGGTGGTTTTTCTTGCTTATATATATATATATATAAATGTTACTGCTTCGGATTGAAAGTATAAACAAAGGTCTAGTCTTTGCCCGCCCACATTCCATCACATGGACTTCAAAGATCCCGAAGCACATGTCCCAGATGACACAAATACACCCAGCACGCATTATAGGTCTGTTCTCCCCATCCCTGGTCAACCAGGATTGTGCTGGGTGGTCTGGGTGTCAGACTATGCGCCCAAAGGTTGCAAGTGGGAGCCTTGGGTTGCTTGAGTTAGGTCCTTATCGGCCAAGTTTGGCAGCTGTAACAGTGCTATTTAACAACCATC
Source organism: Oncomelania hupensis (assembly GCA_036898135.1). NCBI lineage: Eukaryota > Metazoa > Mollusca > Gastropoda > Littorinimorpha > Pomatiopsidae > Oncomelania > Oncomelania hupensis. The sequence goes on from CM072527.1 coordinate 1,834,826, forward strand.
AAATAAATAAATGAGAAACCTATTGCAAACAATTACACCTCCAGTTAGGCCTGGTCTACCTGACACATTTTAATGGTTCATTTTTCCTGTGACTCGGGAAAGAATGCTGACATAAGGTGATTTAATTTAAAGATTTTAATTAATTAATTAACGACAACTTAACACAGCGCATAAATTCTTCCACACCTAGAAGCATGCTCGTAGGGCTAAAGGACTTGTAATGGCGCACTCTGTAGAAGTTGCTGTATCACATCAATATTGTTCATATTCAGAATTTAAGAAGGGGACTATTTATCACTGAAATATGCTCAAGTAGTTGCTGTTGGTGTTGCCTTGTTTTCATTTTTAAAAATGTGTGTACAAGGAAAATTTTTTTCCTCTGTATGTGTAGTTTTTTTTCCTTTCTTTCCAAACAGGCATCAAACAGAAGATTCTGGACATGCTTCTTTCCTACAACCCTCTGTGGCTACGCATTGGACTGGAGGTGAGTCATTTGTGGGAATAATATGTCAACACTTGCATTACACATAATACAGGCTACTGGAGCAGTACTATAGGCTTTAGTTGTTTTTGGCTTCCTACTATGTTTGGTTGAAAGCACTGGTTTCTCGGTCGCCAATTGAGAGTACAAATGTACACATTGAAGTCTAAAGCATTTTGATGGTTTTCAGACTGTGTATGGGGAAGTGCTGCCTCTGCAGTCCAACAGTGACATCATAGGAATGTCACGTTTCATCCTCACTCGCCTGTTGACCAGCCCAGACATTGCTGCCCAGTTCTCTCATCCCACGGTGCCCCACTTGTACAACGAAGGTGAGTATTCTTGGTAATAACATCTGGAAATCTAAGTAGGGGATCACACACACCTCGAGGAAAAGCCTAGTGAATTGCATACACTTTTAGACAGTTCACTTTTTCTTTTCTTTTCTTTTCTTTTTTTTGTGCAAAATAATTCTTTAATTGGAGGCACTGAGTCGTCATAATTTTTGCTGAGTTTTTTACGTTGCATCTGTGATTTTGCATTGGAAATTAAAAATAATTCTTGTTGTTCATGTGATGCATTGCTTGAAATTTAAAATGCTTACAAGCACTAGCAATGAAGTATTTATTGTATATGAAAGGTTTAGCTTTTTTCTGTTCATGGATCATTATGCAATTTAATGATGAAGCGTCACTTAATACTGAATTCAGACTACGACACAGTACTCTTTGAGTGTATTAGTTGCCGTATGTTGGGCAAGGCATTGCATAGCTGACTTTATTATTTTACAAGGGCTTGCTGCTTCGATCAACAAGTTAAGATTTTACTTTATTGGATAACTTTCTTAAGATTTTATCTATCTTAAAATGAAAGGTTTGAATTCTTGTATGAATATAATGTTTGTGAAAGTCTACAATCATTTTATCAGTGTAAAACATTCAATAAAAACTGAGACTGAAAAGGTTTGAATGCTGCATGTTGTATGTTTTTGCTGCATATATGTTTTTGTACTTGTCAACCATTTACATGATTTTATGACCCCAGTCGTATTATTATTTCTGTAATTTATTTATTTACTTTACATTTGTTTTGTTCAGGCTATGGGGACGCAGTGGCGCAGCACACAATGAAGAAGTTTCTGGTACTGGTGTACTTCTTGGATTATGCGAAAAAGGCGCGACTCATTGCCCACGACCCGTGCCTCTTTTGCAAAGACGCTGAAATCAAGGTATGCTTGTCTCCTGACGTTTGAGCAGATTAAATGTATAGAGAATCCTTTCATCTGGTGTGGTTTATTTATCTCCTTCAGTCTTTTTACTGTTTTTCCGGGTATGCAGTTTCACAGAGAAAATTGGTCAGTGTTAAGCTTTAAAATTGCATAAATGCATTGATGGTAAAAAAAAATCCATTCTTTATCATAGGGTGGCAGTGGCTCAATGGTGGAGCTTCTGCCTGGTATGCAAGAGGTCCTGGGTTCCATTTTCGATGGAGATTGAAAAAAATTGTCTCACAGGAGTTGCTGTTTCTTTAACAACTTTCTATAGTGTGTTTCACGTTCTCCTGTGTCACCGCAGAGCGAAGCTAAAGAAGCTGATCTTTATGATATGTTAAAAAAGGCGAGGCTCAGATACATCATACATTTAGCTCGATCAGGAGTGGTTGTAGGCATTTGATGGTGCAGCAAGTTAGCAGCTTGAGCGAGATCCCAATTTCTGCTAGCGTCTTGAGTAGCTCCTTGAACTGGTAAGTGAGCTAAACAAGAACAATGGAGGCAAGAAGATTTAGGTAGTCGTTGTCTGGGCTAAAGAAGTGGGACGAAAGTTAAAAGATACATATTCCTTATGGTGATATTAAAACTGTATTTATAACAACAGTTAATTCATAACTTGGGTTTGGTCAATCAACAGTGCTAGCAACATTCCTGCTCGCTTTGCACACACGTTCTGTGATGAATCTTTGATGTTGATGCAAATGATATCACAGCGAAGAAATAAATCCAGCATGGAGTTGAATGGTTACCATTTATGATAATTTCTGTATATAATCATTCTTAAAGAGTGCTTTCTCTTCCCCCTCCTCTCCACTCTCCTTCCCCCCACCTCCATCCCACCTATGCATGAGGGTGCCGGGAGTTTCTGTATAAATAGTAACCCCACTTTGTGCAAATTTAGTGCTTTAAATTCCCACTGTTGCCGTCTTTCTCCTTTGTTCTTTTTCGTTCCTACTCTGTTTTATCAATCTACTATCTTCTTCGCTAGACTAGTCACTTACCTTTTTCTTCAAAACTTTCCGAAAACTCATTTGTATATGGGGTCTTTTGAGTGAGCTTGCCAAATAATCACTAGGTCCTTATATGGTATTATCATTTTAGAGACGTAAGCATTTTATATATATATGTGTTTTGTTAATATTTTATAAGGATATTTATATTCTATTTTGTTTTTGTAACTGGCGATTTGATAAATTAGAGTACAGGCTCAATGTCCCTTGAATGGGATGCCTTTATTATGAAGTGACAGCTGGTAGAGTGCCTTCAATGTTACTATTAGGGTTGTTTTAGCGGATCTTTTATACTCCCTCTTTTAACCAAGTTGTTGTCCTGATTCTGCTCTTTGCAGTCCGTTGAACCCTATAGGCTATAAACAATGACTAACTAACTAGAACTTTTCAGGGCTAGAAATTAACTTATTTACAAGGGTGCCTTTGGGTGCCTTACTTGAAATTTTTGGGTTCCCCAAAAAATATTTGAGTGCCCAAAGACAAATAACTTGAAATACAAGAGTGGCCATCTAGGAGATTCCTTCTAGTTAAAGCTAACCAAACAGTTACAAAATGAAAAAATAACAAAACAAACCAATAATGTGTTTTGTTTATTATTTTTGACACTTGGAAGTGTTTAAAAATATCAGAGTAACACGCGAGATAGCAACTGACTCCCTGATTGGTCATTGGATGAATTTTGTAATACTGACCAATCAGAAAACTCCCCTTTCATGCGTAAAGGGGGACTATTCCAAACCCATCGCAACCAAAAGCAAATAGAGAAAATAATGCGAAGTGCAACGGAATACTTCTATTGCTGTCACTCTGAAGTTTTCTTCCGATCTTTCATTACGATGTTGACTACTCGAAGGGAACTTCAATGAGTTAACTTTCTTTTAGGATTTTATACGCGCCCGTTGGGTGCACTTTCTACTAAGACCTAGGTGCCCAAACAGAAATTAGGGTTGTTTGGGTGCATGCCAAATTCTAACGCTGACCTTTACAGCTAATGAGCTGCTGAAGGAGCGGGCTGACTCAGAATCTAACTCAAATCGTCCCCTTATAACTCCTCGTTGAACACAAGATCATACATACTAACACAGGATTTGGTGAGATTTTCATTGGACGACATGCTCCTTGAATCACTTTGCTATTCCTGCGCTTTCTGAATAATGTATTATTATTATAATTATTATTTTTGTTATTATTATTATTATTATTATTATTATTATTATTAATATTATTATTGTTGTTGTTGTTATTATCATCGTGGCGTTACCAAAGTTCACTGTAGCTGTTACATGTTGCACCTTCTTCTTGTCTTTTCTCTAGTCGAGCAAGGAGATGCTGGTCCAGTTTTCTCGCGACTTCTTGAGCGGGGAAGGGGACATCACCAAGCACTTGGCGTACATGGGATACCTTGTCTCCCATGCACAAACGCCCCTCGACGAGTTTGACTACGCTGTCAGCAACTTGTGTGTGGATCTGCGTGACGGCCTCAGGCTGGGGTACGTTTACTTTTATGCAGTGCAGGGTTCAATCCATTTAAACAAATCTTGAGTTGGCACAGCTCTATAAAGCAAAGGGTTTTCATAATCTTAATGAAATTTTATTTCTTGAGTCTCCAAACACTAACAATTGTAACATTTTTGAGGATATAAGATTAGCCATTTTTTCCTTCCCACCTCTACCTCCCCTTATTCCCACCCCACCCCCCTCAAAAAAAAAAAAAAAAGTTAGGGGCTAGAATGATTTCTTTCTGTCACCCACACACCCCCAATCACCCATCTTTTCTCTCTCCTGTCTCTATTTCTCTCTCTCTCTCTTTTAGATGTCATTTTACTTTTGCTAAAATCATTTAGGTGGAGTTTTGATTGATTGGCATCTTGTTGGCCAACAGGCGAATACTGACGCTGCTGACAGGGAACTGGGGGTTCGGATCTTCTTTGCGAGCACCAGCTATCAGCCGTCTGCAGAAGATCCACAACGTGGAGCAGATCTTTAAGGAACTTGGCAAGCGAGGGCTGGACCTCTCCACACCTAAAGGTATAAAGAAGAATTTGTCTTAAGCGGAAAAGTCAAGTTTTTTATTTATTTTATTATTCTTATATAGCGCGTTTTTCCAGTTCAAGAGCTGCTCAAGGCGCAGGCCAATACAGGATCTAACTCAAGCCACCAAGTTCCCACTTGCTGCATTAAGGGCTTCGTCTGACAACTCAGACAGCTGACATTTCTGCACAAAGCATACAAATGGGGTACATGAAATAAAGAAACTCACAATCCCGTCATGAGAATCTGCTGAAAGGGTCTCAATGTGCAAAATATAGAAAACGAAGCATATGGAACAGTACAAAATCTTTGCAGAAGGTGTCATGGCTTAAACATGTCTTTTGAGAGGTTATATATCCCCTAAATGTGTAAAGAGACGTTAAATGAAAGGTTAATTGATCTTTGGAGAAGGGCCTGAAGTTTCACTTCATTAGCATTTTGGCTTGAGATGTGTCGCTTAAAAGTAAGCAACTACTAACCAAAGTTAACAGTACTTTACATTTGGTATTTTTTGAAACACTGAATGCACATGCCCAACTTTCGTTGTTTTTTTGTATTATTTTATGTTGAGTTGGGTTATATTATTTGCTGTTTCAGGTGTGAAAATGAACCCTCGAGACATTGTTGACGGGCACAGGGAGATAACCTTGGCTTTTCTGTGGAAACTCATCTTCCATCTCCAGGTACTGGCTATAAAGTATCATGATTTTTACAGGAGTTTTATTGAATCTGTTCTTTCATTTGGTTTTATATCCTGGTAGTGTGAAGAACAAGAATGTGCTTGACAAGAGTGTTGAAAGTTTGCAGAAAAGTAGTGAGCAGCAGAAGAGTCTGCATGAGTTGTATGAATGTTGTGCTGTGCAAAAGGCTAGGATGATTGCGGGAGACACTACACATGTTCTGGCCAAACAGTATGACGTTTTCCCATCTGGACGCCGTTTCCGTGTACCCAAGTGTTCCCTCTTAAAAACCAGATCTATCTTTGTCCCCAAATCCATCCAATTGTTAAAAAAAACTTTAATAATAATGTGTCTCTCAGAAGGAATAGAAGTGCGTTATGGTGGGCATGTTTGTGTGTGAGTTTTTGTATTGTGTTTGTATTTTGTCTCCCCTCCATCTGTTTTCAATTGGGGACTTTATGCATTTTATTACTTTGTTGTTGCCTGTTGCTTCATTATATTGTATTCATTTTTCAACGCTTACTGAGTTAATATTTGTAATTGCCTTTTCTTTCACATTTATTGCAATTTGTTGTAGTACTGTCAGCAAAGCATTTCTTAATTTCTCTTTTTGAGATAATAAAGTATTCTGGAACTTTGAATGTTGATAACAAATTATTAGGTGAGCAGTGTTAACTAGGCAAAATACTGTTCTGTGAACAGTGTGCTGTAGGTGAGAACTGTTTAGTGAGTGAGTAGAGTACACTGAGTAGTGTGTTCACAGAGTAGTGTTCACAGGGTGAGAAGTGTTCACTTGCTGAGTAGTCACTTGGTGAGTAGTGTTGATTAGGTGACCCGTGTTCACTTGGTGATTAGTTTTGACTAGGTGAACAGTGTTCACTTGGTGAGTAGTGTTCACTAAGTGAGCAGTATTCACTTGGTGAGTAGTGTTCACTTGGTGAGCAGTGTTCACTGGGTGAGTAGTGTTCACTTGGTGAGTAATGTTCACTGGGTGATGGAGCTTTCACTGTGGTTAGGTGATGAAGAAATCTGTACCATTAAGAAACAATGAATTGGGTTCTGTGTGCAGACGGTAGCCATGCTGAATGAAGGCGAGCTGCTGGAAGAAGTGAAGATGGTGGAGAAAACGCTGAGAGTGAAAGTGTGCATGCAGCGACTCATGCCCCACGCCCAGTCCTTGTTGGCTGTTGGTGAGAGAGAGGGTTGTGATGAAGAGGAGGGAAAGGAAATATGCTAACAGTGAAAGTGTTTAGATACCCATTTTTTACATTAACCCTCTAACCCCCATAAGCCTTATCTGCTTCTATTTCCTAGGTCAAGGCAAGTAACTCCGTCAAAATGCTACACCAGGCACATGCAAAATTTAATTAAAAATGCACCACCCAAAATTATGTTCCACTTATCATTATTAATAAATCAACCACATATTTTTCTTCAAAATGAAATGTTACACATACATTTTTTACAATGTGTTGCAACTGGAAAAAAAATCTGAATGTCAACATTGCATACTGCACAACATGCAGCAATACGATCACTGCCACAAATAATAAACTGGTTGTTCATCGTTTCTGTTATTCAAATCTGACAGAAAAAGATCGTCAAAGTGAAAGTCCAAATCACTTTCCTCTCCATCATTAACCTGTTACCAAATCAGCCTCCTAAAATCCTTCAAATGGGTCATTTTCTTCATCAGATTCTGCAAGAATCTGACGCCATAATTCTCCGCCTCTCAAACTTCAAACTTTAATCAAACTTTGAAAATTTACTGTGTGCATTCTACACACTCTAAAAATGCAGTAAAAATACCACTGGAAACAGCAGGAAATCACGATCACGTGTGCGAGAATCTCGCACGTTTGCTATAAATAATTTCCACATGGTAGCCTCTGATCAGACCACGTCATTACCGGTCGCTCCGCGAGCATGCACATAGCAAAAATATCGGTCGCTCTAGGTCGCTTCGCGTGTTAAAGGGTTAACATGGTTGAGTAAGATTCTTTTCTGAAGAATCTCGTCCTCCATTTCTCATGCCTCACTCTCGCCCTTTTGGAGGCAGCTGCTGGCAATGTTTGGTAATACGATGATTATGATGGTGTTGACGATAATGGTGATGATGATGATGATGAAAATGCTCCATCTTTGGTTATCGATGATAATGGTGGGTTTGGTGCTGAGAACCGGCATTTTTAACTCACCCACTTGACTAATGGAAAAAAATCTCATATGACCTGAATGTTTGAATAGATAGTAAATAAAATATTGATCAGAAGATTTAAAAAATCAATAATGTGCAAGAAATGTCACCAGCCCAGTAACAGGTTTCAGGCGAAATGAAACTTAATTAGTAATAAGTTTTTGTATAATAATAAGTCACAGTGCATGATTCGGTAAAACATAAAACTATTGTCAGCAATAAAAAGGGTTGGGGCATGGGTGCAGATTAAGCCACCTGTGGGACGAATGAGCTACAAGCTTTAAGTAATCCTGGAATATGTTTATTTATTTATTTTTTATCAGACTTATTTTCAGCTCGTCGAGACTCGGGTTGTCCCAGCACGTTGATGGATAACCCAATGCTGCAGTTGCTGCTTCGCTGGTGTCGCACTGTCTGTCTTCACTATGGGGTCAAGGTTAGTGACCCCTATGACCCATTGATGACTCTTGACCCACAATCAATCCCCCCTCTGTTCCCCACCACCACCCCTTTTACCCAGCTTTTTTGTTGTGTGTGTGTGTACTCTTTATTTGTGTGAGTGCATGTGTGCTCTATGTATATCTGTGTCAGGGTGCGTGTGTATTATTATATGTGGATGTGCGCCTATACTTTGTGTATGTGAGATAGGGAGAACAGAGATTGTGCAAATGGATAATGGAAATCTTTGAAGCATATTTGTTGTATGCATCGTATTCCTCATGATTCTTGTACTCTGTTGTTCATTTGGCTAAATTTCTCTGAGTGTTCATTAACTTCATCGTTATAACGTAATGTTAAGTTGCAACAGTGTTATTTCCAAGTGGAGGGCTAGCATGGGAGGGGGTAATGTTTTCGTGCTGTTCACTGAGGATAACGGGTAACTCTATACCAACCTGAACTAATTTGGTAAAAAAAACAAAAACAACAACACTGTTTAAGATGCTGCAAAAGTTGCCTTCACACTCATGTACATACGTTTTTGTGTACAGGTGGAGAATTTCACAGTGTCTTTCTCTGACGGCCGAGCGCTATGCTGCCTGCTGCACCACTACCACCCTTTCCTTCTCCCGCTGGCCTCCGTCCACTTGACCACAACGCAGAGCGTGCAGGAGGCGGCTGAGAGAGCTGACGACCACTATGACAGTGACGCCGACCACAGTCATGACTGGGCCTTGGGTCACACAGCCGGTAGGTTTCATTAATATCTGTGAGCACATTTTGACGTAGGTCTTTTGAAGGGAGTGGGTGGAGGAGGGTGCTTTATCAAAGATAGGAATTTTCGGCTTTTCAGCGGAAATGGTCCGTTTTCGTTTCTGATTTGCCCCCATTTCCTGCCCCATTTGGCCGTTTTTTTCATCCACACCAGTTTTGACCTTTAGTTAGAGGTTTTTGTTGAATCATTAATTAAAATATATTTCTATTTTTTACCTTTGTGATTATGTCATTTTCAATGGAGCGAGTTCTGTATTTCAAGTGTATGATTTCTGCCTATGGCTATGGTCATTAATAGGATTTATCATATTTTCCGTAACATGATTTCAGTATTTTCAATGGAATATTTTTCATAGTTCAATAGGACGATTTCTGTAGTTCCCAGTGTATGATTTATGTATATTTGAAAGTGTGATTTCCCAGATTTTCAATTGTAGGATGTCTGTATTTTTCATTGTAGGATGTCTGTATTTTCAATTGTAGGATGTCTGTATTTTCAATTGTAGGATGTCTGTATTTTCAATTGTAGGATGTCTGTATTTTCAATTGTAGGATGTCTGTATTTTCAATTGTTAGATATCTGTATTTTTAATTGTAGGATGTCTGTATTTTCAATTGTAGGATGTCTGTATTTTCAATTGTTAGATATCTGTATTTTCAATTGTTAGATATCTGTATTTTCAATTGTTAGATATCTGTATTTTCAATTGTAGGATGTCTGTATTTTCAATTGTAGGATGTCTGTATTTTCAATTGTTAGATATCTGTATTTTTAATTGTAGGATGTCCGTATTTTCAATCATAGGATGTTCTTATTTTCAATAGACCTTGTGCCGTTATTAGGCTGTTACTTAGGTTATACAGAGACAGTCAGCCCAAAAACCATCGGAGTGTCAAAGGCTGTTGAGGACGTAAGTTTACACAAAGCCAGCCATGACAATCTTCTGCCTATTGGCGGAAAATAGCCTTTTTGACGAGCCCCAGGGTCATTTTTGAGATCAGTCTAAATCCGTTGAAAAAATTTGGGTGAGGAGAGGAGGAAGGGTGGTATGGTGCCTGGGTCCACATGACAGATTCCATCGCTGAAGATGGCCATAGTTTATTCTCATTTGGCGTGTTCTTATTTGGACTGAATGTAGTTTGTACGAAATTTGCTGAGAAGAACCTGAGGATGATAAGAACGCAGTCGGAAACAGCCGAGCAAGTGGATTTTCATTATTATTTTGTCTACATCGAAATCACAATTTCTCCTCCACAACAAATCTAACAATCAGGCACACCCGCGTAAACGTGGTAATGATAAATATTATTTGTTCTACAGCCTACGACACATTTGCAAAGTAAACAAGCACCTACTCGCTTTTCTTTTTATCCAGCCAGTGATCACTGTTTTTGAGAGATTATTTCTTCTCTCCCACTCTCAATGTGAACATTCCTTGTGGAGCCCATGAACATCTTGGAGTTAGAGGGATTCAGTTTCTTTATGTTCATGCATTCATCATTTCTCATTTTCAGTGATCATCAATTCAATGCAACTGTTCTTAGTTAACCATTTTTAATGAATGTTAATTGTTGTGAAAGTATAATTTAGTGATATCACAGGCTATACCGAGACGGAAAACTCACGTCATAGTCGTGGATGTGAAAAGTGACGTGCAGAGCAGAAGAAAATCACTGGGTGGCACTGCAACAATGTGTACACTTTCAGTTAAACGATCATCTGTGGTGCTCCAATGACTTTCCAATTGCGGGATAGGATAGGATATCCATCATCATTCCAAAGGCCTACAGCGCAACAGTGTTACAAATTATAATTATTAATAATAGTAATATCATTCTTGATAAATAATAACAGCATAATGAATTAATACATAAATTATAACGCTCGGAGATAGATAGATAGATAGATAGATAGATAGATAGATAGATAGATAGATAGATAGATAGATAGATAGATAGATAGATAGATAGATAGATAGATAGATAGATCCAAAAAGTGAGCAGTTTTGGGCAACACAAATGCTATCAGAGTACCAGATCTATTGTTCTCTAATAGCGTTTGTTACAACAATCAACCCATTAGCAAGGGAGGTAAGCCATAAAAGTGGCTTGTAAGCATTATATAGGAGTTTTCCGTATGGGTGTAGTCTGTGGTAATATCAAGGAGAGTGTTATTGCATGCAGATAGAGAGTTGGTCAGTCAGTGTATCAATTTGGATTTAAATTTGAACACATTGGTGAGTGTTACACTTGATGTTGTTTTTTCTCTATCAGTAGTTGATTCAGTCCCGATGCTTGAAATCCTGATTCGTTTATCCACGCAACCCGTTCAATCATCAACAAGGCAGGAGTTGTCGTTTAACTCTTAGCGTCCTATAAGGTTTTCTGTACATTTGCGCCTATATCCTGTAAGGATTTCAAGTTTATTGCAATAAATTGGGTTATGAATTTGAAAAAAAATGCAAAAATTTATTTTTTGGCACATTAACTTCATATTTTAGGATATGTTTACAAAATGGTTATTCTATGTATCCAAAGAACCATTTTGACTTTAGTACTATTTTTACCTGTTGGAATCTTGTAATTAATTCATAATTACAGGTATTTTATGGACTATGTTAATAAAACAACAACAAGACAGTGTGGATTGCATGTGAATGTGTGCACAGTCAGTCAACACAGACAAGAAAACCCGCTCTGGTTGTCTACACCAAGTCCTTGTGCTCTTTCAGCAATAAGCTCATCAATAAGGTTACAAAACCCACTATTACTGTCGGAGATATCCCCTGCCATCATGGATGAAAATTTCGCAAACTCAAACCTCAAACAAAATCGTTAAAAAAGTACACAAAACCACGTCAAACTTGCAAAAACGATAGCAGAAAACAAACGGGAACCTTTCCGGAAGTTGATTAAACCTTCTCTCATGCACAGGAGAGTTCCTATTTCCTGTGATTTTATGACTAAAAGTTGCACTAACGAGGCGCGCATTACTGCGCTTCAGGATTACGGGCGAGGCGCGCATTACCGCGCTATAGGACGCTAAGAGTTAAAGTTTTCCACTTTTATTCAGCATACATCAACAACTGCATACTATCGTTCAATCACTTTTCACTTTACAATTCTCAACTATCAACTTTCCACTTTTTAACAACTTTCTCAACTAACACAACAGCTCTCTCTACTTTCAACTCACCCCTTTTGAAACAGTGCGGCACGTATATAGTCTCTCTATACTCCAGAACAATTTAGGACACTCCAGCGTAACGCACCACAACCAATCAAAATTAACTTCGTCATCACTGTCTCGCGTCATACAACCTTATTTGGGATAGAAGCTTCTATAGTTACCACTAGAATTATCCATATGCTTCGATCAGTAGTAAACAACCAACTCTCGAAAATTCTCAAATAATATCAACCAACTAAAATTATCAACGTTATACAAAGCTTCTTCCAATAACAACGCAAAATCAAATCAAGGATAAATACACTCTATTATTGCATGCATTGCAAAACAAAACGAACAGATCTATCGCGCGCGTGCCATTGGGACCGCCGCGCGAATCTCAACGTAACAGTGAGAAATTACTGCAGCTTGAAGTGCACTGTTTTGTAAAGTCGTGGTGTCTGCTGGTGCAAGTTTTAGGGTGAAAAATGTTAAAACAGTACTCAGCTTCAGGGGACGCTTGCCTCCTGACCTCTATCTGGGGTGTTCGTGATAATTTCCCTTTTTGCTTATTTCCTATTTCCATGTCTGACACGCCCATGCTTGGTAGATCTCTGACACCCAGCTAGCGTCAAGGTCGCCTTTTATGGAAACTGACCTATTGTATTATGTTCACATTGTCCTGAGTGAAGGTTAGCGGTGATGCTATTTTTCTCCACACTTTTTACACTTCTGTATCCGATGCTACTGTATCCATTGCTACTGTATCCAGTGCTACCATATACATCTACCTCTATGTACATATATATGTATGTGTGTTTGTGAATTTGCTTTTTTTTTACCAACTGTCTCAGGAGAAATGGATGAGAAGCAGTTTGAACAGCTACTGGCCAATGAGAAAGAGAATTTTAAAATTCTTTATGAGAAGGTGGGTGATTTTTGTAGTGTGGAGAGAGTGGGTGTTGTGTTGGCGTGTGAGTATGCGTCAGCCTGCAGGTACGCACATATTGCTTGTATATCTGTGAGCTTGTTTGTGTTTGCATGTGCATGAAGTTACGCATACTTTGCTGTATATTTAGGGGTGTGTGGTATACTACACATGGGGCACATGCATGTATTATGTATGCGTGTGTGTGAATATGGTTTTGTACATGCTAGCAATATGACACTGTCATCAAACAACATTCTTCCTAATCTTTTTTTCTCCTCCTCCCAATTTTCCCTTCACAGGATTGCATCTGAACTTAAATCCTAAAAAGACTACTACCAAGGCTTGTTCATCAACTTCATCCCCCTTTTTCCCAACCTCCCATGCATAGCAGTGTGAGTCTGTACTCACCACACACACCTCCACCCCGTCCCCTCCACCCTCCCTCTCCCCCTCCCTCCCAGCCAAAAAAAAAATCTGTTCAAAATGCGTCTTAAATAGTCCCAAAATTGACAGTTTTAAAAAAAGATCTATCCGTCTATCTGCTGTCCGCCGTCTGTGCAAAACTTGCAATTGGATTAATATCTCAGAACGTATTTCACCTATCACAACCAAACTTGGTAGGATAATATTTAAACATGAGACCTCATAAATGATCAGTGAATGAATGACTTCACTTCAATGTCAAAGGTCACAGAGTCAACAAAAGTTAGTCTAAAAAAAATTAATTTTTTTCTAGGTTATTAATATTGAACTTTTTATTCTTTGATGCATTATAGATTTGAATGAGTCACACATACTTTACAAATTTGGTCAACCTCACTCCAAGGTCAAGGTCACTGGAGCTGTCCAAAGTCAGTATAGATACTTGAAGTAACCTTGACCCTTAACTATGAGAGATAAAAAGTCCAAACTTGTTTTATTTAGAGATGATAGATTGATATTTCATATATGATCAGTTTTTGCATTGATCTTGAAGGTCAAAGTAATTTTAGGCCTTGCCGAAACATGCATAAAAATATGTCATCATACAGTGGAATGGCTGTTTATTTAACCCATAGATGCAACAACCTTGGGGTATTTGATCAGCCATGAGAAGTCAGGTGAGGGTTAAGGTCATCCAATGTCAAGATCACTAAAGGCCAAGGTCACTTTTTTTTTGGCTCAATACAACTTTTGCTGTAGTTTATTTGATAGCACATTGAGTGTATTTGGAGCCAAGGTCATCTATCTCAAGGTCAAAAGCATAAAAAGATCAAAGTTGGTATTACTTTGCATTTTAATGCTACCGCTTCTTTTTTAAATCTTTTATTTTTATGGGCACTCATTTTTATGTTAAATATTGCGAGTTCCATAAGGATCGAGTCATATTTCGAGTCCATAGGCGAGTCATATATTTAATTTCCCCAATGCTGCTTGTGTACACCATACAACATACATTATGTGTTTTGAGTGATAGTGTGTGTTTGTGTGTGTATATCTGAATAATGTGAGCGTGTATGCTGGTACACATCGCTGGGCTTTGAGCCTGATTGGTAAAAAACATGTAAATAGCACCCACTTTTATTATTGCTATTATTATTATTAATATTATTATTATTATTGTTATTGTTGTTATTACGCAGATTTTTGTCTCACTTGTGGACAGGTGTCGGAGCTGGGAGGCATTCCGCTTATGCTCAAAGCATCCGACATGTCCAACACTATCCCGGATGAGCATGTAGTGGTCACCTACGTGTCCTACCTTTGTGCTCGCTTGCTGGACCTGAGAGAAGAGACTCGAGCTGCCCGCATCATCCAACTGGCCTGGAGAAGGTTTTGCCTGCGTCGCTCTGCCAGGATCAGACAGGTATACTTGTTTGTGACAAGAATTACTGTTTTTGAGAAAATTGGACCTTGTTTGAGTAAGTGTGGCACATTTGAAACACCTTGAAAAAGAGTACTTTTGTTATAGAGTTTATATATTGACCTTTTTCTTTTTACAATTTTTTTTAGTCTTCTTCTTCTTCTTCTTTTTCTTCTTCTCCTTCTTCTCCTTCTTCTTCTTCTGCTTATTATTATTATTATTATTATTATTATTAAAGCCTGGTATTGAACATTTTTAAAAGTAATTTTGTTATTTAAGGTTGTATATTGAACTGTTTTTTAAAACAGTTTTATTATTATTATTATTATTATTATTATTATTATTATTATTATTATATGTAAGTTTGTATATTGAACCTTTTAAAAATATTATTGTTATTATTATTATTTATTTATTTTATATTTTATTTATTTAAAATTTTTATAATGGAAGAAAAAGGCTTTTATTTTTTAGAAACAAGTGGCAGCATGCATTGTGATTCAGCGTGCATGGAGGAAATATCGGGCTACCGTAATAACCAAAAGACAGGAAGCGGCGGCGGTTCGCTTGCAAGCAGCATGGAAGGGTCACAGGGGTCGCCTGCAGGCTGCCTTACTAAAACGTTTACGAGAAAACTCAGCCTTGCAAGAAGCTGCCGTCACTGTACAGGTAGGAACACAAAATCACATTGTCCAGTAATAGTAATAGTAAATTTTATTTTTAAACTGACATTTTCTTTCTTAACTTGTTAGTATCCTGAACCAGGTTAAACTGTGAGCTGTACATACAATTGTGGTAGACGTTACCCTCTGTGTCCCATAATAAAGCCTGTCCTGGCCATAATGGTAGCCTAAACCCTTAACCCAAACTCCCAACTCCAAACCCACACACTGATTCTAAGACTGGACTGGGGTTTGGGTCAGTGCGTTAACAAAGAAAAGAGTTATGGAGACATTTTGAGGCTTTTATTATTGTTTAAAAAAAAAAAATAATAATAAGGGTATTTATATAGCACTTTTTCCTAATGACATCAGTTCAAAGCGCAGTTCTCATGCATTTATACTTGCGTTAACATCGAAATCATATGAAAAGAAGTGAAACAAAATTGAGACACTAATAAATTATGCAAAGACATAATACAAACACGAACAAGAATATTTATTAGTAAACTATAAAAGACGAGGGAGGGATGGGGAAAAAGGAGAGCAGCTAAGGAGTGAGGGGGCTGGAGGGCATGCGGTGCGTCGGCGGTGGTCTGTATCAGAAAAGAAGGAATGATGATGGTGATGGGAGGCGAGATCAGACATTTTTAAGGAAGATATGTTTTCAAGTAAAGTTCAACTTGAAAGTGGCTATGTTCATAGAGCTGCGAAGAGAGAGAGAGAGAGAGAGAGAGAGAGTCCCAAGCAGTTAGAAGTTTTGGTCAGAATAGATGGAAGGTTTTCAGGAGTGTCACTGTTTTTGAGCTGTGTATTGTCTGCGTAGAAATGGTGAAAAGTGTCATGGTTTTGGATGATCTGAGACAGAGGAGATGTGTAAAGGGTGAATAGGACAGGGCCTAGAACTGACCCGTGAGGAACACCAAAGACAAGTCTGATCGGTTTAGAACGATAGTTGTCGATGCAAATAGATTGGAAACAATCAGTAAAGTAAGAATGGAACCAGATTAGGGCACAGACCTTTATTCCAAACGAGTTCTCAAGGCGCTAAAGGAGGATGGAGTGATCGATTGTATCAAAAGCGGCTGAGAGATTGAGAAGGGTCATCAAAGAGATTTTACCAGAGTCAGTGGCAGAGAGGAAGTCGTTCACGATGTGAATAAGAGCTGATTCAGTAGAGTGGTCAGGATGAAAAGCCGACTGAAATGGACAGAACAAGTTGTTGGATGAGAGATGATGGTTGAGCTGTTTGAAGACAACCTTTTCTTGGAGTTTAAATAGCAAAGGGAGATTTGAAACAGGGCGGTAGTTCTTCAGGTCTTCTGGATCAAGGTTTGATTTCTTTAGTAGTCGCACGATGGCAGACATGAAACAGAAGGGAACAGAACCAGATTGCAAGGAAGAGTTGCCTATGTTGGTGATGGCTGAGAGGAGGTCAGTGATACACTCTTTGAAAAATGAAGTAGGGATGGGATCAAGCTTACATGTCTTAAAGGACATGGTGCTGAGAATTTCAGAATTTTCTGAGACCGTATGAAAGGAGAAGAGTGGTGTGCCGGTGAAAGGCGGATCAGGAGAACATGGTTGACAAGGCGTGTCATCAAGAGTTTTTCGGATAGCTTCCATTTTTTAGGTTAAAACGTTTGAAAAGGATGAAAGTAATTCATAAAGTTCAATTTTTGTTGGAAGAGAAGTGTTGGTGTTCCCCAGGAGGTCATTCATAGTTGAAAATAGTTCTTTGAAAAAAGTAGTTCTCAATCTTTGTGATGTAGTAATGTATTTTAGCTGCAAAGATGGCTTTTTGGATGTCACACTTGCGCTTCTGATAGGTCTGTTTGTGAACTGTAAGTTTGGAAGACCGCCACTACGCCATTCCCATTTGGCCTTGCCAATCTAGAGAGAGAACCACAGTGCAGATTGGTCCTGATTTGGCTCGGAAGAGTCCGCTGGACCTAAAGCAATAACCGTGTAGTGTAATGTAACCACGGTGCAGATGGACAGTCAGAGATCAGGTGGGAGGAAGAAATAGCATGTTTGTTAAGGAGATGACTGAGAGTAGTATGGAAGAAAGAAGCAGGTTCAGTGTCAGGAGGAGCAGAAGAAAGTAAGTGGACAGCTTCAGAAGAGGTTTTCTTGTTAATGTTTTTCAAGTTGCGGTGGGTGATTGTGTGGGTTTTTTTTTGAGGAGGATAGATATAGAGAGAGAGCGTAGTGCTCAGAATCAAGATCTTGTGATGCAGTGATATGAGAGAGAATGTTGTCGGACTGCCTAGAGATTGCACAGGTGATGATATGTAGATTCAGAAACAAATTTTGTTAGGCTATGGATATGGAGGTTGAGAAAGATGCGTTTAGTTTCCCAATGTTCAGGTTGATCAAAATGAATGTTGACCTTGATGTTGTCGCAAAGCCAGCTGATACAGTGAGGAGCGAAATGGCCCAATGCCACAAACTCAGACCACTGACAGCAGAGAAAGGAAGATAGATATTTCCTCTCATTCCATTGTTCTCTAAAAAATACCATATATAATATCAATTCTATCCAGGATGCTGTCTTTAATAAAAGTGCTGCGAGCACGCCTCTGGTGTGGACGTTTTTGTGTGCTGTATCAGTTGTCATTCACTCACTCATTCATAATAATAATAATTTAACTTGTATATAGCACACAACCAAATGTATAGTTTGTTGCAAGCGCTCATTCACACCTTTTACATGCACTAAACATCAACAGCCATTGGGGTGGGAAACAGAAATAACCAACAACGTTTTAGGTGTTGAAATCAAAATGGATGATAGGCTTTTATTTAATTCCAGTCAAAGTGCGTTAGGGGAGACACACTGTTTTGTCTCCTTAAACCAATGGTCGCATGGGATTCATCTTTGATTGGACCATGCAAGAAGCCGTACGAAATCCTAAGAATCCATTTGCTGATATAATCCTTATTCTACATCACTAAATCTGCAGCGCCTTGAGAAGATTTTAAGATTAAAAATAAGTGCTGTATAAGAACGATACAATAACTTTTAAAAGTAAATATTCTTTTCCTTGCGTTTCCAGGCCTGGTGGAAGGCGGAGCTAACTCAAAAGCACTACATTTCCTTGAAGACAGCGACCATAATCTTCCAACGGCAGTTCCGAGCCAACAAATTAGCGTCCGCCGCCAGGGAGGCCTTTCTGCAGCAACGAATGGCAACGACCACACTGCAGAAATATTTTCGAGGCCTGCAGCAACGGAAACAGTTTGTGAAGCAGAGGAGTGCTGTCCTGATGATTCAGAAACATTTCCGTGGTTATAAGTAAGTTAAGAGATCGGCGTGAAGTTGATGAAGACAACATGATGATGATAATATACAAATCTTTTGTGATGATAAAAGAAGTTTCTTGGTAAAAGAATGTTCTCTGACATTTCAGACCCTGAGCCTTTCTTAGGGAATGTTGATGTTGATATAACAAATGTGCATCGATTTATTGTTCTTATGTTTTGCAAGAAGATTGGAGTTTCCTTGTATATTTTTCAGTCAATTTGCATTATATAATACGAAAAGTGCTTTAAAGAAATGTTGATAAATGTATGCTATTGACAGACATTATGCCAGACTTATTTCCCTCCCCTCTTGTCTATGAACTGAAATCTAAGCTAACCATCCAAATGCCAATAATTAAGTAACTGGCTGACTTTTTGGCATGACTGGTGCTCTAAGAGATAGGTGAATGCCACAAAAGAGTGCAACAAGAAAAGGATGTTGTGGTCTGTCTTATGTGTACCTGGTGTTGGTCTTATTGTCTTATGTGTACTTGGTGTTGGTCTTAGTGTCTTATGTGTACCTGGTGTTGGTCTTATTGTCTTATGTGTACCTGGTGTTGGTCTTATTGTCTTATGTGTACCTGGTGTTGGTCTTATTGTCTTATGTGTATCTGGTGTTGGTCTTATTGTCTTATGTGTACCTGGTCTTATTGTCATATGTCTGCCTTGTATTTTTTATCATGCATTTCTGTGTGCTTCAGATGCCGAGTGAAATTCCAGGCTTTGAGGTTTGCAGCGATCATTGTCCAGCAAGCGGTGCGGGCACATCAGGCCAGGAAGGCAGCGCAGCATCGCTGTCAGGCTCTTGGAGCCGCCGCCACCACCATTCAGCGCTGGTACAGGGCAGCAAAACAGAGACGCTCCTTGTTAGCACAGAGACAGGTCTTAGAAGAACAGAGACGCGTCATGGAGGAACAGAGACTTGCAGAGAAAAGAGAAACGGCAGCGACAACCATGCAAGCGTACTGTCGCGGCTATCTTGCTCGCAGGGACCTGAGGAGAATAACTGCAGCAGTTTGTACCCTTCAGGCTTTTTGCAGGAGGCACCTTGCTCATGAAGAAGCCGAGGCATTGCGAGCAGCCAAGAAGAGAGGGGAAGCGGCCGTGACTGTCCAGTCGGCGTTCAGAATGTTTGTGGCAGTTCGTGAGCTCAAAGCACTGAGGATGGCAGCCAAAAGGCAGGAGGCGGCCGTGAAAATTCAGTCGGCGTTCAGAAAGTTTGTAGCAGTTCGAGAGCTCAAAGCACTGAGGATGGCAGCCAGGAAACAGAGAGCAGCTGTGAAAATCCAGTCAGCGTTCAGAAAGTTTGTAGCAGTTCGAGAACTCAAAGTGCTCAGGCTTGCAGCCAAGAAACAGAGAGCGGCTGTGAAAATCCAGTCAGAGTTCAGAAAGTTTGTGGCTGTCAAAGAGTTGAAAGCGCTGAGACTGGCAGTTAGGAGGCAGAGAGCGGCTGTGAAGATTCAGTCAGCCTATCGCAGGCATTGCGCTGTGCAAGAACTGAGAGCCTTAAATCTAGCAGCAAAAAGGGAAGCCAGCGCCCTCAAGATCCAGTCCTGCTATAGAGGTCTCTTAGCTCGCACAGCCCTGGCCGCTCTGAAAGAAGCTGCAAGGAGAGGGGCAGCTGCTAGGTCAATCCAAGCTGCAGTCAGAGGGTATCAGCAGAGAATCAGATACCGTGCTGTACGGAAATCCACCCTACTTCTCCAGACTTACACTAGAGGCTTCCTGGCTAGGAAAACCTACAGAGAGTCAAAGGAGGCCCTGCAGATGCTAGCCGACTACAAACAAACCTACGATCTCTTTCAGACCGTCGTGGCCGAGCTCCACGTCAAGTGGAAGGCCGCGCTTGTGCTGCAGTCAGCTTGGCGAGGTCTGACAGCCAGGCGAGAGTATGGAAAGACCAAATCATCCATCGTCAAGCTTCAAGTTATGATCAGAGGCAAACAGCAGAGGAAGAAGTTCCTAAGAGTGAGATCAGCGGCAGTGACAATTCAGTACTACCGAGCTGTTGTTCAGGGCCGAGCGGCGCGATGGCAATACCAGCTCATGGTGGGGGCAGCGGTGGTGGTCCAGGCCTGTTGGAAGAGGCGCGTGCTGCGTCGCTGCTTCCTGCTGCTCAGGTCCCAGGTCATCTTAGCTCAGGCCCACTGCAGGAGATTCTTGGCTCAGAAGAAGTGAGAATTTGAAGAAAAATTTATATTTTTGACTCGCAAGCATAGCAATGACGTACTCACGCCCCTTACACCCACCTCTTAAAAAGAAAATCCAGAATTTTGCAAATCTGTGCGAGTTGAGTCCTAATTAATACAAAAATGACATCTAAAAAAAAAAAAATTGTCCGTCCATCCGTTATTTGTCATCTGCCGTCTGTGCAGAATTTGCAAGCTGATTAATCTATTTCAACTATCACAACCAAACTTGGTAAGATGGTGTGAGACCTCATAAATGATCAATGAATGAATGACTTCATTTCAAGGTCAAGGTCACAGGATCAACAAATGGTAGTCCAAAAATGACAATTTTTCACAAAATTTTACTTTTTTCCCCCTAGGTTATTAATATTGAACTTGTGATTCTTTGATGCATTAGATATCAATGAAACATATATACTGTATAAATTGGTCAACCTCACTCCAAGGTCAAGGTCACTGGAGCTGTCCAAAGTTGGTTAGTATAGGTACTTTGAAGAGACGTTGACCCTAAACTGTGAGAAATATAATATCCAAACTTGTTGTGCTTAGAGATGATAGAATGATATTTCATATGTGTTCCATTTTTGAGTTGGATCTTGAAGGTCAAGGGCATTTTAGGCATTGCGAAAACATACAAAAAAATAAGTTGTACAGTGGAATGCAACAACATTGTATAGCCAACAGCTGCAAATTTTTGTGAGGGTGGGCAAAATTGTCCCTTGCACCTGTTTAGGGACATCAAACTGAAAGTGCAAGTGATGACCCTTGTTCACCAGTCCCACCGCCGTAGCTGAAGTGGTCGTGCGTTGGCCTGGCACACTGATGACCCTTGTTCACCAGTCCCACCGCCGTAGCTGAAGTGGTCGTGCGTTGGCCTGGCACACTGATGACCCTTGTTTGAATCCTGTGGTGGGCTAAATAAAAAGTGGCCATTTTTAGCAGTGTGATTGCTCTGGTGGTTCAGTGTTGATTTAGGTCCCTTCCCTTAGTCCCTGGGATGGGTATCCTTGTCTGCCCTATCGCCAATGGTGGGTGTAGACTTTAAAGTTCAATGTTCATTCAGCCAGTCGCTGCAGAAGAGCAAAAGTGGCGCCGCCTACAGCCAAATATGCGCTACAAAATTGGACAGTATCTGCTCAAATCAAACACACATCAGGCATGGGAATTGTACGCCCATTCGCGTATATACGCCCCTACCAACATCCAAATGCGCCCCTGAAATTTTCGGTACGCCCCTGGAAAAAACGTAAGCAAATAAACTGATCGCGCATCTTTTAGTTGATTGTCGTTCACCCAGAGAGTTATCGTTCTTGCGCGCTAGCGATTGCCGCCATCTTGACTTTAAACTGAAAGCATTTCCAAATCAAAATGAGTCGGTTCGTCAAAAGAGGTGAATTTTTCTGTGATGAAGGATCGCGATACAAATGGAATTGGTCGTGGATGGATTCGGAAGGTGGCAAAGGAAGCAAGATTGATTATAGATATGGACTGCATCTACGAAAATTGCACGACAAAGGCTTGTGCTTTTGTGCTCTTTGCAACACAACAATTAAGTATGGAAATCGAGGGATTGTTGCTCTGCACAAACATATGCAGTCTGATGCTCATTGCCAGAAAGTGAAAACAGAATCGACAAATTTCACACTGCCAGGCAAGTTTATTCTCTTTGTTCGATGCCTTAACTCTCTACACAGCAAGTTTTCTATCCAAAAATGATGCTGAAGTGTATGAGGAGATTGTGGAAGAAGTCTTTCAGGAGAGAAAAGTCAGTGACAAAGGCAGGGAGGCAGTTCAAGAGATTCAAAAAACCCTGAGGAAAAAAATGACTGCCTGCACTAAGGAGGGCAAGGATAGAAAGCACAGACTTGTGGCTAAAGTATTTGAACAAAGGCAAAAGACAGAAGCCATCCTTGAAGTGTATACAGTTGTCTTGCCAACACTGAAGGAGTATGTCATCTTTTTTCAGAAGAGAGATCCTGTCATCCACAGGCTTCATGATAAACAAGTTGAACTTTTGACATCTTTCCTGGCCTTCTTTGTGAAACCTGAAGTGCTGAAGGAACACACAAAGGATCTCACAACCATTCAAGTTGATGAGAAGGATAATCACTTAGGTTCCAGCCTGCTTTTGGCATCATTTGGATCAAAAGTTCAACAGTTGCCAAAACACATCAGAAAGGAGCTACAAGAGATGCTGTTGCAGGGGTTTCAAGCATCTGCGAAATGCCTGCAAAGAAAAATGCCACTAGACAACAAGACTCTCCAGATTTGCAGCGCACTTGATCCAGTGGCAAGGAATACCACCATTGCTGTAAAACTGCTGCTGGACATAATCCGTGAAACCAAACTGGTTCCAGAAGATGATCTTGCTAACTTTAGAAAAGATGTTAGAGTTTACAGCACAGATCCCATCCTTGACCAGAAGAGAACCACAATGAAAATAGATGAGTGGTGGGCACAGGTGGATGCAAAAAAGTATCCCACTTTGACAAAGGTGGCAAAGGCACTACTCAGTTGTTTTCATGGACCAATCGTGGAAAGCTCATTCAGCCAGATGGGAGAAATTCTCCATGAGGGAAGGTCAAGACTTGACATTGACACCTATGCAGCCATTATGACCGTGAAAACTACTTTGGAGGCCAAGAAATGCAGTGCAGTGCAAATGTTTGCAAAAAAAGACCCTTTGCATGATACAGTTTGCCCTAAGATCTCGAAAGCGCTTAGGGAAGCTTGGAAAATCAATGAAAGCAGAAAGGATGGGCAAAAGCTGCAAAGAGACCAGCAGAACGAGAAGCTGGGGTCATGCAGTTTAACACTTCCTTCAAAATCTTCTGCAAACAAGGAACTGTTGCAGCAAAACAAAGGGAAAAGACCTTCATCAGAAAGTCCATGTCAGAGAGAACAACCAAAGGAGAAAGAGAGAAGAACTGCAAACTGTCACGACAAATTTCCAAGCCCTGTTGTTGTGAACGCATGTAACCCAACTAAAGCGGTCTCTGAAATCCCCAAAACCAAAAAACAAGTGTCGATGCTGTCGTTTTTAAAGTGATTTTAAACTTAGAGATTCTACTGGTAAAATTTGTTGTCTGATTTTTGAGATATCTGATCAATCAAAGACTGGAACCAGCTAGTCAACTTCATCGTCTGCCAATGATAGCTTTATAAATTTTAGAAATAGACTGACAGCAAGGCCCTTATTGGGCACATGGTGCACATCAACAGGCAACACCCAGCCGCTGCACCACGCCAGACAACTGGATGCAAGTAGTGTAATTTACAGAAACAGATCTATACTAGATAGATTTGGTGAGTTTGTTTTTAATAGTACAAGAATGCATCTATACTACATAAAAGAGTCTTAATCACATGTTTGTGTAAAGTATGTTTTTATGAGCCAAAAGTAAAGTGACTAAATGTTTTTTTCATTCCATTTGTTCAATTATTTGTATGCTGAATAGTAGTAAAAATTGCGTTAAAAACTCCAAAATCTCTCAGCTTCAGGGGGCTTCGCCCCCTGACCCCCACAAGGGGCGTTGCCCCTTGACCCTACCAGGAGGCCTACCGCGGCCCCCTGGACCCCCGCGCATTTGTACTCCCCTCCAAGTCTTACTCCTTCCCATCCCTGACACATCCATCTTATTCCCCAACTGTTGTATGTGTAATTTACGATGTTTATCACCATTATGTATTTATTTTGCTGCGATTACTTATTGATACATGTTGTTTTGTGTGGTAGGTATTTGCAGCAGAGACAAGCAGCGCTATGCCTACAGCGACACTACAGAGCCAAGCTGGCGTGCAGGAAAGCACAAGAAGAGTACCGACACAGCTGCACCGCTATCGTTCGCCTGCAGGCCAGAGTGAGAGGCCGACTGCACAGAGAGCGATTTTTACGGGCCAGGCAGGCTTGCATCAAGATCCAGTCAAACGTGAGAAGACACCAGGCCTCCAGACGCTTCCAAAACCAACGCGCCGCTGCCACACTCCTGCAGCGAAGGTGGCGAGCCGTACTGTGGGGTCGGAGGGAGAGAGAAGGGTATGTCGCGTTGCGCAGGGCTGCCCTGACTGTCCAGTCTTTCTTCCGTGAGCGCGCAGTGAGAAGGAAGATGGCAGGACTTCACCGAGCGGCAATGGTGATTCAACGCAACGTAAGGCGCTGCCAAGCCAGGCGCTGCTTCCTCCAGACCAAACAAGCGGCCCTCACTCTACAAACGCGTTTCAGAGCTCGCCGCTTAGAGCGTCAGAGGCGCGAGAAGTTGGCAAGTTGGAGACAAGCCTGCATCAAGATTCAAACAGCATTCAGGGCTCACTCTGCGAGGACCAAGTACCTAGCGAAGCGACGTAGCACTGTGGTGCTGCAGGCACGGTGGAGAGGTTTGAATGAAAGGAAGCGGTATCTGGCTTTGCGTAGTGCAGCTTCTGTGTTTCAGAGTCGCTACAGAGCTAAACGTCTGGGCACAGTGTTCCGCGAAGCTTTCCTCTTGATCAGGAGCGCCTCAGTTACCATCCAGTCGTATTACCGTGGACAGACAGCCAGGCAGGAATGCAGAAAGAGGAAAACTGCCGTTTTGATGCTGCAGGCTTCGTTCCGGGGTTTCTTGCAGTGGAAATGCTTTTCCCGACAAAAACTATCAGCTACAACCATTCAGCAATGGTACAGACGCCGCAGACAGGTCAGAATGGCTAGAGACCAATTTCTCAACGCCAAATACTCTGCTGGCATCATTCAGAACGCCTGGAGGAAGCACCAGCAAAGGAAATCGCAAAAGCAACACCTCGCTGCCACCGTCATCCAGAGGCATTTCCGCCGCCTTGTGGCTCAGAGGAAATACAGACGCGACGTGGAGAAGATAACCCATTTGCAAGCTTGCGCCAGAGGGTTCTTGGCAAGAAAAGACCAGGTTGTTAAACAGTCCGCGGCATGCAAGATTCAGCGAAGATGGAGAGAGACTTTAGTGGCGAGAAAATGCAGGCGTGAGTACTTATTACTTGTAGGTGGGGCGGTGATCATCCAGTCACTGTGGCGAGGCTACCGCTCGCGCCTATTCTACTCGCTAGCCGTTGAGCGCATCGTCAAGCTTCAAGCTGCATTCAGAGGTTGCCTGCAAAGGAAAAGGTACTGGACATTGAAAACCATTGTGATCACCATTCAGCGTAGAGTTCGCGGCAATGCTCTTTGCAGACAGCAGCGAGGAGCATTCCTGCATCAGAAGCGGTCCGCTGTGATCATTCAGAGGGCTGTGCGTCAGTGGAGAGCGAGAGAGAGGGAGAGAAAAGACCGTGCGGCAGTGTGCATTCAGTCGTACGTCCGCATGCTACCTGTAAGACAGGAGTATCAGCGTGTCAGGGCTGCTGCCATCACTCTACAGTGGGCTGTCAGGGTGCAGCAGGCTCGCAAGGCCTTGCAGAAATGGAAGGCAGCCATTCTTCTTATTCAGGTACAACTTTGCCTTTCTTTAGTGTTTAGTGATCCTTCATACTTAGCTACAAGTTTGCCTTTCTTTAGTTTGTATGATTTTTAGTTTATTTGTCTTGTACAAGTTGTAGGTAGAAATTAGACAAAACAAAAGAACAGATGCAAAAAAAAAAAAAAAAAAAAAAAAAATTCACATGAGAATTGCTGAATATTGATTGAAATATTTACTGAACAGATTTTCAACCTCGAATTGCGAGAAATACCTACAGCTCCAACATCTATCAAGGCTGTTTGTATGCGATACTTTCAGGCTATGGCTAAAAATAACCCTTGTGCTGTCCCTGGCTGAACTGCTTGTAGCCAGATCCGAGACGCTGGCTGTGCATGGGTTTTGCACGGCATAGGCTGTTGGCTTGGCTAAAAATAGCTTACAGCTGATGGCTGAAAGTTTAGTTTCAGTGATGGAAGTTTCGGCCGTGCTATGTCATGTGTTCGTAGACTTCAAGAAAGCATTTGACCGAGTCTGGCATGCAGCTCTGTGGGCAACCATGAGAATGTACAACATCAGCCTTACAATTATTGAATTCATCAAAAGCCTGTATGACAAGGCTACCAGTGCAGTCCTCCATAACAGCCAGAACTGGTTCAGAACAACAATCAGTGTGCGTCAAGGATGCCTACTCTCTCCAACACTCTTCAACATCTTCCTAGAGAGCATCATGTCAGATGCTCTTGCAGATCATGAAGGCACAGTCAGCATAGGAGGTAGAGCAATCTCCAACCTTCGTTTTGAGGATGTCATTGATGGATTGGCTGGAGAGGAACAAGAACTTGAACAACTGGTACAGAGGCTTGACACCACCTCCAGAGCCTATGGAATGGAAATAAGTGCAGAGAAGACCAAAATGATGACCAACAACACCAATGGCATCAGCACGGACATCAAAGTCCCAGGCCAATCCCTCAACAAAGTGCATAGCTTCAAATATTTAGGAGCCATTGTTATGATTGTATGAGACAATGAGTCCCGACACGGCGACAGGAAGTCCTATCCAGGATCGCACAAACAACTGCTGCCCTGGCAAGGTTGAAACCCATTTGGAAAGACAGGACCATCAGTTTACATTCCAAGGTAAGACTGCTGCTCTCCCTTGTCATCTTCATTTTTCCATACGCTTCCGAAACATGGACCCTCACAGCAGATCTACAACGAAGAATACAAAGCATGGAGATAAAGTGCTACGGAAGACTTCTGGGCATTTGCTATACTCAGCGCATCACCAACGACGAAGTCCGACAGACCATCACACAAGCCATTGGACAACACGATGACCTGCTCACTGTGGTGAAAAAAACGGAAACTCTGATGGTATGGCCATGTCACCAGATCATCAGGTCTTGCAAAGACCATCTTGCAAGGCACAGTGAAAGGAGGTAGAAGAAGAGGGAGACCGAAAAAGAGGTGGGAGGACAACATTCGAGAATGGACTGGCTTGACATTGAGCGAAGCCATCAGGGTTGCTGAGGACAGAGAAAGATGGAGTACGCTGGTTAAACGATCATCTATGGTGTCACAACGACCTCCGAATTACGGGATAGGATTGGATAGGAAGTAAGTTAGGCACCAATGTGTACCGTTTTCAAATTTACAGCTTTTCTAGTTGTTCATTTTTTTCCTTTTTCTGGGTTGCTTCAGGATCGTGTGAGGCTGTACCTTCTGATCCGCCACCTGAGAGTGGAAGTCCACCGCCGACGGACCGCAGTTGTCAAAATCCAGCGCGCTTTCCGCCGGCACCTGGAGCGAATGCAGGTCCGAAAGACAGCTGCTGCGACCAGAGTCCAAGCCGCCCTCCGCGGCTGCGTTCAGAGACGGCTCTTCTTGCGGCAGAAGTGTGCAGCCTTGACCCTGCAGAGAGTGTGGAGAGGGGTTAAGGTCAGGAGGAAGGTTGGGGAGATGAGAAGGGAGGTGAAGGCGGTGTTGACAATTCAGACGCACTACAGATTGTGGAGAGAGAGAAAGACCGAGAAGGTTGGTGGCAGATATTTCCTTTTGAGTGGTTTATTTGATGGTAGTGGGTTTTTTTCATTGTGGTGATAGTAGTTATTGTTGGAGGTGTATGGAAAATTTCAAACATAAAATTTGATTTCCCTTCGCCTTTTCAAAGTGACTTTTGTCTTTACACCACAGCTTTGAGTGATGAATGTGCGTTTGTTGTTTAGGCAGGAGTGTCTGTAACATGGAGGCATGTATGTTGGTTACAGATCACTGTGCTTTGAGTCTGATTAAAGAATAAGGAGCGTTTAGCATCTATTATTATTATTAGTAGTATTACTATTATTACTACTGTTGTTATTATTATCATTATCCCCCCCGTTGGGGTGCCGGGGTTTCAGTATAAATAGTATCCCCACTTTTTGGAAATTTAGTACTTTAAATTCCCACTGTCGCTGTCTTTCTCATTTGTTCTTTCTCATTCCTGCTCTGTTCTATCAATCTGCTATACTATCTTCGTCTTCGCTAGACCAGTCACCTACCTTTTTTCTTGAAAACTCTTTCGGGACAAGACTCCTTATTTGTGTATGAGGTCTGTTGGATCAGTTTGGGAATATTGGACGCTTTCTGCTAGGTGGTCACTAGGTCTTCCTATGATGTTATTATTTAGCAATGTAGGCATTTTATATGTATGTGTTTTGTTGATAATTTATAATGTTTGTATTCTATTTTGTTTTTGTAAACGGGGGTTCGATAAATTAGAGTATAGCCTCAGCGTCCCCTGCGTGGGATGTCTTTATTGTAAAGTGACTGGGTGGTGGAGAGCTTTCAGTTTTACCACTAGAGTTGTTTCAGCAGATCTTTTATGCGGATCAGGGGTTGTCCGGTCCTTATTTGGCTCGGAAGAGTCCGCTGGACCTAAAGCAATAATCATGTAATGTAATAAATCAGAGCTTATTCTAGGGCGCGGGATGCGCGGGATCACGCACAAAAAGTTTTTTTCCCGCAAAGAAATTCGATGAGCGCGTTCGCGATCCCGCGGAGATTGGAAATATCCCGCTACATGTCTTGATCGAAGCGGGCTTTACTGTGACGTTTCTGTCGTCTGCTAGGGCGTAGCGGAAACTGGAGTTAAACGAAAGTTGCTCTCTTGTATATGCGATGTGTCTCAAATTTTCATTGGCCGATGCTATTCTTTTTTACCAATCACCTTTCTTCTAAGTGTGGCATCGATGAACCTGATCGGTTGGAACTGGTTTACAATCAAAATCAGAATGGCTTCGAAAAAGCGCACGCTTTTTGACTTCGAATTCAGTGGAGGAACTGTTAAGAAAACAGTCACACTGTTTTCCCATGACTTCTAAAATAGCAGAGCTTTTATGCAACAGTTGTGAAAGCAAGGTTACAGATACCAGTTTGTGATATATTTTGTCTGCGATTTGTGTGTACTTACTGTTTGGAGAGAATGCGACACTTGACTGTTTCACAGTTTATCCGGGAACATCACGGGAGAAAACAAGTATGGATATTTGTTTGTGTGTACACCCTATATATGCCGAGAAGACGCCCCCACTGTTTTGGTCAGAGGGGGGCCTAAACCCCCCCCCTTTTTTCAAGGAAGGGGGACCTGCCCCCACTTTTTCAAAATCCTAGAATAAGCTCTGTGTAATGTGATCATTATAATTATAGCAGTGGCAGTGTGGTGGTTTATGTTGGTACTGGTGATTACGATTTTGTTGATGGTGATGTCGTTTTGTGTTTTGTGCTGTGTGTTTGTATGTGTGTGTGTGTCTTGGTAGTAGTGGTGTTGGTGGTTTTGTTGTTTTTGTGTGAGTGTGTCACTGTTCTTGTTGAAGCTAGTGATGATGTTTCTGTGGTGATGTTTCTGTGGTGATGGTAGTGGTGATGTTTCTGTGGTGATGTTGGAAGTATTGTTGTCCTAGATGATTTACAGTTTCACAGGAATCTGAGAACTAGCAATAATTTCATTTTGAATTTGCCTTTAGTTTACCTGTATGCAGGCGTTGAGGAAAATTTGTATCCACTATCAAAAATATGTACGTTCTTGTCATGCATCTGCATGTACCCAATTTTGAAGTATTGACTTGCATCATGTTTTATCACTACAGCTGAGTCAGGCGGAGAGAAGACAGCACCTTCAGCGATTCATAGAATGTGCTCGCTGTCATGTCGCTGTCTACACCATCCAGCGTTGGTATAGGCGATGTCTGGCCATCAAAGCTGCTCAGAAGCAGCTTCACTACATCATACTGCTGCAGGTAAGTACCACTACCTGTTATCCTGACCATCTACTGTTATTCTTTCCTCCACTCAGATTTATAGTTAGGTGCGGCTTATGGTCACTTGTATACACTGAGCTTATATATGAGCTTATGAGCGGCTTTATATACACTGAGAAAAGCCATGAGGGTTGCTGAGGACAGAGAAAGATGGCGTACGCTGGTTAAACGATCATCTGTGGTGCCCCAACGAGTTACGGAATAGGGTAGGATAGGCGGATTATGGTCCATGTATAGTCTTGTTTGGCTGATATAGTTATAGCCTTGACTCATCTTCCCAATCTTTCATTGTTTATTATTGTATTTCCATAGTTTTGGAGGTATGAATAAGCTCAGTGTAATGACCAAAGAATACAGATAGTAGCATGAAGAGGGGTGCCCAACAATTTAGTCTAATTGAATTAAATTAATCTACTTAGAAGGCAAGTGGGTGGTGAAAAGGGTCAGGAGTCAGTGTTTGAAAGTTGGTGTGACACCGGTTGCATTTTACCTTTTATTGTATTTTTATACTTTGGTTTTCCTACCTCTGACGTACTTTGCCAACAAAAATCTGTATGTTATCATCTAGTATCTGCATCCAGAATGTAACCATTTGGACTCTCTACGTTGATGCGATACTTTGCAGCGCCGCCTCCGGGCTTTCCTGCAGCGTGTACGGTACGTGCGCCACAAGCAGCAGCTGGCTCAGAGAGAAGAGAGGGCTTGCAGGATTATTCAGTCTGCATTCAGGGCTTGGCGTATCAGGCAGACAGAGAGGGCTAGAGTCCGAAGCATCACGCGCATTCAGGTGGGTTCTGACCCTTCATTTTAGTAAGCCAGGGCTGGGTTTGTGGTTTGTCTGGGGTGGCCTGCTAGAATGGCTGGTAGTGAGCTGGTTTCCCTGTGCCAAATGTCACCGATCCCAACTTTGCGTGGGATGATCTTAGGTGACTTAGGTAATAGACTTTTCAGGTCACAGAGGGTTTTCTCCGGGAACTCCAGTTTCCTCCCTCCCTTCAATAGTGGTTTAGGATGCAGTCAGTCCAAAATGTCAAAAATAAAAATTGGTTTATATTCCGCATTCTGTAATAGTCTGGTGACGTGACTATGACTAGACTACGTCACCAGATCATCAGGTCTTGCAAAGACCATCCTGCAAGGCACAGTGCAAGGAGGTAGCAGAAGAGGGAGACCGAAAAAGAGGTGGGAAGACAACATTCGAGAATGGACTGGTTTGACACTGAGCGAAACAATCAGGGTTGCTGTGGACAGGGAAAGATGGGGTATGCTAGTTAAACGATCATCTGTGGTGCCCCTACGACCTCCGAGTTACGGGATAGGATGGGATTCTGTAATAGTGATCTCTTCAGATCGCCGTGCTTTGAGTTCTATTGAAAAAAAATCGCCTGATAGCATCCTGTATTTTTATATTATTATTATTATTATTATTATTATTATTATTATTATTATTATTATTATTATTATATTATTATTATTACTATTATTATTACTATTATTATTATTATTATTTACTACAAGGAGGTAAAATGGCCAGCATTATTCAGTCCACAAACAAGGCTTAGATCTGTTTTTAGTGGTGTGTTTCAAACTTAAAAGTCTAGATAATTTTGTATTTTTTACAATATTTTTTTTGCCTAACAAATACATAACTGTACATTGGAATGCCTAGAATATTTTACTAATGTTGTGCTCCAACTGTGAGCATCAGAGTTCATATATGAAAGTCAGGGTCATGATGAGGATGATGAATAATGACATCTTAAGGCCAGTTCAGCTTCTTGTTACAATGTAGCTATTGCTTTTATTATTTCATCATGGATGGGTGCTAAAAGTAATGATAAGATCAAGGTCATGCCAGAAGTTGAAATCAAACTTCGTTTTTATTTTTTAATGTGTTTGTTCTACCTTTGTTAAGCACTTCATCATTTTGATGTCACATCTAACGCATAGTAACCCAAGAAGCATGTCAGTCGTATTGGCATTGCCCCTCTAGTTATCCTCCCTTCTCCTCCTTCTTCTTCTTCTCCTCCTCCTCTTCCTCATCATCATCATCATTGTCATCATCATCATTGTTGGGACTATTGACTATTCAACCGTGCTGCTATGTCGCAGGCATTGTGGAGAGGGCGACGGTTACGGCGCAGTTTGACGTGCAAGAAGATTGCGGCGGCCAGGCAGCGCGTTCTGGAGGCCAACCAGAACGTGACGGAGGACAAGAAGTTGGTGAATCGAACCGCCTCAGCTCTGGACTTCCTCCTCCACTACAAACAGCTGGCCTACATCCTTGACGCCCTTATGCACTTGGGTAAGCACAGCCATTCTTTTCACGGCTCTTGGAACTCTTATCCCCTTTTATTGCTGCATTTAATATGAACAATTGTTTATTAAGTTTAACTTGTGATGTGTTTCTTTCATTTTACTTAGACATGGTTATGCAATTCTTTCATCACTGCATTTTTCAGGAACTCTCTTTCCCCTGTATCTTTATATGACAGGGACTTAGTGACCTGATTTTTTATTAGCTCCATCTATTGGGGACTCGCATCCCCTTCAGCTTCTGGTAGCTTTAACATAGTTACCTGATTCTTTTATCGCCCCATCTTCCCACTTAGTGAATTTCACTTGGACATAGCGAGGCAATTTGCTCATGGTTCCAGTGTGTATTTATAATAATGGGACAAAATACAAAGTTGGCCTTTGCTGAAGAAGGTGATCAGAGCAACAAAAGGTATGAAAAAGGCAATGAATTTCTCAAAATTGTATGAAAAAGAATTAAAATAAGAAAACTTTATTGCAGATGAAAGTTAGATTTTTGTTTAAAATAAATGGCTTTACTGTTTATGCAACAGATGTGGCCACACGGCTGTCGGCCAAGTGCTGTGAGCGACTGGTAGAGGTGAACGCGGTAGGTGTCATCTATCGCCTTATCCTCAGCTGCAACCGCAGTCTACCCCACATGGAGCTTATCAAATACTCCGTACACGTTCTGCTCAACCTTGCAAAGGTCAGTTTTTCATACTTACTTATGTAATAAATAATATATTAATAAATAATTAATTAATAGTAAATAATGAGAAGACATTAAACAAAATTTTGTGGTTTTTTTGTTCTTGTAAAGATTATTGCTTTTTCAGATCAAGAGTAAAAAATCTTTTGTATGTACGTGTGTGTGTGGAGCTGGCTTTTACTGAGAAGGCAACCAACAATTTTCACTAAAAGGTTACAGATTTTTCATTGTTCTTCTTGTGTGGACAGTACGAGAAGACTGCGCCAGCCGTGTATGAAGCGGAGGACTCGGTACCCACGCTTGTGGAACTCCTCTCCATCTACCGCGAGAAGGGAGGTGCCATCTTCACCAAGACTTGCATGCTGCTGGCCATCCTGGCCTCCGACCCTCAGCGAAGACAGGTGGGTGACTTGTTCATTCTCCAAAACCACAGGCTTCACAGCCCATTCCTCGCCCTGCCCTTGGTCTTTTGTGTCCCCAGTGGCCTGTTAAAGAGCCAGGTCATTTTTGCCTGAAGTACAGTTGACTGCACGCCTGTTTATAAGTGGTACTCTGAGACGGTTGCTAAATTCAACCCTTCTTTTGCCTCTTATGTTCCCTTCACGCTGGCTGAACCGCCCTAAGCCAGGTCAGAGACGCTGGCTGGCCGGCCTTGCTGTAGCCTATAGCCTAGTACAGTGGCACTTGACTCGAGTACTTTGAGCAGCTTATAATTATTTTAACTAAGCCCACTGCATTGCTGTAGCCAGACCTTAACGAACCGCCGGCGCCCTCTCTTATGATTGTGTTATACATTTTAGAAATACGTGACAATTGTACCTCACGCTATTAGAAACTACTTTTGTTCGCTGTGCTTAAGTATTTTATGCCTAACAAAAATTCCTGCTGAAACTGAATGTATTTTAAAAACTCATCCACTATTTACTATACACGAGGGAGCCCAAACAAACATTTAAAATACATTTACATTTAAAACCTCATCCAAAACAGCACAATTTACAAGACATGCTAGACCTATAACACACAACCGAGAGAGAGAGAGAGAGAGAGAGAGAGAGAGAGAGAGAGAGAGAGAGAGAGAGAGAGAGAGAGAGAGAGAGACACTACATGGACACACAATCGATATGATACACACAGTAGACACAAACACACAATCTGAATGTAAACACACAATCAAACAAAGAGTAAATACAGTCAAGTTTAAAAGGACTTCACAAAACAAAGCAACAAACGAGACATTTAAGCAAAGTTCAAAGTACAACAATTTACGAAATGTTATGTGTTCGTGTTTTTTTTTCTATGGAGACATGCATTCACTTGTGTGTGTGTGTGTGAGAGAGAGAGAGAGAGAGAGAGAGAGAGAGAGAGAGAGAAGGTAGGGAAGAGCTAGAGATATATGCAAGGCATGCCTATGCAGTACAGTGCATGTACTGTACAATGGTTGTGTGTTTTTCGATATTATAACCTAGTGCGTGTAGGAAACATCACATAAAAAAAAAATTTATTGTACTCACCCACAATTCTGTAATTATGCTGATAGTTATATATATCCGGAATAAATCACCACTATACCTGTCATTGTCACACAACACGGCACACTGATCAAGCAACTGTAGGTGTTTTGTTGATATTTTCTAATGATGTTTATGCAGGTACAGTACATTGAATGACCATCATAAATGTCACTTTCACAAAAGGGGCACACTGTGTACTGACCAAGCTTCACTATATACTGGTAGCTAGTGGTAGGTACAGGGCCGCGGCAATGCAACAATTATGTGCGTGTGCCTATCGTTTCCACCATTACCGCTAGAAAAAAGTTAAAATTTGCTAGAATTACAGAGGCCATCAGCCAAACACAAGAAGCAATGTTATAATGTCGACCACATCACCAGAAAGTTCAAACTGTGTACTAAGTGACTTCAAATGGTGAACATTGTAAAAAGGATTTAAACGTGTAATTAAAACGCATATATACACTAGATCGTAAACCGGTCCGATGCAAGAAAGAGAAGGGGCCGATCAGTACACACGGTCAAATCGACTTAAATATAACACAAACGAAATCGAATGTTGAGGTTTACTTTATGCTAACACAAAACACAGATATGAAAGTAACTAAAATGCAGAAGGACTACCACAATACAAACGATATTTCACATAATATGATCAAATCTATAGCACAAAGTCAGAAATCAGTCGTCCGCCAGCTTTGTCTGCTGTGTTAAGCGTTGGCTACTAGACGGGAAGGAGCATGCTAGCTGTGAGGCTGGTTTCCGCGCTGCGCGCTATAATTGGCCTAGTGTGTTAAACAGAAAAGCCATCCCCTGGCAGAGATATACAGCCGTGACTGGTTCAGATACGTGCACTTACATGCACACACTCACACACACTATCATTTCATGCACTCACACACACACAAGCCATGCATGGACATTATTATCGACAACATCATCCTCATTGTCGTCATCTTCATGATCATCATCATCATCACCTTCCAGGTACTACATCCACAGGAAATTCCTGATATGTTGGCAACTGATGTGAGACATTACTGGAGATAGAGTGACCCCTGGTTTCCACCCAGGTACTGGTTCTCATTGTAACACACGCCGATACACAGTGTACACGCACGCACATAACTTCTTTCTGCTGATGGAGTCACAGCAGGTTTCGAAAATCTAGCACGATCCCTGGAGTGGTTATCATCATCATCACCATTGTCTTTGCCATCATTATACTAGCATATCATGTGTTGAATGTTTATTAGTTGTGCTAGCGTCAGTTGCTCTATTTTGCATACGGGTGCGTGCAGGTGATGGGATCAGACAAGCGCTTGGTGTCCAGCCTGCAGTCCATCCATGCCCTGGTGCTGCGCAAGCATCACATGCAGGCCGCACGCGCCAGGGTCAAGGCCTCGCTCAACGCTACTCTACCCTCGCGCTTCTACGGATCCAGAGCAGTCAAAGTGAGGCCGGCTTGGAACCTACGGCGAGACAGTATGCATGAAATTGAGGATCCCCTGGCTGCAGTTTCTTTCCTCTTAGACGCCATGCACATTGGTCCCAAATAGAACCCGTCTTTGCATTCCATTGATTTATTCATGAAAGAAAATAACATGTAGATGTGTTGTACTGAGAGTTTTATGAGAATTTTTACAACAAAGTCATTGCAAAATGGAGAATTTAGCCTAGACATTCATTACCATGGTCATTACTTAGGTCAAGGAACAGTTAAACATTGAAACAAGAGCAAGGAATTGAGTTAAAAGAAAGATTGTTTGCTTTTTGGTTGATTTTAACATTGCTGGTGTTGTCTATTAGACATAGGCACCAACAACAGCCATTATGAAAGAAGCAGTTTCATTTAACTTGTATTTTTCCATCTCTGTGAACTTCCTGAAGTTAGCTAACAATGTTTTGAGGCCCTAACCCAGGTAACAAATCGAAGGACAGAAATAATTCTGCCTTATCTACAATGATGTGATATCGAGACACTGCAGTTTTGTAACCCAGATAGAGCCTCAAACATTGTGAGTAATGTTGAGATACCTGCTCTTTTTTTTAACACGCTTGCTACACTTTTCCGCTATGCACTAATGTCAAGTCAGGTCTTCAATCGTTTTTTGTTTTTTTTAATTGGCAACCTTTGGTTTGGGGATCAAAATAATGGGGCTGTATCTGCGTTATCCTCATTAATAATTGTTATTATCATTATTACTTTTATCATTATTATTATCATAGTAACTGTCATCATCATGATCATCGTCGTCGTCAACCCTGGCACATGGATCGATGCTTCTCGTTGTGTCATTTCATGGTACTTAGGTAATGATTCTGATCTTGTATTATTCTTTTTATTTGTTTGACATTGTTTTGTGTATGACTATTGCTATAGGAAAGTTGCTCATTACTTGCTGCCCAAAACTGCATTGCCGAACTAACTGCAGCCAGTTGAAGAAATGTGAAGAAAACTGAACACCCTGTATTTCCCACCTGTTGCAGGCTTTGCCTTTCATCTTCTTTTGCTCTCACCAAAGAGGTTATACAACAGAAAGGGGGAGAACTTGTTAATATAGGGATTACTAATGAAAGGGAGACGAGCAGCGAGTTGCGTCCTTTGGCCGTTCAAGCATATAATGTATATAATTAGGCGAGCCTGGTAACCGTGTGTTGATTTGAAAGCTATGATCGTCACTTAATCATGCTAAAATAGAGATCCCTGCATATTGTCATTCATAATGGGCGTGTGCATTTATGTACAAAATACCATGCCAAGATATTTGGTACACAAATGCACACACCCTTTATGAAGTATGATACAAAATTCCAGTATATTGCTGCGCTACATCTGACACAGACGGGTTGCAGAATAACCAAAGACTAAATAATATACTGACATTGAAGCTGGCTGCAACAGGCAACGTTTCTACATTTTGCATGCAAATAATTCTCTACACAACTACTCCTGTCATCAAAAGCATGAAGCTTTGTCAATACGCTCACAGAATATTTACATTTATAATTTCCATTGTTATTTAATTGAAAATAAATAATATTTCTCCATTCTCCCATATTTAAATCCACAAGTCACACACACACATACATACGTGCGCAGAAGGGGAGAGAGAAAGGAAGAGAGAATTAAAAATAAGGAAAAACTTTTCTTTTTTTTAATATATTTAATATATACTGAAAGCAATACATCAAATAATTACATAACATCTGTCAAATTGAACTGCGTTGCTTCAAAGTGGTCACTGCAAAGAGTATCCTTGTGTAGATCAGCCAACCCCGAAAATCATGTAGGCAGATGTAGATCCACTGCTTACATCTATAAAGCAAATGTGTACCAATTAGAAGGCTATAAAAAAAATCCTTTCTTTTAATTTCATAACTTTTTTTTAACATACACATTTCATTCTCTCTCTCTTTTTATTGTGTCTTTCTTTCAACTTATTTTGTCGTCTTTTTCTTTGCTGTTGTCTTTTTGTTATATCTTTAATTTTTCGGAATCTTTTTCCGTCTATCCGAGTAATCTTTCTTTCTGAACCTCCTATCTTTCTGAATCGTCTTTCTCAGTTTGCGAGTTTTTTATTTCTGTCTCCTCTGTCTGTCTTTCTCTGTCTCTTTGCCTCTTGCATTGTTGCAAACACGTTGCTGTTGCTTTCTTGTGTTTTTTGATTTGTCCTTTATTTTTCATTCCCTCTATTTTGCGTCTTTTAATTTCTTTCATTCTTGTTTCTTTTGCTATGTTTTCTTTAGATGTGTACATTTTGTATAATGTTCTGTTTGTTTTAGAATTTGTTATTTTTGATAACTTTTGACCTTGTAAATAACCAAAATATGTGTGATATAGATAAATCTTTGTATTATTATTGTTATTATTATTATTTAATTATTAACTTTTGTTAATGCTGTCGCAACTGACAAGTGTATACATCAATAGATCTACATTTGTGTACAGCTACATCTCAACTTTTGGCAGTTCAAGTACAGACAATACATATGTGTACAGTTGTATATATACAAGCTGATGGCCTGCACTAAATTTAGTTCCACCTTGCACTTCTGCCTCATACTATTTTAGTTGAACATCTTTACAGTTCAAACCTGATAACACGTTACTGTGACATGAAAATATTTTATTGTGACAGGGGTGAAAGAATAGTTGCCTTTGATGTATAGTGACAGGATCTTGGACAATATGACAAGGGTAATGCTTGAAAATTGCAGTTTGGGGCATGGTGTACGTACATTTTACTTTTCAATAATAAAAACCTGTAAACCTAAAATAATTTGCAAAATTTCCAATTGACCAAAAGACAAAGAACTGTTATCTATGGTGTTGAGGTCAAGTTTGCATTGATTGATTGATTTATTGTTGCTTTAGGTCCAGCGGACTCTTCCGAGCCAAATCAGGACCGGACAACCCCCGATCCGCATAAAAGATCTGCTGAAACAACCCCAGTGGGAAAATTGAATGCCCTCCACCGGCCAGTCACTTTACAATAAAGACATCCCACGCGGGGGACGGCTGAGGGTTGACCTCAACTACGCGAACACCCCGGTTACAAAAACAAAATAGAATACAAACATCATTATAAATCATCAACCAAACACATACATATAAAATGCCTATAGTGCTAAATAGTACATTCATAGGAAGCCCTAGTGACCACCCGGCAGAAAGCGTCCAACACTCCCAAGCTGATCCAACAGACCTCATACACAAACAAGGAGTCTTGTCCAGGAAGAGTTTTCAAGAAAAAAGGTAGGTCATTGATCTAGCGAAGAAGAAGATAGTATAGCAGAGTGAAGGACAGAGCAAGAATAGGAAAGAGTAAATGAGGAAGACAGCGACAGTGGGAATTTAAAGCACTAAATTTCCATAAAGTGGGGATACTATTTATACTGAAAACCCCCGGCACTCCAACGGGGGTACTGTTGCCGCAGTGAAGCGTCTTGCCTATAAAGGAAAGACAGGTTTTCAACTGTGGCTTTCACTGTTCCCTTTATAGGTTTGAACAATCTACAGTGGCAAGATTGCTCATGACCCCAAGGGGTCAAGTTTGCATTGGGAGATTTTTTTTTTCTGTTCTTGTTGGCAGTTCTATTATTGATATTATGCGAGAGAGAGAGAATGTGTAAGCGCACATGG
This sequence comes from Oncomelania hupensis, assembly GCA_036898135.1. NCBI lineage: Eukaryota > Metazoa > Mollusca > Gastropoda > Littorinimorpha > Pomatiopsidae > Oncomelania > Oncomelania hupensis. Next base: position 1,875,183 of record CM072527.1, read on the forward strand.
TGAGGTTGACTAAAGGTGGATTTAGAGACATGTCCATGCGCTGTAACATTAGTTTGAACAAAATTAGTTGCACAAAGATTCATCCTTGAAGTGTTTCTTGTATCTGTTTTTATTCTGCACGTTTTATTTGGTTGGGTGTAAATGACTGTTGAGAGGGTGACGCTGAACCAAATGGTCAGGTTTGAACTGCTTTCAATTTGAGCTTTCGCACCATTTCAAGAGAGAGCATTCTAACATATATACTTAGGAAAGGTGTTGTGACGTAATGGGATTGTAGAAATCATCATAGTCTATGAACTGTGGAAGTATGGTATTCCATAGTTATATAAATTTGTTACAAATTCAGCAATTATATTTCTGTATTGGGATGCAAAGGTTGGTTTGGAATGCTTGATCTGAGCTGGTCAAAGGGTTGCTGCTTTTGAATAATAAAATTTAATATTCAGAAAAATTGTAACTGTTATGCTGCATGATTATATTATGTTGCTATCTTTGTATTATAATTGTTTGTTTGGTTCGAACGGTTATAACATTGTTCAATGGTTGCCGTTTTTGATTTTTTTGATGGCGAGTACAATGACCGTCTTTGCGTTATAATTTTTGTTTTGTTGGAACGCTAGCAGTGTATCCTGAAATGCTAAAAGCCGTTGTTTTTTGGTTTGATGGCCATAGTTGGCTCGGTAGGAGAACCGATATTGAGACAAGTAACTTCTTGACATAATATTTTTGCAATATTATTATAAGTTTGTTGTACTTCAGTTTAAAGTTTTGTTTGTTGTTCAAGAGTTGCAGCTTTGTTTTGTTTTTTTTTGATAATGAGTATAAAGACCACAGAAGGCATAAGGTGCTACTTTTGCTTCGCCAATAAACAAATCATTCAATAAACTAGTGTGTGGTGTGCTTTATATTGGGTGTGTTAGAATGTGTGCAAATAAATCAAATAAGTGTGAGGTGTGTTCATATCAGCATGTTACCCCTCCCGTGGTAGTGCCCGGGGTTTCAGGAAAACTTTCCACTTTATGGAAATGTACTGCTTTAAATTCCCACTGTCGCTGTCTTTCTCTTGTGTTCTTTCTCATTCCTACTCTGTTCTATCAATCTACTATACTATCTTCTTCTTCGCTAGACCAGTCACCTACCTTTTTTCTTGAAAACTCTTCTGGGACAAAACTCAATTTGTGAGTGAGGTCTGTTGGATCAGCTTGGAAATATTGGGACGCTTTCTGCCAGGTGGTCACTGGGGCTTCCTATGTTGTTATTATTTGGCAATTTAGGCATTTTATATGTATGTGTTTAATTGATATTTTATAATGATGTTTATATTCTATTTCGTTTTTGTTAACGGGGGTTCAATAATTAGAGTATAGCCTCAGCGTTCCCTGAGTGGGATGTCTTTATTGTAAAAGTGACCGAATGGTGGAGTGCTTTCAGTGTTGCCACTAGGGTTGTTTCGGCAGATCTTTTATGCGGATCAGGGGCGCGTTCTCTTTCAGCGAAGTTGTGGTCTTGATTTTGTGGTCCTGATTCAGCTATACTGGTCCTAATTTGGCTCGGAAGAGTCCGCTGGACCTAAAGCAATAATAATGTAATGTAATGGGCATGTTGGAATGCATGCAAAGAAAGACTGAATAACCCTTGATCGTTTGACAAACAACGTCCTTTTTCCCAAGTAAACTCCACCGTCAGGCACAGAAATAAAACAAATCCTCGAATAGATCATACCTTGGCTCCTTTCAAACTAATAAATAAAAGTGATAGAGAAGAAAATAATTAAAATTACACAAACGCCATGTACCTCACAAATTCATCCACACATTTGAATTATAAACAACAAACGATCCACGTCGTTGGATTAGATCCCATAATATTTCAAACCTCGTTATCATATCGCTTTTCCAATCACAAACACAAACGTGCACTGATGCAATCATGAGGTATAGAATACATGCCCTTCACGCATGACATGACAAGATAAACATGTTTAAAAAAAAAAGTTTGAATGATCCTTTAAAAAATTAATACAATAACTAGAAATTCTGTACAATTTCTACATATACACAGTCTTACAATAAAATAATACATATCAACGTTATACAAAGCCTCTCCTAACAACAATGCCAACTCAAATCAAAGGTAAATAAACTCCATTATTGAATACTTTGCAAAACGAAACGATTAGATCTATCGTACACGCTTCAGCCATACTATCATTCGCGTTTCAACGTAACATAACCCCCCACTCAAGAAGAAATTTACCCAATTTCTTTCAACAACGTTGAAACGTAATGCACAAACAAAGTACAGAATTAAAACTTACTTCAGTCTGTCCTAACACTGTCAATGTTCTCAGTTCATTCACACAGATTCAAAGTTTCTCATCTGCAAGTCTTTCTGGATACTGTCAATGTTCACAGATCATTTACCCAGTCAACGTTTTTCATTTTCAAGTCTGTCATTACCAATATTCTTAGTTCGTCCACACAGTCAATATTCTTTCGTTCGCAAGGAATCGACGCCCTCGTCAGTTGCGGTTGTCATTGGCCCAGGGTCAAAGACGATGATCACGTGGGCTTCCCTGGAATCAGTGCGTCCTCCGTTGTCTCCTTCTTCCATCGGATGTCCGACGCAGTCGACGTTGTCAGCTCCCAGAATGCATTCGCTGGGTCTCACGGTCAGATTGGCTTCTGCGGGACGGTGGAACAGCTCCCTCATGGTCTGCAGATGCTCCTTCCAGGTCTGGGTGTGGACTTGATGTTCGACCAAAGTCGTAGAGCCTGGGACATCATTGAAGTTATGGGGAATCTCGCCCATAAGGTCCTTGAGCTCCAACTTTTGTCCTTCCGTCAAGCTCGGTCCTAGCTTAACATCATCGATGCCTTCTTTGCTGTGGAAGTCTCCCAGTTCCAACAGTTCTTCGCTGTCAAAGCTGTCGTCGGTCACAGCTGCTGTGGCTGCGTGCACAGTCTCTGATGGCCTTTCCACGTACAGCTTAAGGAGGTTGGCGTGGTATATCTTGGAATGCTGGCCGACCTTCACCTTGTAGTCGTTGATTCCCACCACGGTCTCCACTTCGAACGGGCCTTTCCACTGCATCAGCAACTTATTATGATCGGTAGGTAGCAGCACCAGCACTTTGTTGCCAGGTTTAAACTTCCTGCTCACAGCCCTACGATCATAGTAGTGCTTTCCACAGTCCTGGGACTTCTTCAGGTTTTCTCTGGCTATCTCGAGAGTCTGCTCCAGCTTCTCTCGTAGCTCAAACACGTACTGGTAGCTGTTCTTCACCTCTGGGGTGTCTACTTCTTTCGTCCACAGTTCTTTCAGGATGTGCATCGGCCCTCGGATGGTTCTTCCGTACAGCAGCTCGAACGGAGAAAAGCCGGTGGACTCCTGCGGTACTTCTCTGTAGGCGAAAAGTAGGGCGTTGATGTAGCGATGCCATTGTCTGGGCTGCTCGCTGCACAGTTTCTTCAGGGTGGACTTCAGCGTAGCATTGAACTTTTCGACAAGCCCGTTGCACATCGGATGGTAGGGTGTCGTAGTCAAATGCCGGATGCTCAGCAGTCGGTTGACCTCCTTCATGCAGTCAGAGACGAACTGCGTCCCGCGGTCTGTCAGAATTTCTTCAGGCACTCCAAGCCTACTGAACATGTCCACCAGTGCCTCTGCTACAGTTTCAGTGTCAATCTTCTTCAGTGGCACTGCTTCTGGGTACCGAGTCGCATAGTCCACTAAAGTCAGTACCCACCGATGACCTTCTTCACTCGGAGGTCTTATTTCGCCGATTAAGTCTAAGGCCACCCTCTTGAAAGGTCGGTCGATCAGAGGCATCCTCTGCATAGGCACTTTCGGGACCCTTCCTCGAGGTATGGTCTTCTGGCAAATGTCACACGATCGGCAGAAACGGCTGACGTCCGCATGAAGTCCTGGCCAGTAGAACACCGCCTGGATTCTGTCTGACGTCTTCTTGATGCCTAGGTGACCTCCCATGATGGAGTCATGAGCTACTTCCATCACTTGGCGCCTTAGAGGTAACGGTACCAATACTTGACGTAGTGGTTTCCCTCCGTTGACCCTCGGGTGCTGGAAGATTCGGTACAGGATCTTGGCCTTCACCTCAAAATAGACCGTACCACTGCCTTTGGTCACGTGGTCTTGGCGGTTCCTGTACTTGTTTAAAGTGCTATCAGCTTCCTGGAGCTGGATCAGCTTATCTCTGTCCACGATGGCAGCTTTGGAGTTGTCGGCGACCTTCAGTGGTGTAGACACCTTGTCTCTCTTGGCCTGGGCCCTGGTAGTAACAGCACCGACGATCTCTGGTCGGCAGGGCTGAGCCGGAGTAGCCACATTGTCCCGTAGCAGCTCTGTAAGGTCTCCATCGGGAAACGGCAATGGATCCTCCTCCACAACTTCGACGTGTTGAGTTGAGGCAGGACTCCACTCTGGATCGGGGTCGTCGGGTCGTCTCGCGCCGTCGATGTTCCCGATCATCAAATCATACAGCGGCTTCTTCAGGCAAACCGCTTCGACTTCGCCTATGTAGAAAGGGGTGTTGACATGAATTTTTGCAACTGGCGCTTTCACACATTTGCTATCGGCCATGAGTGTCCATTTAGAATCGCCAGTGAACTGTTCTTTAGCGATTAGGTCTTCTCTGACGATGACCCCACTGCAGCCAGAGTCTCTTAGAACAGTCACTTCATGATTTCCGACGCGTCCCTTGGAAACAGGCATGTTCTGGACGGTCACAGCTGCGCTGGCGACGACGGGGATGGATCTCCCGTTGGCAAGGAGGAGCTGGCCGTCAGTCATGCACTCTTGCACGTCCGCAGGGGTAGCTGTGCGCTCGGTCTCACTCGGAAGAATGACGCTCCCGCCGCACACTTGATGGTCAGATCTACTGGTTTGCCGTTGATTGGAGAACCGCCTCTGCCGGTTGCCCGCCGCTGAATTGTCCGTACTGCTCCGCTGCCCGCTACTTTTGTTTTGAGGACAGTTAGCCGCTCTGTGGTCTGTAGCGTTACAGGTGAAACAGCCTCTTGAATGCCTTTCCCTGGGAGGTGGCGTGGAGTCCGTGTGTCTCTGGCTCGTCTGGCTCCCCTGGATCTGGTTCCCATGGCTTGCCGTCTTCTGAAAGTGTTTCGTCGCGCTGGGTGGCCCCAACGTTTTCTCATGAGCGATGAGATATCTTTCAGCAGCCTCAGCAACGTCTTTTAGCGTCTGCAACTTTTGTATTTCCAAGTGGATCGCGAGGTCCTTAGGGCAGGCGTTGAGTAATTGTTCCCTCACGATCAGCTCATGGAGACTCTCGTAAGTCTTCCCTTTGCCTGATAATTCCACCCACTTGTGTAGGTATGATGACAGTCGCTCCACAAATTGCTTTGGTGTCTCGTCTGACAAAGGCCGGCATTCACGAAAGCGTTGACGGTAGCCCTTTTCTGTAAAGTTGTAGCACTGCAATAGGGCCGCTTTCAAAACGTCGTAGTCTTTGGCGTCATTATTCGACAGTCTACTGTAGACATCGAGCGCCTTCCCCGTCAGTAGTGCGCTGAGTATGATCGCCCAGTTTTGACGTTGCCATTTAGCGCTTTCGGCGAACCTTTCAAACCTCGCTAGATAGCTGTCGATCTGGTCCTTTTCGTCGACGAACACTGGCAATTTTGGAGCCTTGAAGTCACTGATAACTTGTGGCGCACGCTGCTGTTGCTGGATGCGCGCCAACTCTAGTTGGTGCTGACGCTCAGCTTCTCTTTCTTGCCGCTGCTCTTCTCTTTCTTCACGGCGACGTTGCTCCTCTATTTCTAGACGCTTCTGTTCTAGTTCTATTTCTTTTTCTAGACGCTTCTCTTCCAATTCTCTTTCTCGTATTCTCTCCTGAGACTTGACGTACTCCGTCAGCTGCTTGCCTTTTAGATTTAGTTCAACCCCTTTCTGCCAGAAGTCAGCCATCTTGATGCTTCTGGAAAGTTCTATTCTGGAAAGTTCTTTTTCTAGAAAGTTCTTGACCGTAGAGTTCTTTTTTTTCTGGAAAGTTCTTGACTGTGCTGTACCTTTCTAGACTGTTCTAGAACAGCACGCTTTCTGCAGTAGCGCTGATGCTTGTCACTAGTCGCCTTCGCTGACGCAGGCCCCGCTGTCCTCGTCGTATGCGACGCTGCACCACGCTGGTGTTGATGTATACGCTCCTGTGCTGAAGTAGACGCGACGTCCACTCGTCGCTCTCTGTAACACTGGCGATGTAGCTCCGAGACTGTTCCTCGACGTAGTCCTGCGGCAGCCACGTAGTCCCGCTCTGTTGTTCGCTCACGAAGCAACTCTTCGGCGACTACACGCCCTTGCAGTCAACCCGAACCTATCGGTGATGTAGTCCCAGTATGTTGGCCCCTCTCGACGCAACTCGTTGGCGGCTACCCTCGATGACTGCCTCTCGTAACGTTGACTCGCTTGTTGTAGCAGTTGAACCCTTGGCTATGGCGTGAATCGCGGCTTGACCCCCAAAATGTTACACTCAGTTCGATGTTGGTGTTTTCTATCAGTATCTGATTCAGCCCCGATGCTTGAATTCCTGATAGGGTGTAACTCAGATTCGTTTATTCACACAGCCCGTCCAAACAGCATACAAGTCACAAAGTCGGCGTATGGAGTTTTCCACTTTTATTCAGCACACATCAACAACTGCATACAATTCTCAATTCAACTCAACAACTTTCACAGCAACTTTCCAAATCACTATCAACAACTTTACTCTCTCAACAGCGACTCGGCTCACGATTAAATAACCTCTCTCTTTTCTGGAACGATTTGGTACGTGGTAGAAATGACGCACTGCCACCAATCGAACTAAAGATCGTCATCACTGACTTACGTCATTCACATTTTCTCTACTTCCGGGAACATTCACGACCTTCGATATCCATCCGGAAATTTCTATCAAGAGTAAACACGCATATCCAGAAGATTCTCAAATAATATCGACTAACGCAAATTATCAACGTTATACAAAGCCTCTCCTAACAACAATGCCAACTCAAATCAAAGGTAAATAAACTCCATTATTGAATACTTTGCAAAACGAAACGATTAGATCTATCGTACACGCTTCAGCCATACTATCATTCGCGTTTCAACGTAACATAGATATATATTCGTATAAGTCTTCCACAATGAACAATGAAAGAAACTCGACAATACAATATATTAATATAATTGGCTTTATAACAAAAAATAATAAAATAAAGGGTGAAATGAAAGAACAAGAAATTCTGCACAATTACCATACAAATCCACTTAGTTCGTTATCCTACAATAAAACGAACAGAATAAATTAACAAATAAGTTAGTTATTCATGACTTACAGGGTCCAGCGGACAGAAAAGAGCCGAATGAAGACTACAAAATCAAGACCATAACTTCGCTGAAAGAGGACTTGTCCCTGATCTGCATAAAAGATCTGCCCTAACAACCCTAGTGGTAATACAGAAGGCACTCCACCAGTCGGTCACTTAATAATAAAGACATCCCAGACAGGGGACGCTGAGGCTATACTCTAATTCATAGAACCCCCGTTTACAAAAACAAAATAGAATACAAACATCATTATAAAACATCAACAAAACACATACATATAAAATGCCTACATTGCAAAATAATAACATCATAGGAAGTCCCAGTGACCATTTGGCAGAAAGCGTCCCAATATTTCCAAGCTGATCCAACAGACCTCACTCACAAATGAGTTTTGTCCCGGAAGAGTTTTCAAGAAAAAAGGTAGGTGACTGGTCTAGCTTAGAAGAAGATAGTATATTAGATTGATAGAACAGAGTAGGAATGAGAAAGAACAAAGGAGAAAGACAGTGACAGTGGGAATTCAAAGCACTAAATGTCCAGAAAGTGGGGATACTATTAGTGCAATAAACTTACAATAAATTAGACAAAAACCAATGCTTCACAGTTTTAAAATAAATGATTACATTTAAAAAATAAACTAATACTCTTCATCAAACTAACAAGAAATTCAACTTTAGGACACATCAACACATACATTTCATGGTTTTACAAATAAATAACAAAATAACAATAATTAAATATAAGTCTTCAAACTAACACAAAATTCATGTGAAACACAAACACTTAAAATACATGCAGCGATACATTTACTGGTTTTACCACCATGTTGTGTGCAATTTCATTGTCCACAATTTATTTTTACACATAAATGAAATTATTAACAAATACATAGATAAAACTTAAAATAATAATGAATGATTGAAGGAATAGTTATTAATTGCTTACAGGGTCCAGCGGACTGCAAAAAGCTAAATCAGGACCACAACTTCGCTGAAAGGGGACACCCTTGATCTGCATAAAAGATCTGCTGAAACAACTCTAGTGGTAACACTGAAAGCACTGCACCAGCCTACATCGCTAAATAATAATATCATAGGAAGCCCTAGTGACCATTTGGTGACTGGTCTAGCTTAGAAGAAGATAGTATAGTATATTGATAAAACAGAGTAGGATTGAGAAAGAACAAATGAGAAAGACAGCGGCAGTGGAAATTTAAAGCACTAAATTTCCAGAAAATGGGGATAATATGTAGACAAAAACCCCTGGTACCTCCACTGGGCGAAAAATAAAATAGAATATAAACATCATTATGAAATATCAACAAAACACATACATAGAAAATGGCTACATTGCTAAATAATAATATAGGAAATCCTAGTGACCATTTGGCAGAGAGTGTCCAATATTCCCAAGCTGACCCAACAGACCTCATACACAATAAGAAATTTTGGAATAGTTTTCATGAAAAAAAAAGGTAGGTGACTGGTCTAGCAAAGAAGATAGTATAGTAGATTGATAGAACTGAATTACATTACATTACATGATTATTGCTTTAGGTCCAGCGGACTCTACCGAGCGAAATCAGGACCAGTACAGCCGAATCAGGACCACAAAATTAAGACCACAACTTAGTGATGAGATTTACAAATGAGAGAAAATTACATTACATGATTATTGCTTTAGGTCCAGCGGACTCTTCATGACCGGACAACCGCTGATCCGCATAAAAGATCTGTTGAAACAACCCTAGTGGTAAAACTGAAAACTCTCCACCAGCCAGTCACTTTACAATAAAGACATCGCATGCAGGGGACGCTGAGGCTATACTCTAATTTATCAAACCCCCGTTTACAAAAACAAAATAGAATACAAACATCATTATAAATTATCAACAGAACACAATAATGGTACAGGACGCAGTCAATATAAAAATTTCAAAAATAAAAATTCGATTTTCTTTCCGTCTTCTAATAGCGATCTCCCTGCCTTTACACCACCTGTTTGAGTGATGGATGTGTGTTTGGTATGTGTGAGGGTGGATGAGACAGGTGAGCGTGTATGTTGGTATAGGTCGCCGCGCTTTGAGCCTGAATGATTTGGGGTAAGGCGCGTATAGCATCCTGTATTATTATTATTATTATAAACGTCCAATATTCCCAAGCTGATCCAACAGACCTCACACACAAATAAGGAGTCTTGTCCCGGAAGAGTTTTCAAGAAAAAAGGTAAGTGACTGGTCCAGCGAAGAAGAAGATAGTATAGCAGATTGATAGAACAGAGCAGGAATGAGAAAGAACAAATGAGAAAGACAGCGACAGTGGGAATTTAAAGCACTAAATTTCCAGAAAGTGGGGATACTATTTATACTAAAACCCCTGGCACCCCAACGGGGGATATGAGAGAAAATATGATTGGAAAACCCCGTTGCTTGAAATGTCATACCATGTAAATACAGTTTTAACAGACAGATATTTTTATAATAAAATATAGCTTTAACAGACAGACATTTTTATAATAATAATAGTATTATTTAATAATAATAATAGCAGTAATAATAATAATAATAATTATTATTATTATTAAGATAGAACAAACATAGTGGTAGCAGAATGCATTAGATTTTGACACATTTTTAAATCATCACTGCTTTTATTTCAACAGCCACTGAGAAAGTCAAAGACAGACATAAAAAGACATACACCAAATACAAAGAGAGTCAAATGGCCACCCAAAAGTAGTACTGTGGTATCTCACTCTTCCATAATAATAAACACAGAAGTCGCTGGGGTATTTATTTTTTTTTTTTTTGCTGAAAATTGGCCGAACCAATGTTAAAATTGATATTTTGACTTACATTACATTACATTATTATTGCTTTAGGTCCAGCGGACTCTTCCGAGCCAAATCAGGACCGGACAACCCCCGATCCGCATAAAAGATCTGCTGAAACAACCCTAGTGGGAAAACCGAAAGCTCTCCACCAGCCAGTCACTTTACAATAAAGACATCCCACGCAGGTGACGGCTGAGGCTTCACCCCAACTTATCGAACCCCCGTTTACAAAAACAAAATAGAATACAAACATCATTATAAATTATCAACAAAACACATACATATAAAATGCCTACATTGCTAAATAATAACATCATAGGAAGCCCTAGTGACCACCTGGCAGAAAGCGTCCAATATTCCCAAGCTAATCCAACAGACCTTATACACAAACAAGGAGTCTTGTCCCGGAAGAGTTTTGAAGAAAAATGGTAGGAGACTGGTCTAGCGAAGAAGACGATAGTATAGCAGATTGATAGAAAAGAGCAGGAATGAGAAAGAGCAAATGAGAAAGACAGCGACAGTGGGAATTTAAAGCACTAAATTTCCAGAACGTGGGGATACTATTTATACTGAAACCCCCGGCACCCCAACGGGGGTGATATTTTGACTGACAGATAGTTCAATTGGTGGCATACCTTTCCATGCTTTCAGTTTGCTTCTTTCAAAAGATTAAGCCCAGTGACAACAGCATGGTCACTACTAAAATTACCACTTTTGGAACTGCTGATTTATAACTTCAGCTATGTGTGTGGAATTGTGTGGAGTTGTCTGGAAATACATCTGATAGGGCTTGCCATCTTGTTTGGGTGTTTAACATTGACACCAACGCAACAAGCAAAGCACACAACACAAAAACACTACATTCATTGTTATACAACCCAAGTCATGCATTTTGAAGGGGGTAAGTGTACAAAGGCCATCCTGCAAGGCACGGTGCAAGGAGGCAAAAGAAGAGGCAGACAGAAAAAGAGGTGGGAGGACAACATTCGAGAATAGATTGGCTTGACACTGAGCAAAGCCATGAGGACTGAGAAAGATGGAGAACGGTTGTTAAACGATCATCTGCGGTGCCCCAACGACTTTGGAGTTACGGGATAGGAAAGGATAGGGTAGGAAATGCATTACACAAGAACAGACAATTTCGTTTGCAATATCAGTGTTTTAAAAAGTGAAAAATTAGTGTTAAAGCACCGTTTCTAAACTTTTATTTTACAATTGTATCATTCGTTTTTTCAAACACTTTACTTTTTACAGCATAACACAACAAAAGGATAAAAAGGCAGAAACTTTTTTTTTTTCATGTTTACATATGGGAGTGTGAAACAATGCGGAAGAAAAAAAAAAGTCAACACTACTCAAAAACACATATGCTTTTTAATATTTGAAAGCTGCAAAGCCATAGACCTAATTTTGTGGTGCCAAATTCGCTAGCGAACTTCCCTCACCTCAAAATAGAAGTTTCACATTCAACGGAACTGCATAATTTACTAGAAGAAACAAAAAAACGTGTAGCAGTGAAATTTGCAAGGCAAACTTTCAGTAATAGCTCCAAGGAGCCGAAATAATTTTGAAGTTAGAGATTTCGCTGAGCATCCTCCACGACACATGGACCCTATAATAAAGTATTATAGGGTCCCCGCCAGGACATGCGTGCACAAAAGCCAAGGACAAAGCACTCTCTTCTGTATTCCACTTCCAATCAAACTGACAGGATAATCACCCTTTCCAAATGTGGCTCAATATTGCATGACTTTGCTGCAGTTGTGGCTTACATCACTCAGATACAGAAAATATTTGTTTTTTTCCTGCGCTCCTAACTGGAAGCAAGAAAGAATAGGCTGGCATCACACCACAGACCAAATTCACCGCCAACAAATATGCTGGCATCACACCACAGACCAAATTCACCGCCAACAATTACAGTAACAACACGCGGAATTCAATCAGTAATCATTCTTCCTACATACTCTACTAGTCATTTAATCAACTTTAACAATAAATAATATTGATATAATGATGTAAAATAATGTAAATTAGTCTCACCTAATGCAAATAAATGTAAAATAATGTATAATAAAATACTGTAACTTAATGTAAAATAATATATTATAAGCAATGGGAACTGAAGTACCATAACGCAATATAATGTCAAATAATGAAAATACCAACTTCACAAGTAACACTAACCAACTGAACATTATAGGTAGGGTGGCGGTTGATTTGCCATATAATTTAGGGACTAGAGCTGTCATCGTTGTATCCAAATCAACATCGTATCATAGGTTACGTTCATAGTCCCTGACACATGGCATAAAGGGGACTAGCAAATCAACACAATATAATACTTCTAATATAAAGGATGCAAAAATACTTGAACTAAAACTACATTTTTTTAAAATTTATCTGTTTGTTATACGGAATTCAAACAATCATTTTGTAATTAAATAGTACAACCAAATATGTTTTACCAAGTGCTACAGTGGACGACCCATTTTTGGTGCTCACCTATTCACTTTTTCAAAGCAGACGATACTTTTTGATTGAAATCGTGCGTTGTGCCAAACAATGTTACGTCACTTATTCATTTAATAATTCGTAGATATTATAATGCTTTTTTTTTGTCTTCTTTTAGCTCAGTCGCAAGCCGGATACAGGATCCACTTCAACACACATAAGGTATGTACTTGCTGCCTTAGTTTGATCAGTTTGATTTATTTGCGTGTGAAATAGCTAGCAAGGTTGTTGCGCTAGTCTACTACTTTGCTACTAGCCTGATGGTCAGAGTATAACTTTTGGCTGGAAACACCCCCTAGTAATATTGTTAAAGTATAACATTAAAAGGTAATCATTTAGAACCCCCAGAGAGAAGGAAAAGAATACGCACCAAACACAAACAACACAAACGAACCTTTAGAATTCACAGCATGACTTATTCATTGATATTTCACAGTACTTCTTACAAAGACATAACAACAACAACAACAACAACATTGCAAATAATAACTGAAGAAAAGAGTATGCATAAAACAAGTAAATAAATAAATATACACAAATAATTAATAGGTTGAAGGAAACAGAAATCCATAAATAAATAATAGGCAAAAATATAAATGAACTTATGAAGAAATGAAAAAAACAATTTACAGAATAAAAAACAAAAAAAACTTACACTGTGAAAAGATTGGCAAAAAGCGAACAATCAAATCACGTTATAATGCTTTTCACTCATTCCTCGCTGATCAATGACGAATGAACAATCAACCGCAACATATTTATATACAAAGGTAATAAACAGAAAATCAATCGCAACTCACTTCTATACAAAAGTTATGTACATGCTAAACGTTAAGTTTTAAAATGCAAAAAAAAACACACAAAAACGCCTGCGTATTCACATGTTCCAACCACCATTTCTACAAGTATTGTATCATGGGCACTCATGCATTGTTTGGGTCTTCCAGTCATTGATGTACTTTTTTGCCATCACAACATGAAACACAAACAGCACGCATCCTAAATTTAAGCACTGAAAAGCATTCACACAAATGACTATATTCCAACAACAATCCCGCGCCACCAAAAGACAAAGGGCTACAGCCAACAAATGTGGGCCCAAACCGACACACTGACTTCAAAAGCCCAGTTTTCTGACAAACGTCCTCGGTTCCATGAACCCCGTTGCTATTATTATAATAGCTGATTTATGATGGAAAATCATGCTTGGAACATGACTGATCCTAGTGCGCGTATTTTCTTATTTAGGCCATATCATTTAATGTTAACCTCAGGAGAAAAGATTCCCTCTTTTGACATGTCCTATCACCAACCAACCATGGTATGGAGTTTATTCATCTTTAGGTTTAAATGCCAGAAACTCTACAAAATCCACACAGAACTGCCAGTTTGTGAACGAAAATAGCCCCAAATCATCAACATTTTGAGATTGGAGTAAATACTCCATAGAAAATTGGGCATTAGCTCAGAGGCCACCACTATCTATACATAATTATTGTTGAAAGCCAAGACAACAATACAGGTTCCCAGAAAGAATCAAAGAATATTCTCCCTGACAACTGATTTTCTAAATAAAATTTAAAAAACTCCAGGTAGAAAGAAGAGTAAGTTGAATAGTAAAAGCATCAAAGCCAAAACTGGGGTTGAGCTGGTGGTGTCTGCGTGTGGGAACCCAATAAACTCCTAACAACAAAACTAATCACTTTATAAAGCAAATAATTTAAAACTACAACCACGACAAATAGGACAGGGTAGACCCTGAAAAAGCGTAGCCATGTCAAGAATGTATTTGGCACAGCATAAAGAGCAATCCATCATCCCAACTTTCCCTTTGGTTTATTGTAAATCTTACGGGGGAGTGCTGAAAGCCCTGCTCCATGTGTTGTTCATTTCTACTCTTTCAGATAAAAGTATAACCGAAGCTCTAGCCTGGGCGCCAACACATTCTATAGAAATGTTAGTGCAATAAGCGTTCATGTGAAAACTGTCCACAGGCAAGGGAGGATTCAGGTGGGTTTGGTTTCTTTCGCCAAGTCACTGTTCCGGTAAGAGTTTAACATTCTGACTTTAAGAAACCCTGATATGTGTATCAGAAACCCTGCTTGTAGTCTGAAAAGTATAGTACTTACTTTCTTAGTGCATAGTATAGTTAATAATCAATAAGACCCCTACGTGTGCAGAATGAAAATGAGATCATAGTATAAAGTGAAAAAAAAGTGTAACGAACGAGAAGAAAATTAATCCTGTCCGCTTCAGATGGACAAAGTTTGATTTCTTTGGTGGCGAAAATGCACTTTCAACTCAACAGCAAGGACCGAAACAAAAGACATTGAAGGGAAAAATGTAAAGACATTAATTTCTCATACAGACGAGACTTTCGACTTTCAGTTTCCATGGAAACTTGCTCGTTCAAAACATGCTGACAAGCTAGTTCTTGTGTTGACAGTAGCGACGCAAAATAATGCCTACAGCCTAGTTCTTGGGTAAACAATACTGGCACACAAAAATTCATACACTAGGTGGTGAGTTAGTTATTCACTGCTTACAGGGTCCAGCGGACTGCACAGAGCCGAATCAGGACCACAAAATCAAGACCACAACTTTGCTGAAAGAGGACTCACCCCAGATCCGCATAAAAGATCTGCTGAAACAACCCTAGTGGTAACACTGAAGGCACTCCACCAGCCAGTCATTTTACAATAAAGACATCCCAAGCAGGGGTTGCTGAGGCTATACTCTAATTTATCGAACCCCTGTTTACAAAAACAAAATAGAATACAAACATCATTATAAAATATCAACAAAACATACATATAAATTGCCTACATCGCCAAATAATAAGTTATAACATCATAATAATAACATCATAGGAAGCCCCAGTGACCATTTGGCAGAAAGCATCCAATATTCCCAAGCTGATCCAACAGACCTCACACACAAATGAGGAGTTTTGTCCCAGAAGAAATATCAAGAAAAAAGGTAGGTGACTGGTCCAGCGAAGAAGAAGATAGTATAGTAGATTGATAGAACAGTGTAGGAATGAGAAAGAACAAAGGAGAAAGACAACGACAGTGGGAATTTAAAGCACTAAATTTCCAGAAAGCAGGGATACTATTTATACTGGTGGGACTAGGTGGTGAAATCACTTGCCTGATGGCCAAATGTTAGTAAAACATGTGTGCAGACCACCTAAAATACTTCTTACTTGCCCGACAGATGACACCTTTTTCACACTTATCTCCCAGTTTCTTTTTGTTTTTTCACAGTGGACAATATTTTCTTGGTCAATCTTACAACAACAAAATAAACATGCACTGTATCCCATCATATGCAGCCAAATTTCAGTTTAATTTGATGTTAAAAGCTGTTACTGGATGAAAGAACATTCCAGACTGCTGGCTGTGCCCATGGTCACTTAGTCAGGCGGGCAAGTTCAAAATTCTGCCTTTCGGCATTCTTGGTACATTACATGTATCAAAGTGTAAAAAATTATTAATCTAATGAATACCAGCAGGTTTGAAAAAAACATGAGCCTAATTTGAATTCCTGGAATATTGCTTGATGAACAGTCACACTAACCTAATGCTATTCATTCATTCAATTCAATGTGAATGAAGGAATGAATGACAACTCAACTTACTCAGCATTTAAGTCAATTTACACGTACCACAGGTCAAATAACAAAGCGCATGTTTCATATTAAACAGTAACTAAACTCACAAACTGGCAGTATTACTACTACACCAATGATTTCACTTCAAATCACATCCAACAGAACTCATTTACATAGACTTGTTGAACATAATATCATCCCCTAAAAATCTAAAACCAATAAATTTCACAAACACAAACATTAAACTTTCCACCAAAAAAAACAACTAAAGAATACTAAAGAAAAAACAAATATACAATGAATATGAATATTAATTTCACCCAGATGGTGGGTTTATCAGGAAGGAGGTTCAGACCACAAGGATAAACATGGAACGTTCAAACGCATTTTAAATGTTATTAGATAATCTATACACTGCACACTCACACCTGACTCACATTGTAATTTTTTTTTCAACACTCAAGCTGAACTAAAAACCAACAACCAATCTAATACTAATAAAAGGGAAGAACAATTCACACACTGGCTAAGATAGTCACAACTTGCGACTCTCACTGTAGTATATTTATTTCTAATTAACACAAGCTCAGTTGAAATACAACCTAATAAATAACTGAGGGGTAGAACAACCTTACACTCACTTAAGTCTCATACTTACAAACTGTATTTGTAACACAGAACATAGCATACACACACATATATATCTACAGAATACCATACTTCCACAGTTCATAGGCTTAAAACGCAAAGTAATACCGACTTCGACCTTTCTATGCTCTTGATCTTGAGATGACATTGACATCGGGCTCCAAATATACTCATGTACTATTAAATAAAGTATAGCAAAAATTGTCATATGCCAAAACAAACAAAAAAAGACAGTGACCCTGGGATGACCTTAATCTCGGGATGACCTCACCACCATGTGACCTCTCACGCATGTCTGATTTTGACTAACATCTGATGACCCTGTGACCTTGACCCTGAAGTGAAGTCATTAATTCACCGATCATTTTCAAGGTCTTATGGGCATACACCATCTTACCAAGTTTGGCTGTGATAGTTGAAATAGGCTCTGAGTACTTAACCACTTTAAAAGGTTTTGCACACAAGCGAAACGGAGGACGGGCAGATTGATAGACATTTTTTTTAGATATTTTATATCTGGACTATTTAAGACTCGCATTTACGCACACATTTACAAAAATTGGGAAATTTTGGGTGGGGTGGGGCAGGAAAGGGAGGGAGTGGGAGGAGGTGGAGGGTGGGGTGGGGGGGGCGGGTACCTAGACTCACATTGCTATGTGAGTCAAAAATGACTCTCGGTATCACCCTTTCTCAGTTGTGGACTCACACTACTGCAATGCCAGAGAGAAGTTTTTCTTCTGCAACTAATTCAAACACTTGTTATTTTGAGATGTTACATACAACATAAATGTACAAGACAGATTCCTCATCCATCACCATCATTATTATTGACGTCATCATCTCTCACTGACATTATCATCTCTACACTCTATTGACAAACTATCAACGTTATTCTTACATCCTTATCACACAGGTCTTTGAAATTACTTCAGACAACAATACACTGATGCCACGTAAACTTGCAATGGGGGCAGCGCTTATGAAATGCTTCTTCGTCTCAATACTCCTTTGACCGTGGGTGCCAACAGAAAACAGCTGGCTTGCAACTCCTGAGGAAGGTTGTTCGCGAAATGCATTTACACAGAACCTTTTCATCAGTTGGATCTCCTTTGGCCTTCAGCTTCAGTTGTCTTTCAACTTTCCCTCATGCTTGTGGACAGGGATGAAAGCGATAGTAAAACCCGTGATCTAGTTAGAAGCTACTACCAAACTGCCTTTGCTATATATTACAAGCCGTTATTGTTTGAATCAGTTCAGACCCTTGCGAATGATCGTCTGAAACTCATCAAGCAACATGACCACTTAGTTTCAATGTGACCATATACTTTTTAGTGTGATTGGTCTTTGAAAAACTACTTGCCCAGAAACTACGACATAACACTTCCAGGAGAAATAACTGCACAAAACATTACGCAACCACAGACTAGCCCAGCTAAGTATGGATTTGAACAGTGCAGATATCTTCAATTTGTTCCAACTTGTGCTCTGCTACTACTAGCATCATGTCTTTTCTTCAGCTGCGCTAATCCTTTCTTCTTTCTCATTTAAAGCTTTCTTTCAAAAAGTTTGGCTACCGTTCTTCCTTCTCTTGGCTGGATATCTTTTAGAGTGCTCTCTCTCTCTCTTTCTCTCTGAGCTCTGTTGCTGCTGCTTTGTTCACAGCTTTTCTGCACAAGTTCAGATAGGTAGGTACAGTCTGTACTTTGAATGTTCCGGCTATTGCCAGGTTACCTTTCTTCCAGCTCTGTTGCTGTCATTCATGTAAAGCTTTCTTTTTTTTTCTTTTTTTTTTTAAAAAAAGGTCTTTGCATGTACGGTAAATACAATCACAGTAAGAATTACACACAGACAAACACCTCTTTACCGTCCAAGAAAACCAGAAAAAGAGATGCTGAATTATCCTAACAATCACACATTCACATCCACACAAACAAAAGTGTGAATAATAACCAAACCCTTTCCCCTGATTTCTTTTCTCGGCCACTCTCAGAAGAAGGAAAAACAAAATGGTGGTAACACAAAACAACTTGGTAGTGACCCCCACCAAAAGCCCCCAACCCCCCTTCTTCACCTCACCTCTCTCTGGTAGCAAAAACAAAGCTAAAATTTTAATTTCAAGCCGTGCTAACAAGTTATGTCATCGTTACCACTTTTTCTTATGCTCGTCCATGCTGACCCCGCCCGGCCCGTAGGCCACCACTAGCAGCAAACCGCCCACCACGGAAAGGGTCTGGAAAAAGTCGTACTTCAAAAAGTCCCTCATGGGGCGGTAGTCCGGGATGTTCCACCAGGCGTTGAAGTACAGGTTGAGCCCCGTCAACCACAGCACCAGCACCAGTGCCGACAGCTTGGTCTTGTAGCCGATGGCGATGAGGAGGATCAGCGCTGTGCCCACCACGTTGAGCAGGATCTGCATCACGCTGGCCTCCAGCCGCAGCAGGGTCAGGAACATCAGGACCAGCAGGATGCGGCCGGACAGCTGCAGGTACTGCTTGGGGTTGTTGTCGCCGGCTGACGGGAGGCCGGCAAAGAGCGACTTGCCCTCCGCCTTGTTCTCCGCCAGCAGCAGCAGCACCCCGCCTGCCAGTGCCAGGTTGCGCATCAAGAACTTCAGGTCCCACAGGATGCTGTAGGCCACCGTCTGAAAGAAAATAACAACAATGGTGTTAAGACCTAGCAGTTAGGACTCACATAATTACAAGGATGCTGATGGCCACACATTACAATGGGTTCACCAAGCTGGCAATTCAAGCCACACTTACTCTCCATCCCTCAACATTTCTCACTAGTCTGTAAACAAGTGTAACAACATTCACAAAAAGTAACAGGATATTGTTTGGGACTCCAACAAACTTAAAAGAATAATAAAATAAAACACTAACTAGGGCAGAAGGGCGGGATGGCAGCAAATCAGGTCGTCAAGGGTGGGAGAGGGGGAATGGAGGAGAGGAGGGAGGGTTGCCTCTAATTCTTTTACTCGCATTTGGCAACCAGGCTAGTGCATTTAGTTTTCCCATCCCTGCATGTTATTTTATTATCTGGATGTGGTTTATAGAAAATAATGTTCTTCGGTTTCTTTTTTAAATTGGAGTGGACCTAGGGGTAGGGTGTGGGGTTGGGAGAAGTTTGCGACTTATATACCTATGTGCCTTATACTTTATAGTTATACTCCAGAAAACCATTAGACAGAAAGAGGGAGAACAAGGTCAAAAGGGCGATGCCTATTAGTGTTACCTGCAATGCAATGATGAAGAAGAGGAGACCGCAGGCGTAGGTGACTTTCTGTCGGCTGAGCACCATCACACAACCCACCAGCTGCCCAAGCAAATTGACAAACACGAACATGGACGCCAGAATATAGCCACAGCCCCATGAAGCATTCATATAATCTCTCTGCTCGTTCCACTGCATCCACATTCTAATGCCGTCCTCAAAAAACGTGCTGATCAGGCAGAAGCGCGCAACATGCGGCAGCACATGTTTGGAGTGACGCAGCACCTGGGAAAGGAACATTTTTTGGGGTTGATAAATGTCAACATTTAACTAATAACAATAATACCTATTCCTATTAAAAATAATAAATTTCATAATTTTACAGCTGAATTGTTGCAAATGGGACAAAACAAAGAAATACAGTTAAACACTGTTCGCTTGGCAAGGTACCCTAATACTAGCCTGTACCAGTGTGAATACCGGTACCCTGGAGAAGTTCCTTCCTGATAATTAACATTTTGGTCAGGGGTGTCAGTGGGACAGACACAATGCACCATTTGTTTTTCCACAACTATTTAAAAAAATATATTGTATATATAACACATATGGATCTGAATAAAATGACAAGTTTAGGGTTTGGGAGGGTCTGGGGTTGGAGGACAGCAACAACTCTGAATATGTTCTCTTCTACAATGCGTGTGGACAACAAACAACAAAGGTCTTTCATTGTCATGATTCTGTCTCTGTGCACCAATTCATATTATATTGGTTCAATATGTCACACTCACAGACACCCCAGGAAAAAACCCATGCATTCAAATGTGTTGCAATTATCATGGATAAAGTGTAAAAAGTCACATCACCAAGCCAATGAGAAAAATTATTACTTAAACTCAAAGAAAGATACATAATAGCCTATAACGGTATATAACCATTTAACAAGCAACATGTTAAAAATTGGCATTGATCCTTTCAACTCAAAGAAAGATACATGATAATAGCCTATAACGGTATATAACCATTTAACAAGCAACATGTTAAAAATTGGCATTGATCCTTTCAGAAACGACAATACATGTAATTCAGCTGTCCTACACAGCATGACAATTTGGTGAATTTTGTTTGCAATAATAGCAAGTAATCAGGGAGATGTGTTTTCAGGGTAATGAAAGCCAGTACACCAGTACAAAATACCTAAACAAGTGTAAAAAACATGTAAAGTTTTTGCCGATCCCGCCTAAGACTTCAATTTTAAATACAAATCCATTTATTGGCTCTAACAGTAACATTATGCACAGCACAGTATCACGCAATTTGAAATTGTCTCTGCCTCACCATCATCAAAGAGATTGCAAAACATCCAGTCAAAATTGATACAGAATGAGTGAAAATCTCAAGTTAGCTAGACTAGAAATAGTGGAAGTAGCAAATTGCAAAAGCAACTTTTTGCTGATTACAACCAGGCAAAAATGCACACAGTTTGAGGACTAAGTACAGATAAATCAGTTTTGTCAACAGATAATTCAATGTTTATAGGGTCCAGTGGACTGCCTAGAGCCGAATCAGGACCACTCAAAACTAAGCAAAATCAGACTAAACTGCTAACATTTAAATATATTATTAAAAGATGTAAATAAAACCAGTCTTACTAATAAGATTTAACCAAGAATATAAACAAGACGATATGACCTGTAAGGCTGTATGCGATTAAACAAACCAACATCATGTAAAAGTGTAAACAGGTGTTTACTATGCAGATTTTAAAAATCTCATTAAAAGGTATCGAACCAAAATATCTTTCTCTTTCATCAACCAGATCAGCACATTCAAACATAAAATGGCAGACGGAAAAGGATTTGTCACATGCAAAGCACCACTGTGGTTCTTCTCCTTTTAAAAGGAAAGTAAGGGTGACATAAGTATGCCCAACATGAAGGCGAGCCAAAACAGTTTCTTCTTTGCAAGTGGACTCAGAGCTAGGCAAAGAAGCAGACAAATCTGGAAGAATTTGAAATAATTTGTTATTGATTTGATTAGACCATTCAGCCATTTACAATAAGAGCCAGTCATACAACATCTCTGAAGGAAAAATCTAGAGGCAGAGCTTAACCGCTTTGTCCACTGCAATATTGCCATGGATGTCAATGTGACCAAGTACACACATAAAAACTATCTTTTTACCCTCAGAAACAAGCCGTGTGTGGAGATCATGGATCTCTGCCAGAAAAGGGTGCGATATCTTTCTCGTGGGTGGAAAGAGCCTGAAGTGCTGACAGTGAATCAGACATGATTAAAAATGAGTACGTATCTTTTGGATTGATACTTATTAATTTAGTTTATGACTATGTGTTACAAAAGATTTAAGATCAAATACTATATAGATGTATTCCAGATTTTGTAAAATATGGAAGTCTGGGACTGAAAAAAATACATTTCAATAAATTACACTACACACACAATTGTTGAGTAACACTCTCGAGTTTTGACAAAGATCATATAATGTTATTATTCATTTATTGGTAAGTTTTTTTTTTAAGTTTAGTTTGGTGCCATAACGCATGTGATGCTGCTAGGGAGTGATGATGTGTGGAAAGTGACACGACTACGAACACCGACAATCTTGTCTCGAACATTTTAAGGACTCTTGATGAAGCAACACAAGCATTATTGGTATATACTATACTCACTTGATCTGCTACGTCTTCTGCTTTATCCATAAGTTCATTCTGCTTCGGCATTTTCAGGAATCGGCCGAAATATTACCGGCAATTCAGCCACGTACCGTCTGAAAGTCTGCCAGCGGAAGTACCGGAAGTAGTGATATGGAACAGCCGTCATGTTATTTATAAGAAATTGAAAGTTATTCTATTGTTTTCTTTATTTTACACAATTTGACATTTTAAAAAATCGTATATTAAAAACGAGTAATTTAAAAATTGAATAACTACGCTAATATTCAACTTTACAATAAGTCCTGAAAGCAAATTTATTTTTAAACATAATTTTACTGGGGAGTGAATGTAGCAGACGGCATCGCTGCCACGTACGCAAGCACGTCCGATTAGCATCGTTATTTCTCGGAAATCGTCGGAAACTACCGTAAACATACAAGATGGCTGCGCCCTTGGAGCTAAATGCAGCTCGTAAGAGTTTGACTGATGAGCTTGGAGAATCAT
The DNA here is from genome assembly GCA_036898135.1 of Oncomelania hupensis. Classification (NCBI taxonomy): domain Eukaryota; kingdom Metazoa; phylum Mollusca; class Gastropoda; order Littorinimorpha; family Pomatiopsidae; genus Oncomelania; species Oncomelania hupensis. The sequence goes on from CM072527.1 coordinate 1,898,526, forward strand.
CCACAATGTAAGAATTTGCTGTGCTATTTTGGCACGTAAATAAGTTTCCTACACAATATTTACGATTATGAAAACTTTTTAAATGGAAATGTGTCGTATTTGCAGTGTATAAAGCGGCCGGCATCATATAAATGATATCATAATATAATTATAATTATTATTAATTAAACTCACACTCATTTTTTAGTGAGTTAGTCATTATTTTGTCTACAAATTGTACTTGTACAGTTGTATTACAATTCATATTATTATTATTATTATTATTATTATTATTATTATTATTATTATTATTATTATTATTTGGACAACACTCCAAATGTTTCCATCGAAGAAGAAAGATTGAAGTTCAGTTCAATTAGGACTTGTGTAAGCCTAATGGCTTTTTAGTGTCCCATTCAATTTCGACAACTGTAAATATTTTATGGGTTGCATTACAGTTGCTTGGGAAGTTTTAAATCAAAGTGAATACAGTAGATCACTCATCATATATGAATTTTGTATCTTTTAAGAATTTTACCTGTTTAAGGAGGTTCTTAAATTCATTAAGTAGTAGCAGTAGTAAATAGAGGCATAATTCCATGCATCTTCATTCAATGTGCAAGAGACACGATAGTGCATTTTTGGAAAAAATATAATAACAATCGTCATATTTTTTAAACTTAGCTATGAGTATAAATTTAGAATTGTTGTCCAGAAGGTTTTTAAAAGCTTTGACATTTTTTGCAAATTTTGTGTTAACTGGGAGATAATTCAATTTTTTTACGACCCTGTTTGCATAAGAAAACTTTCAAATATTTGTTCAGTTATAATTTACCAACAATTTACCTTGCTGATTTCTAGTCTGGTTGTTGTTTGTCTGAATATAGCGGTTGAAAACTAACTTGGTCTGTCCGGTGAAATACAGTAAAACCTCCGTTTTGAGACCATATCTTAAACGACTTCCTCCAACATACGACCGGAAAAAAATTCACCGATGGTTTGTACTATATAAACGACCTCTCTTAATCGACTACCTCTAAAACGCGATTGCGACCTTCAAATAATTAAATGTTATGACCTAGCATCTGAAAAATTCCTATTCCAAAGCCATACTATCTGTGCTCTTGAAGAAAACAGTTTTGTTTACAACTTTTAACAGCAGACGATGCATTAAAACAGCTTGAAATACTCTAAGGAGCTGACCAGATTTGCCCTGAGCAGGGGCCTGTCAGATATTGCAGACACCATGTCTGGTGTTCAAAGTGACATACTAAGAGAACATGCATGGGTGGGGTGGGGGGGGTGGGTGTTGATGGGTGATGCAAACAAACAGAAATAACTGCTTTCTTTAAAAAAAAAAAAAAATAAAGAACTATTCAATGATTGAATAAAAATAATTACAACAATATTAAAGGGTTTTTCTTATAAATAATTATTACTCCAAACATGCACTCAGCACTTACATACACTTTTAAACAACTATCATACCAACATTGATTTTTTATTTTGTAAATAATGAGGAACAGGAAGATATTGACTGTATTGGTTGTGAGACAGAGTTTAATCTATATTTCTGAAAGATGGTAGATGTTCCCTATACTTAATGGTATGTGTACTTTTGGTACATGTATTTATTTTACTTAATTAATTTTCTTAATGTCTTTTTCGAAAATGTCCTACCTCTTTTTTAAGACCCCTCCAATTTACGACCTCATTTTAATGGCAATTTAAAGGTTGTAAAACGGAGGTTTTACTGTATTTTGTATAACTGAATAAAATCTCCTCTTAACCTTCTTCCCTTAATCGTTGGCAAGTTTAAATGCTTTAACCTTTTGGTGTATGTCATGTTTGCGCATCATTCATAATATTATTAGTGGTTTTAACATGTGCTGATAGTTTGTTCCCAAAGGGTGCAATTCTATTACTGAAAAGATTATTAAGTTGTTTTTTTTTTTACTTATTGAAAACTTTAATCATGAATTGAAGGATATTCAAATTGTCTTGTCTTATCTTTTCGTAGTCGCTCACAGTCATACTTGTTGATTACACTGGCACTTTAAAAGGGGTTTGAGCATGTTTTGCTGACAACCATTCAGCAAGTTCATTTAAAAAACAGCTCAAGTTACTGAAAGCGGGGGAAGGGAAGATTGTAGCGGTGATAATGATGAATCTGGGCAGTGGGAGACCCTTGACACAAACGTGTCAATAGTTTTGGTCTGTACTGCCTCCTGGGGAAGATCATTCCAGTCTATTGGATGGCCCAATGGATGGCTTTTTGTTTGAATAAATAATAATAATAATAATGGAAACTGGAATTACAGTTATGAACATTTTTGTCTGCAATTCCTTTTCCCCAGATATTTCCAGAATTTGGCATCTTGGTTCAAGAAAAAGGTATGATTAGAGTATTTTACTATTTACCATAAGACATTTATTTATCTTTGTTAATTTTTTTTCTTTCTTTTTACTGTAGCTTACTCCAAAATGTAAAGTTGTTGCTGGTACTGATGGGGCAGTGTTGGCGTTGTATGATGGATTATCTTTTTTAATTTTTTTAAAAAAATCTGTTCACATTTCTATTAAAGACAAGGCAAGGGCTTGATTTGGTATTAATTGGAATTGAAAATGGTGCATAAATTATGCAAATAAATCAATTGATGGTGGAATAAAAAATAAAATTAAAACATGTTGTAATCTCTTTGTATGACTTAGCATTATAGAAGTGTTAATTTTTTTTGATGATATTGATAATAATAATAATAATAATAATAATAATAATAATAATAATAATAATAATTCAAACTGCTTTTGCCTCAGCAAATGATAGTTTTTTTTTTCTTTAACACAGACATCCAAAGAGGATTTTGATGTGGAAGCAAGGAGGTTACTAAAAGCAGACTCAGGTTCGTAATCATATGCAAAAATGCTGCCATTCCATTGCCAAGCATTGTTTAATTAATTAATTAAAATAATTAATTCAGATCTGTATTAACAATTATTATATATTAATTATATATACCATGGAGTTGTTCTTGGTTTGAGAATGTATAACTATAAACAATTCATTCAATCAAATGTTCTACTTTGTTGTGAAAGAATTGCAAAAGTCTGAAATTTGACATAGATAATATAACTCAGCTGATATCTGTGGATCCTGATTTCCATCAGCACTTTGAACAGTTCTTGGAGCTAGTATCTTGCACTATTCATTATAGTTTTGGTGAACTTTCAATTGTTTAATAATAATCATGACTGTTAGAGTGATAATATACAAAGCATTTAACCTAATAAAATAGAACTCTGCTATAATTCACAAAACACCACACATATCTATATCAAATGAACATGAACAGTATATAAATAAAGTATGCTTTAATGTATGTGTGTTGCTGTATGTATGTATGTGTGCTAATCATATTTTTGTGTGCACCTGGGTGTGTATGTGCTCACATCTGTGTGTGTATGCTATGTGTGTGTTCGTGCTAATCATGTTTGTGGATACAACTTGATAGTAGTAAACAATTTTAAAAGTCAAATCAGTCAGTATCTGTTTGTTGTTTCAGTGCACCTTCACAATGAATTTCTGCTGGCAATCATTGCCAAGTGTCAGAGTGTCAGCTCTTCCATGGGTGGGTTCTTATCTCCCTTCATTACAATAAAACTAAAAGTTTTAAAAAATCATTGTAATTTGTATACATTCTTGGCAGTGTGTTAAAATGTTAAGCATACAAGCCTTGTTAGTACTTGGAAGGGTGACAACCAGATACTGAGGCAGAGAAAAATTAAAATTTACCCGCCAAGAAGTCTGAATGATGAACACGCTTTGCAAAAAGGCCTCAAGGGCTTCAGGATTACTACAGTCTAGATAAAGACATAGTACCTGGGTTATCTTTGAGAATCGAGGAGAAGATAAAGAAGTGAGGGGAAAAGTAAAGTGAGCACTATCCTCATAATGCTGGCCCTGAGAAAAGGAAGGTCCTCTGAGCCTCTCCTATTTGAAACGTTACAGGGAAAAGTTTTACTGACTTGAAGGACGTTTACAGTTTTATCAAATGCGCTGGAAGCGAGTCTTGCTGCTGTTGACAGATGGTTTGAAAAGTAATTCTCTATTGAAAATTGCTTATCACCGTACAGCTAGTAGTACTGCATTTGCATGGAATAACAAGGTGTTGCAATCCTTACAGTGGTACAATTCAATTGCTGATTTCATCTCGCAGCAGTGAGAGCAGACCATGACAGCTCATTGCCTGACCCTTGTTCTTACCTCAGCCCAAGCTCGCTCACACAGTGTCTGGCCTCTGGCAATTATTGGCAGCCCTCGTCACTGCGAGATGAAACCGGAGATCAGCAGGAAATTCTAACCCTTGTAAGGATCACAACACCTTTCGCTGTGTGCCAATGCAGGACTTTTTACGCAAGTTGTCGGCAGATTTTAATAGGGAGGTCCTTTCCAGCCATCCTTTCATAATGACGGTGGTGCTGACAATGGACACGCACGTTTGTTGTAGTGTTGTCCAAGGAAGCAGCGCTGCAGTCGGCAGGTTCCATGTCCCCCACCAAGCTGCACCGCAGCAGTAGCAGCAGCAACAGCAGCAGCAGCAGTAAGCTGAAACGCAAACATTCTGGCAGCACAAGCCATCGCGCCAGTATGCAGGTAAGAAAAACAAAACTTGACGGAAGATGGAGGATGAGTTGTTCTTTTATAGTGCACTTACCAGCAGGATGCATCAGCCAGCCAAGGGCCAACTTGCAGCATGTCAAAGGCCCCAGCACCACTAAGCCTCCTGATTGACATAATTATGTGTATGCGTGTTGCTATGACCGTTAGCCTTTGGAGAAGTTGAGTGAAAGTTGATCATAAAGCAATTCACGAGTAAAACGTTTTTAAAATGTCTTGTGTTTGGCTCATCATCAACATCACAGCTTGTAGTGCCTGGTAAGAGAGAGGGCACTGACAAGAAGCGATTTGGGGCCAGTTCGTTCAGAAATGCTGCGCCTACCCTCTGGAATACGATTCTGGAGGATATTAAATCTGCAACAGATGTGCCCTCTTTTTGCCGGAAGCCCAAGACCTACCTCTTTTCACCACAGCAACTGGCACATTTTCCCCTGCACCCTAAGCATGTCTGTGACATGGAGTTGGGCACTATACTAATGGACATTGGATGAGATTGCAGACTTGCCTACTCTCCCGCTTTTGGTGGGAGACTCACGCTTTTGACATGTCACGAAATACATATTATTCAATCTTTATTGTTTGCAAACACGTCCTGCTTAACGCTAATGCCATGTCCCATTGTTATTATATAATGTCTCCCGCTTTTACTCTGAGGGGGGTAGGCAGGTCTGAGATTGGATTGGTAAGAGAAGATCCTCGATACCTAAAAATTGCTCTCCAATGTTTCGGTGTTATGCTTTCTTCAGGGTGCGAAGGATAGGTGGAATTTGTAGGGAGTTAAAATAATAAGAGAGCTGAGTACAAATCACGCTGGACAGCATGGCTGATTTATTTAACACGCTGCTGAGGCTACACAAGGGATCAAATAAAATTGAAAAAAAAAAAGGTTTATAACTTTAAAGAATCTTTACATAAAAATGCTTCTTCCAACGGAACTTTTGTTTTTGTTGTTGTGTTGTTGTTATTATTATTATTATTTTACTATTATTATAAAAATTATTACTACCACTATTATTTTTGCTACTACTACTACTATTACTTCTGTAATTATTATTATTGTTAGAAAGTAGTAGTAGAATTATTATTATAATTAATATTTATTATTATTACAATTAATATGTATTATTAATAATAATATTTATTTCTTTTAAGTTTCACTGTCTTGTTTTCAGCAACGGTTCACGCCAGCCAACCCGCTGGACTTTGCTCCCAAGATCAGTTCCAGGCCAGTGGAAGAAGGCACCAATTCTTTAGGTAGGTCTGAGTGAGAGTTCCGTCTTCATGTTGTGGTGGAAACTATTTGTATTGGTGGATTAGTTATCCTCTGGTGTGGGAAACTCAATGGGCTGTTTTGGGGACTAGCAGGGTGCTAAAAGCCAGACGTTTCACTCACCTGCCAGATCAGTCAACACAACACAATATATACAGTGGAGTCCGGGTATAACGAATCTCAAGGGGGGGAATTTCGGGGTCGTTACAAGCGGGATTCACTGTAGAGATTTGTACTGTAAACCGAAGTACACACCGGTGATGAGTACACATCACAACATACAGTACGTAGATCGATCTAGGCCTACAAAGTTTATCAACAATGAATTCATTCAAGGCTTTTTATAGCAGCCAATGATAGTTATGACTTCAAGGCCTGGTTGACCTATGTACGAACTGGCATGCTTCTGCTGCTGTTCACTATTGGCGATGAGCCAATTGAGGCAAAGTAGGCCAAGGGAATACACAAAGGGTTCGTTACAAGCGGAGATTCGTTATTTGCCTAGCTGAATTTGTTCGTTATAGGAAGGGATTAAATAGTAAGACAAAGAAGGGAGTGTGTCGGGAAATGGATGGTAGTACGCTAATCGCGGGTGTTTGTTATTCCAAGGTTCGTTATAGGTGGACTCCACTGTATTATGTTTTGTTGATTTTGGATATCAGGTACTTCCAGTCATTCAGCGGCACTAGCAGTCTGGTTGCCGGTCGGTCCATCACTCTAAATTTTCGCTTTTATTTCATAAAACACTTTTTAAAGTACCGTCGATAAACCAGTGATCATGTTGCTGTAGAAGGCTGAGATTCTCAGTCGTTCCGAACATCAGAGTACGAGCATCGTCGTCCGCACCTGAATCTCACAGGAGAAAATGAGTCCCTCTTCTAGATTTTTGCAGGGGTTCTGGAATGGCAATATCGTTTATCGACATGACGTTGGCGCATGGAAAATCGTTTATCTTTTTTTGTCGTTCGATCGCTTTCTGTGAAGCCGTATACGATGGCAACATACATGCTGTCTGCAACGAAATCCCGAGAGTGCTTTGCTGAATTATTTGCCTTGGTCTCTCCACGGTGGTCATTGCTCTTTGATGGATCGCTGCTACGGTCTTCTTCACTTAATTGCGTTTCGGATCAGGAGCATGGTTATGGTCAGATATCACAGTGCTTGTGTCCTCTGCCATCACTTTATTTCGCCCTTTACAATCACGTTTAAAACATCTCCACAATTCACTGCGGTCTGCATTTACTCGGTCTTTTTTATATTGATATCCATCCGTTATGATATGCTCTTTCTCCTTCTGTGACTCGGTCTTCTCCATGGTTAAACAAGATTACAATTTTGATATTTTTACACAATGATTTGGTATTTATAGTTTTCTTAGCTTATACTGCGTAAATACGCACTTTGATGTCTGCTCACTCGAAACAGTAATTGGAACTATTAGTTTATTTTTACTATTATGATTACAGTAAATATTAAGTACACACACTTCGATGTGTGCTCACTCGAAGACGTCAGCCTATTAATCTGTATGGTAATTAAAAATTAAAAATGATTACACAAATAAATAATTTGATTATATCATATATATTATATAATTTGATTTGCATATTTGTTTTATCGATCAAAGTAAAAATTTAATCCAAGTGGAAAATTACTACAGGCTTATTATAGTCTATGCCAGGGTTAGTCTATTGACAGCCATATTTTTCTGCGCGCGCGCTATTGATGGCGCGCTATTGTCGGCGCGCATTTGTCCTGCACGCTAACAACGGGGTGCCCTTGGGAATATATTCTTGTTCGCCTTACCTTGGAAATAAATTAACAGAATTTGATTATTTTTGTATGATGCAGATACTTTAACTACTGCTTATCATTTTAGATGGTTGATACGAGGGTGGTCCAATAAGTACTTAGCCTACAAAAGAAAAACACAAATTTTGAAAAAATTGGCGATTTATTTTTCAATATAGTCTCCTTTTAGTTCGATACACTTGACCCAGCGATGCTCCAACTTCTTTAACCTGTCTGAAAAATACGTTTTCTCGATGTCTGCAAAGTAGGCCTCCGTGGCGGCGATGACCTCATTTGACTCAAATTTCTGCCCGGCGAGTGACTTTTTCAAGTTTGGAAACAAAAAGAAGTCGCACAGGGCCAAATCTGGAGAATACGGTGGATGGGGCAGCAGTTTGTAGCCCTATTTGGCCATGGCGAGGGCGGAGGTGTGAGCCGGTGCATTATCATGGTGGAAAAGCACTTTTTTTTATAAAATCCGCGGACACACCTGCTTCCACACACAGTCAAAATAAAATTACGAGTTCGATTCGGCTGAAATTTCGACAGTAGCCGTCTACGAGAATGTACTACACGATAGTTGCTCTTGCGATACTGGTGCCATCGGGCAGTGAGGCTAAGTACTTATCGGACTGCCCTCTTATTTGCACTTTGTCAAAGGTCAAAGTTTTTCTGCTTGATAATTTTCTAACAATGTTTTTCGCTGTATCTCAAAATCCACTGAACCGATGTTAATAAATTTTGTTGGTTTGCAGAAAGTTGAGATTGTGGCCTATCATCCCATGTTTTCATTTTGTTTCTTTAGTTACACCACTGCCAACAAAATTAACACCTTCGAAAATGCTGATTTGTAGCTATTTGCCTGTGTCTGGGTAATACATCTGAATGGCTTGCCACCTTGTTTTGGCTTATAATGTTGGGTTTGTACGGCATACAAAACCAGTCATCAACAATAATGAAGTGAAATATCAATGATGATTTGAACGTTGTGCGTCAGGATTTGTGACGAGAGACATGCTGCTGCCTGACGCCGCCTTGATCCACGGTCGTGCGTTGGTGTGTGCTTGGGAGATGGGGCTCCAGGACGTTCAGGACAACGTCGTCAAGATTATTATCCATGCCCTGGAGGTCAGTGTATCTTTATCATCCTCATTATTGTCATCGGTCTCTTCATTGTTGTCATTCTTATCATCGTTCTCATCACCCTCACAATGTGTAGTAAATTCCTTGTTTGAGTAACAAAGGTGTGTTGCATTGTATTGTATTGTTATCATCATTGACGTGATTGTTACTGTCATCATTATTATTGTCCTGGTCATTGTGGGTTTTATCATCATCATCATCATCATCATCATCATCATCATCATCATCATCATCATCATCATCATTCTCCTCATCAGTCCTCACCTACTTCAAAAGCTTTGTCATCATCATTGATGTGATTGTTGTTGCCATCATGATTATTCTCCTGGTCGTAGTCCCTAACAATTTTTTGTTAGATTTGTTGTTGTGTTATGCAGTGATAAGTTAAGATCATCTTCGCAATATTACCTCACATTATCACCAATGTTTATTCTGTTATTCTACCAGTCGCATAGCACAACACAGCACATGTTGGTTGTTTTAAGGCAAAGCCACATCAGCAACAAACATCAGAAAACATTTATGAAATACATGAACATTTTCACGTTTTTACTGTGCAACATGTGTGACCACGTCTGAATCATCTGAAGCGCAAACGTGTTTAAAATGTTTAATGATTTAGAATGACAAATATTTTTGTTGCACCAGCACAGTAGTAGCCGACTTTCAGGGGTGTGTGCATGTTGGAGCTAATCAGATCATGTACACTATGAACAGCTCTGATATTGGGTCCAGTTCACTTCGAATCTGACAAGTACGTTCAATCTGATCCACCGCGGTTATGCCAGTTTGACAGTCAAATACTTACTAAATATTACAATCGCTTTTCCTGATGGCTATCACCTCAGCAAGCACAGAACATGGCCACTTATAACTGACCAGGAGCAGTCAAGGAACGTAATTCCTTTCAAAACTGTGCTCTTTCATGCAGCTGCAAGTTCTTAACGTGTGACTATGCCAGTGTTGCAACACAACAAATTATGTGGTTGATTTTAAAATAGTGTTGCAGAAAAGTTGTTCCTCTGACTTCTTTTAGCTTAATTTAATCGTACTGTATACACCACGTCATGTGAAACACAATGTTACTACTCATCTGACTTCCCCTTTAGTAAAAGTTCCTTTGCAACAATTCTGTGCCCTCTGTGCTGTACATGCCTTGCACTGAGTCTGCTGCTTGATGTGATTCATCATCTGGCTATTTCTGCACGTGAAGTCATCAAAGGAGAAAGTTCCTTCCAGAATTTTCCTGTATAGCTGGTTTTCATTTATTAAATTGATTGTGATCATATTTGCACTAGTATACAACATCCCAGTTGGTTTGTGGTTTGACAGATTCAGCTGAAGAAGATTCTGTCAGCGGTGATGCAGAAGCGCAGCGGTTACAAGGTGAGGGAGGGAAGGCTGCGTTTTGCCATGGGCTCGCAGGTGAAGAACCCCTACCTCCGACAAACTGCCATCACTCAAGACCTGTCCAGCAACAGGTGAGGAGGTGTCCATTTACCCTAAACAAAATGAAATTTCCAAAAGGATTGTCCAGTTTACCCACACCCAAGCAAAATACTAAAAAAAGTCCGAGTTGAGTTACCACCAGCAAAGCGAAATATTCAAAAAGGACGTTTTCACTATCTTCAACCTTCCACTTGGCTCTGTGCAGACTCGAATGGCAAAAGGTCCCTCAAGCATATGCTGTGAATAGGTGCATGCTTTGTTCAACCATCTTGACAGTCTTTGGGGTCAACATCAAGCTGCCCTAAATGCTTGTGTTCTCTTGTTGCATTCCTTTTTTTGCCAGGAACCTGCAGCAGTTGGTGTATTAACATAGCATAGAGCAATATACAGCATGAAGGGTCAGTGGTCGCCCTGTACCCTTGACCCAGCTGTGAGTGTCGAAGAATTTTGAACCTCCACATTAGTGGAATACATAACCCTCTTGAACAGCTGATCTAACGTTTTATTGTGGATGTTAATAATGTGCAGGGCTCAGAATGACTAAACTAAAGACTAAATACAGACTCAAGTATATTATGACAAGTAGACAAAGCAGTTTTAGTAGATAGTAGAACGCTGTGTAATGTTTTGTGAATATGGTAACACTGCTTCCTGTGAACTTTATATATTTGATATGGCCTGTAATATTCCACATACAACCCTTGCCATTGACTGTGGGTTGTCCAGGACCCAGAGACACTAAAAACCAATGATTTCTCCTAAACTAATGAACAGAAATCAATGATCTTCAAGATATGTGTCAATCTTTTAGGTATGTATCAGTACACAAAAGGGCTTTAATCTAATCGGAAAGGTATTTAATTAATTAATGTGTTAATTTGATTATAACACTTCCTATGATATTGGTGGAGGACCCATACCTATAAAAGAGTGTCCTATGTGCTTATTCCTTTACTGATGGCACGGGTCGTACAAGACCCATGTTGCTCAAATAGGCAGAAAGTTGCTTATTCTTCTCCCGATGATATGTGTCCTCCAAACTCACACTTTTCATAGAGAACTACAGGCACTGCTGTACAAAGGAATAACTTAGTTTTCAGACTGACCTCTCCTGACCTTACATTATCAAGGCACAGTCCCATCCCATCGGGGTGGCCTCGTGGCGCAGTGGATAAGTCGCCGGTTTCCTATGCCGAAGGTCGCGGGTTCGATTCTCGCAAGGGGCGAACGTATGTGACTTAGGTACGAGACTATTGAGGTCATTGAGGGTTTTCTCAGGGCACTCCGGTTTCCTCCCTCCCTTCAATAATGGTACAAGATGCAGTCAATATAAAAAAATTTCAAAAATAAAAATTCGATTTTCTTTCCGTCTTCTAATAGCGATCTCCCTGCCTTTACACCACCTGTTTGAGTGATGGATGTGTGTTTGGTGTTTGTGAGGGTGGATGAGACAGGTGAGCGTGTATGTTGGTATAGATCGCCGCGATTTGAGCCTGAATGATTTGGGGAAAGGCGCGTATAGCATCCTGTATTATTATTATTATTATTATTATTTATCCCACAAAGCCTCATAGTAGCAAGCCTTGCCTTAGCTAAGAGGGCTCTACTGCTGCTCTCACTGGGCTCCACCGAAGAAGCCAGCAACCCTGACCCTGCTGTCATTAGGCTGTGTACTCTGGCTTGCTGAGGCTAGAATGCATAGGCTAAATCCAGCAGCTCCACCAGATATAGTTGTGCCTACAGCAAGTAGCTTCAGATTATCCTAGGTTTTGTGTGTGTGTACACCCCCCCCCCCCCCCCCCACACACCATAGAAAACATGGCAACCCTCTAGTAACAACCTACAGCAGAAAACGATTCAACGTTTTGATTATGGCTGCTCAATGCAAGAAGAAATTTTAAAAAAGTGAGTCGCACACTCTCCTTAGGCTGCCATTTTTGTTGGAAATGTATAATATGACACTCTCTTCCTGTTGTATAGAGTATGGGTCGTGGAAGACCCAAATCATCGGTTGCAGAATAAACAACTCGAGGGCTGTATTAAACATATGGGTTTTGGAAGACCCATATCATCGGTTGAAGAATAGGGCACTAAAAAACGCATGGGTCATGGAGGACCCACATTGTCGGCTATGCAAAATGAAATGTGGCGTTGGGCGAAGGTTCAGTGTCAGTTTTTGTTATGCACATGTGATGATGTCTTTCAGTGAAGCGACGGCCATCACCAACAGTGGGTACCACACGCCAAGCCTCAAACCCAGCACCGATGTAGCAGAGCAGATGGCCGCTCACGAGCTGGCCCTCTGCAGTCTGACGCCAGTCTACCGACCTCCAATTTCCATGTTTGAACTTTTGGAGACCTTGCAAGTGGGTATCAGCAAAGCGCTAAAGGGTTCCACGCATGTATCAACCATTGGGTGTTGAAAGCATGTCAATGTGGGATGGTGGAATGGGATGAGCAATCGACGAGGGTTTAATCACGTTGGGGAAAGAGGTTGCAAAGAAAAATGGTACATGTTCCTATTTTGTGGCTTCGTTGAAGTAAGCAGACTGGTTAGTGGCGCAGTCGGTCTGAACATACCGCATGTACACAGATACAGTGTACTCTCTCTCTCTCCCCCCATGTTTCACTCTTGCTGTCCCTTTGCTCTCGCTCACTGCTGGGAGCAGAGGCTTTCTTTCTGACAAGCACACGAAGGGTCCATGTTATACAGCTTGGTTATTTAAGCCCTAAATTAAACTGTTAAGGGTACGAGTGTACTGCAAAACACAGCTGTTGTGAGGACTTCAAAATAATCATGCCGACACATCAAATCCTTCTTTATTATTACTTGCAGCGCCATCCCAGCAAAGTCCTCCTGAAAATAATACTCAACAGGTTGAAACCCCAAGCTGAACAAATAATAGCTGAACAACAAGGCGGGATTCAGGGCAGGTAGATGTGCCACTGAACAGATTTTCAACCTCAGAATAATCTGCGAGAAATACGTACAGCACCAACATCTATGTCATGTGTAGACTTCAAGAAAGCTTTTGACAGAGTCTGGCACGCAGCTCTATGGGCAACCATGAGAGTGTACATCAGCCCTAAAATTATTGAAGTCATCAAAAGCCTGTATGACAAGGCTACCAGTGCAGTCCTCCTCAACAGCGCCATCGGAAACTGGTTCAGAATAACAATCGGTGTGCGTCTAGGATGCCTACTCTCTCCAACACTCTTCAACATCTTCCTAGAGCGCATCATGTCAGATGCCCTTGCAGGTCATGAAGGCACAGTCAGCATATGGGGTAGAGCAACCTCCAACCTTCGTTTTGCGGATGACACTGATGGATTGGCTGGAGAGGAACAAGAACAGCTGGTACAGAGGCTTGACACCACCTCCAGAGCTTATGGAATGGAAATAAGTGCAGAGAAGACCAAAATGATGACCAACAACACTAATGGCATCAACATGGACATCAAAGTCCAAAGCCAATCCCTCAAGACAGTGCATAGCTTCAAATATTTTGGAGTCGTTGTATCAGACAATGGGTCCCGACAGGAAGTCCTCTCCAGGATCGCTCAAACAACTGCTGCCCTGACAAGGTTGAAGCCCATTTAAAAAGACTGGACCATCAGCCTATATTCCAAGGGAAGGCTGCTGCACTCCCTTGTCATCTCCATCTTCCTATACTCTTGCGAAACATGGACTCTCACAGTAGATGTACAATGAAGAATACAAAGCTTGGAGATGAGGTGCTACAGAAGACTTCTGGGCATTTCCTATACCCAGCACATCACCAACAACGAAATCCGACAGACCATCACACAAGCCATTGGACAACACGATGACCTGCTCACAGTGGTGAAAAAACTGACACTCCGATGGCAAGGCCATGTCACCAAAACATCAAGCTGTGCAAAGACCATCCTGCAAGGCACGGTGCAAGGAGGCAGAAGAAGAGGCAGACTGAAAAAGAGGTGGGGTGGGGTGGGGGGGGGGGGTGGACAATATTTGAGAATGGACTGGCTTGACACTGATCGAAGCCATGAGGGTTGCTGAGAACAGAGAAAGATGGAGTAATCTGGTTAAACGATCATCTGTGGTGCCCCTACGACCTTCGAGTTACGGGATAGGATAGGATAGGCAGCACCAAGAGATTTTATAAATAAACATGCATGCAAACACACCTTTTAGTGCTAAAAGTAATAATAAAGGTTAAGCCACATCTGCACGAATTAATTTCTTTTTTTCGTCTGCACAGCAGTCATACTTGGCTGGTTGTTTGTACCTACATGTACTAGCTACCCTAACACAAACTCAAACTGTAACCCTGTCAATCTCTGTCAGTGCCAAAGTTTCAATTCAATTAATTTTTTTTTTCAAGTAAAACCATGGACTAATGCTGCAGTTGTGGTGTTTGCAGCTTGACCGCAGCGTAATTCCATCCCACAGTGTGTATGCGCCAGCAGTGGAGCGGGTGATTCACGGGCTGTGGCACCCAGACCCCGAGGAACCCGATCAGCAAGACCTGTGTACCAACAAACTGTCTGCAGCTGAACGACCAAAGCCTCAGTCGCATTACAACCTGGCCACTGTCTGGTTGTAAACTGGAAATAAACTGGGGTAAAAGAAACCACTGGGGAGAAAGGGGTGAAAGAGTGGGGAAGAGATCCAGGCCTTGAACAACCTGATGGACAAGACTGAGGTACAAACAAGTTGTAGGCAGTTCCAACTACCAAACCCTCAAGGCACGTTATGATCTTTCCACTGTCTGGTTGTAATTGGAATTGTATAGGGTAAACATATTAGGAGGAGATAAGACTCAGACCGGAACAACCTAATGAACTCTTGTTAACAACAATCTGTCGAAGTTGAGCAACCCGAACTCTCGGTGGCATTTTATTCTTTGCTTCTGTGCACGCTTCAAGCATGATGTTGGTGGATTAAGCGCCATACAGGTCTTTTTCATTATCATCATCATCATCCGTTTGGTTGTAACTAGAAATGTGTGTTTATGACAGTGCAAAATGAAATATTGGTCTGTTGGTTTGTAGTGGAGCACTTTTCCAGCTCAAGAGCTGCTCAAGGCACTGGCCGATACCCAGTCTAACTGGAGCTGCCCACTTGATGCCTCTGTTGTTGAGGACTTGTTGGTGTGTGTGGATGTTTGTACAGTGGAACCTCCGGTATAAGACCGTCCAAAATCTGAGAAAAAATGGTCTTATAATAGAGGTGTTCTTATACCGGAAATAGGGAGGGGAGGGGGGGGGATGAGGTCATGATAAGCTGAATTTGGGTCTTCCCAACATCTAAACTTCTGGCAATAGACAAACCACTCTCCCCCTTTTGACTTCTTTCAATCACTTTCATTCTTTCTGCCAAACTCAAAACTTTCCTCTTGCGTGACGCCATTTTGACAAGCTAGTGTAGACGAGTAATGTCCCTTACTTGCTAACCAGAAATAGCACACAACAGCAGGCTAACATGAGAGAAAAAACGAAAGGTCCGGTCAATAAATTAACTGATATCTCTTTTAAATTGCCTACGACGGTCGTATAATGGGCTTAAGACATGGTCACTGGTCGCATAAACGAGGTTGTCGCATGTGGGAATCATAAACAAGAGAGACTGATACCAGAGGTTCCACTGTATAAGTGAATTTTGAGTGTATGTGAATGACTGTGCAAGTACACGTTTCTAAACTGCTTGCATTCATTTTATTAGGGTCCATTCGTGAATACCTGTTTTATTCAGTCCACTCATGAAGATGTCTTATGTACGTTTTAATGCGTGTGAATTTGCTTTGAATGGGAGTGTTAAATGTTTTCACGAGTGCCTAAAGTCACAGGTGCATTGCACAAGTTGGGTGCCTGTAACTGTATAGCATGAGTGGTAGCTTGTGTAAGGCCCTGGTGGTAAACTACAGTCAATTCATTCAGTTCATAATTATATGTGCATGTATTGTTTGTTAATAAAACGTAATTGCAAGAAATTGAGCTTTTACAAGATAGCGAGCTTTGAAAGTATTTTATTCAGTTTGCCAATTGTAGAAAACGTGAATTTTCCAGTTCTTAATAAATATGTCTATTTTTAGAATGTGAGTTATTTTTTTAATATAATAATAATAATAATAATAATACAGGATGCTATGTACGCGCCTTTCCCCAAGGCTCAAAGCGCGGCGATCTATACCAACATACATGCTCACCTGTCTCATTTTTACTCTCACACACACCAAATACACATACATCACTCAAACAGGTGGTGTAAAGGCAGGGAGATCGCTATTAAAATACGGAAGAAAATCGAATTTTTATTTTTGAAATTTTTATATTGACTGCATCCTGCACCATTATTGAAGGGAGGGAGGAAACCGGAGTGCCCGGAGAAAACCCTCGGTGACCTCAATAGTCTCGTACCTAAGTCACATACGTTCGCCCCTTGCGGGAATCGAACACGCGACCTTCGGCATAGGAAACCGGCGACTTATCCACTGCGCCACGAGGCCACCCCAACATAATATCTTATGTTATTATTCTCATTGGCTAAAATTGTTGATCCAGTGGAATAATGAATAGCTGGCAGTCAGGGCAAATGGGAACTCACTTGATGTGTGTGCTCCAATGTGTGAGGTTATGTACAGTAAGTGTGTCAGGCCAGGAAAAAAAAAAGATTTAGAAAGAAAAAAAGAAAAGATTGTAGTGAAAAGTGAAGAGGAAGAAAGCACTGAGAACTTATCAGGTTGTGTACGTTCGGTTGGATCTTTTCTCTGAAAGTGGATGTATATTGTGCTGTCAAGATTATTTATTATTGTTTTATTTAATCGTTCTTGTATAGCGCTTTTCCAGCTCAAGAGCTGCTCAAGGCGCTGGCCGATACAAGATCTAACTCAAGCTGCCCGAGGCGCCAACTTGCAGCCTTTGGGTGCACCGTAATAACGCTCCAGACAACTGAGCACAATCCTGGGCAGCCTGGGATGGGGGAGAAGGACCTAAGTGCATGCTTGGTTTGTTCTTATCACGGGCACTCACCCGTCTAGGACATGAGCATCAGGATCTTTAAAGTCCGTTATGATGGAATGTATGCGACACACAGACTAGACCTCAGTTTATACTCTCATCTGAAGGAGTAGGAAACGGGAGTAAAGTGTCTTTCCCAAGGACACAACACAATGCCCCGGCCTGGGCTCGAACCCAGGACCTTCAGATCCGCAAGCCAAAGCTCTACCATTAGGCCACCGTGCCTCCATTAGAGGTATTTATAATGTTTTTATGATCGTGAAATGTTGGAGAGGTATATTTTGCCTTGGATTTATTGTGTTGAGAGGTGGTGAGCTGTTGTCCACGAAGATGGAATATAATTTTCCTTGATGTAATAATGTTAATTACATGGGGTATAATTATAGAGCAGTAGATAATGTAATATGAATGGAAGGTGCGAGCATGTTGATAGTAATTTTCATTCATGAAATAATTATTCCTGAATATGGATAACAGTGTAGGGGAAGGAAAGAAACGATCACATATAGAATGGAATTGGAAAAGTGAAGAAACTAAGGGAGGTGAGCAAGGATGAAACGAAGAAGAACAATATGATTATAAAAGCCAGAGCATTGACATGTATATATTTTGTTGTAGCTGCCTACGGGAAGCTGGTGTTGGCTTCATACACTTGGACACACGACATTGTCTCGGACAACGGAGAAAGGGCGACTTGAGGAACAGCGGCGGTTGGCCGTGCGTCTTGTACCTGACCAAGATGCGTTTTCTTCCTCAGACAGATAGGGCAGGTGAGCCCATCTGCCTGTTTACAACATCACTGCTCGTTTAACTGCTTGTTAAATGTTTAGAACATCATAGCTCGTTCAACTACCCGTTTACAACATCACTGTTCATCTACCTGCCTGTCTACGAGACTCTGTAGCCTCCTACAATTATAGTCTAAAGGTAACACATTTTTGTGCTTATTTTGGCTTGGGACAAGCGATTGCCAGCCGTGATTATCCAAGCTCGATTACATTACATTACATGATTATTGCTTTAGGTTTAGCGGACTCTTCCGAGCCAAATCAGGACCGGACAACCCCTGATCCACATAAAAGATCTGCTGAAACAACCCTAGTGGTAAAATTGAAAGCTCTCCACCAGCCAGTCACTTTACAATAAAGACATCCCATGCATGAGACGCCGAGGCTGGAAGGTGCGAGCATGTTGATAGTAATTTTCATCCATGAAATAATTATACCTGAATATGGATAACAGTGTAGAAGGAAAGAAATGATCACATATAGAATGGAATTGGAAAAAGTGAAGAAACTAAGGGAGGTGAGCAAGGATGAAACAAATCGAACCCCAGTTTACAAAAACAAAATAGAATACAAACATCATTATAAATAACAACAAAACACATACATATAAAATGCCTACATTGCTAAATAATAACATCATAGGAAGCTCTAGTGACCACCTGGCAGGAAGCGTCCAATATTCCCAAGCTGATCCAACAGACCTCATACACAAATTAGGAGTCTTGTCCCGGAAGAGTTTTCAAGAAAAAAGGTAGGTGACTGGTCTAGCAAAGAAGAAGATAGTATAGCAGATTGATAGAAAGAGCAAATGAGAAAGACAGCGACAGTGGGAATTTAAAGCACTAAATTTCCAGAAAGTGGGGACACTATACTGAAACTGAATTATTAACCGCACAATTTCTCCATCACTAAATGACTAATGTATTCATTACACACACATACACATGCATGAGCGCCCACAAACACACTGGAAAATACATCAACACTACTTCTGGCTCAAATTGCTTTTCTGTCACATATTTATTCAGCAAAGTGGGGAAACCATTGTTTCTTCATGTTTTTTAATATATCAAACTTCTATGTATAAAAAATTGCAGAGATATTTACACATAAATTTCGGGAGTTTTGTAAGAGAGATGGGTTGGGGAAGCATGGTTTCTTAACATGTTGTACATCAAACTTCTGCACCTTTAGCTCTACAAGATCAGTTTTGTGTGTTGTAGACCCTCAAATGATTTTATTTTTACCATCTACAAAAAACTATTATTGTGTTCTTTTTTTTTTTTTTTTTACATGAAAGTGACCTTTGTAATCTTGTAAAACAAGACAAAATAAAATAAAGTTTGAATTGAAACTTATGTTTATTCCCTCAAAATAGTGAAGTTTCCCATGTGCCACAACTTGAGAGACCACGCCGATTCGTTGTGCGTGTTGACAGTTTGTACTTGCTCTCCCTTCCCCATCCACTCTCAACAAATGTTTTTTATAAAAATTAACAAATACAAGTTTTGAAGAGAGGGCAACATCCAAATAGCCCAAAAATGTAATCTAGGTGTCTATTTCAGATATTACCCTCACCTCAAATCCCAGGCTTTTAGCACAGGCCATCTTGTTGCTTGCATCAATCAGTCTGATGGTTTCTTGCCAATGCACGGTCGGGTGAGCATAACAAAACCTCCTTTCACCCTTGTCCTGGATAGTGCAAATTGCAGCGGCCACCATAATCTTGTTGAGAAAACAGCGCAGTCTTCTTTTTTAAAACAAAACAAAATGGAAGGTAAAATTTTACCCATTCCATTTGGTGTTAAAACTAAACAAAATCTTCAAACAGAACCACAATTTAAAATAAAAATTTAATCAAAATAAACTGAAAACAATATATAAACATAATGTAAAAATAATCCTTGTAAAAATTTAACGTAACATATCAAAATAAATTCAAAATACATAAACATACAAAACTAAAAATAATCCTTGTAAAACAACTCGTTATATCAAAATGAATTGAAAACAATAATCATAAAGTTTAAACAAATACTTCTCATACATTTGAAACAACATTCAACATAAAAGAATAATTACATGGTATTCATGAACACACATAGAAAGAGTTCCAAAAAGACAAAAAACAACGTAAAAACGTTTTTACAGCTCAATCAACGCGCACATGCACTTCCCATCATGCTACATTTTTCTACAAGCCATGTTTCCACATTTACTCAATTTCGCTTCCACGCGAAATGTGTCAAACAAATTAAGAACACCCAAAACAAAACATACAGCATAGCAACTGTATAAACATAAGTTCAAACATTAAAAATACCGTCATCTCAAAATATAACTTAACAGGCTTATATATACATTGACGATGGCACCCTACTGACGAAATGTTGACAAATAGCATTAATTCATTTTCTCTTACTTTCATTAGCAAGTAAACAAGACAAAACATGCTTAAGGGGGTGAAAACGTACAAAAACCACGGTTATATACCTTCTTCTGCCTTTGGCACATTCATGTACAAAAAGTTGCTTACAGAAAAGTTTTTAAAACCAAGTTCTTTTTGGTTTTTATTGTTAGTAGTTTATTAAACTCTTGGACAAAATTGATGTGCTCGTTCGGCTAAGTCTACCCTATCCTATGTTAAGTCTGCACTCTTAAAATCTTCAAATCGTTGCTTCCTTGAAGAAGAAATGATGCAACTTGTAGAAAGCGTACATATCAAATGAAAATGAAGAACAACTACAACAGTAATAGAGGCAAACAATTATTCTTTATATAGCGTGCTTAGCAGTACAAAGCACTGGTTATCAACATCAAGATCTAACAAAATAGTAGAAACGGTAGATTGAACCGATATTGCTCAAGTCTTGGGCCACAGATTACCAACCACCATTTCCACCAAATTATTTCTACTACACAATTTACACAATCCAACTTGATGCACAACACTGAGAGTGTCCCCTTTACATCATCAAAACCTCATACACACACCTAAACTGTCAAACCTCGCACTCAAAACAATAATAATCTCGCATCAACAAACCTCAAACTCAGTGTTCCCATAGGACATTTCCAAATCTTCCACACAAACTAAAACAAAAAACAACTAACCTCACGCACAAACATAAACCGATGGCTGTCAATGAAGAAGAATTTTAAACTGTTGATGATGGCCGAATTTGTTGAGAAAAAAGAGTT
The DNA here is from genome assembly GCA_036898135.1 of Oncomelania hupensis. Taxonomy (NCBI): domain Eukaryota; kingdom Metazoa; phylum Mollusca; class Gastropoda; order Littorinimorpha; family Pomatiopsidae; genus Oncomelania; species Oncomelania hupensis. Next base: position 1,919,827 of record CM072527.1, read on the forward strand.
GTTTTTTTCTGGTGGAGCTGCGACGATAACGAATGCTAAAACGCGATAAAACAGGTTGTTCTTGTTATACACAGTTGTGCTTACCAGCCCCCATGATCCAACATGCACAAATAAGGCTTCAATCCATGTGGTGGAAAAACTTCCAGCTCTCAAAGAGCTGCTCAAGGCACCCCACGACAAACAACACTACATAATGTTACTGAAGACCAGCTGGATGGATGGAAACCCAGCTGGAGAAAGACGCACCCTTGCTATGACTTTGGGCCACTACCACCACCCCTTAGCACATCAACATGGGAAACATCTGCTTTGGGCACGAAGGCTGCTGCTCAACTTAAAACGTCGCTCGGCCACAACGTTGATAGTTTCATTGTGACAATCCCATCAAATGTCAATTGGGAAAAAAGAATGAGAGAACAGGGCTAATGCCACACACGTCTGCGGAAAAGGAGGATGGCAAAGACGGAAAGAGGACCAGTAGGTGCAGCTATATGTCGCTACGCCACAGTTTGATGGTCTTGTCGTTCTCCAGGGAGGCGGAAGCGATGATGTTCTCTGTGGGATGGCAGGCACAGCACAGCACCACATCTGCATTACAAATAACACATGGTCATCACACTTTGTGACTTTCCTCTACACTGTTATTGTTAAAAGGCCCCATTTCCAAGGCTTTAGTTTTGGGCTTACCTTGCTCAAACCAACCGCTACAGTTTTGATTTTTCAGTTCAGTACAGTTCCGACTGGGAGTTTATAGTTAGGTAGTCTTTGTTTATAGGGTCCAGCAGACCGAATAGAGCCGAATCAGGACCACAACTTGGTTAAAAGAGGACTCACCCATGACCTATATAAAAGATGTGCTGAAACAACCCTAATGGTAACACTGAAGGCACTCCACCTTCCAGTTACTTTACAATAAAGGCATCCCATAGCTGCCAACCCTCCTGATTTTTACAGAATTTCCCCGATTTTTACAAATTTTCCACCAATTCCAACTTGGGAACTTAAGATTCCAACAATTCCTCCCTCCCCCTCCCCCCTCCATACACAAGGGTCCCATCAATATACTACGCAATGTTACACTGCGCTTAGCTCAAGGTGATTGGTAAATGCACGCACGCACACACCCACCCCTCCTCCTATCCTTCTATCCTCCCTCCTCCCCCTGTTAACACTATACCGCTGCCCACAAATTCAGCCACCATTTTGAACACCTCAAGGCAGTGCCAGCTGAAATACCTGCTGAAGGTTGTAATGCAGAAAAAGAAATGAGACGATACCTGAGTGCCCTCCTAGTTTCTGTACAATCTCCTTGGTCTGCAAGTTCCAGATGTACACCAGGTTGTCCTCAGATCCAGAAACGATCCACTGAAACAGCGCAGTTTAAACACATTGTGTAAGACCATTGCTGTGTTAGACCAACAGACTTTAGCTGCTATTGGGCTGCTACTAAGCTTAAAGAGGCAGTTGACAAGAAAGCGATGCTGACCCCAATCCCAGTGTCAGAGGCTGTTGAGGGCGTAGGCCTACACACAGCCCATGCTTGATAGATATCTGACACTCAGCCAGCGTCAAGGTTGAATGTTTAGTGAACAAGTGCCTGTTTCACGTACTGATACAGTGATAGTCCACACTACATTCCTTGCTCAGAATGCCATGAAATCGGTTGATTTATGTGGTGAAATCCATATCTTTCGTTTTCATACACATCCCCCATGTAACTACACACTAGAAGGGCAAAGCCCCAGATGACTCACATGCTCCTAATGGAACTTGCCATGTTTACCATGGAAATGAGTACCCAGAAGAAACAAAATGAAATCGTGGCATTAAAATACAAAGTACTTAGATCTTTCTATGCTCTTGCACTTCAGATGATCTTGACCTCTGGCTCCAAATACACTCATGTACTATCGAATAAACTACAGCCAAATATTCCAAAAAAGAACAGTGACCTTGACCTTCATGTGACCTCTCATGCTCATGTATGATTAAATAACCCAATGTTGCATACTATGGGTTAAATATACAGCTTTTGAAATGGGTTTGCAAGGTCTAAAATGACCTTGACCTTCAAGATCAATGCAAAAAGGAACACACATGAAAGAACAATATATCATCTCTAAGTGCAATAAATGTGGACTTTTTACCTCTCATGGTTTAGGATCAAGGTCACTTCAAAGTACCTATAGGCTATACTAACCACTTTGACTTTGGAGTAAGGTTGACCCAAAAAATTGTGCACAGAATGTGTGTCTCACTGATATCTATCATGCATTAAAAAAATCATGTTCAATATTAATAAGTTAGACAAAATGTGAAATTTTGTAAAACAAAAAAAAATTATCATTTTTAAAAACTAACATTTGTTGACCCTGTCACCTTGACCTTGAAGTGAAGTCATTCATTCACTGATCATTTATGAGGTCTCATGGATATATAATACTATCCCACCAAGATTGGTTGTGATATTCGAAATAGGTTCTGAGATATTAATCCACTTGTAAGTTTTGCACAGATGGACAGACAGACACAATTTTGTTTGTTTAAAAAATAATAACAATAATAAGGGTATTTATATAGCGCTTTTTCCTAATGACATCAATTCAAACTCAGTTCTCACGCATTTATACTTAACGTTAACATCAAAATACATACAAAAAGAAGTGAAATAAAAACAAGACAATAATAAACTATGGAGACATAAAGACATAATACAAACATGAAAAAGAATATTTACAAGTAAAATATAAAAGACAAGGGAGGTAAGGGGAGGAGTAGAACAGCTAAGGAGTGAGGGGTTAGGTGGGTGCTGTGTGACTGCGCTGGTCTGAATCGGAAAAAAAGGAATGATGCTGGTGATGGAAGACCAGATCATTTGTCGTTTTGTCATTTTTGGACGATCAAGGACTCCTCTTTAACAAATTTGCAAAAATCTGGATATGTTCGATTTTTTTTTTTTTTTTTTTGGTGCGCCGAAAACATAGATTTACATTACTAAGCATGTTAGTCAAATATGAATTTTAAGGACAATTTGATTGATTGATTGATTTATTGTTGCTTTAGGTCCAGCGGACTCTTCCGAGCCAAATCAGGACCGGACAACCCCCGATCCGCATAAAAGATCTGCTGAAACAACCCCAGTGGAAAAATTGAACGCCCTCCACCGGTCAGTCACTTTACAATAAAGACATCCCACGCGGGGGACGGCTGAGGGTTGACCTCAACTACGCGAACCCCCGGTTACAAAAACAAAATAGAATACAAACATCATTATAAATCATCAACAAAACACATACATATAAAATGCCTATATTGCGAACTAATACAATCATAGGAAGCCCTAGTGACCACCCGGCAGAAAGCGTCCAACACTCCCAAGCTGATCCAACACAGACCTCATACACAAACAAGGAGTCTTGTCCAGGAAGAGTTTTCAAGAAAAAAGGTAGGTCATTGATCTAGCGAAGAAGAAGATAGTATAGCAGAGTGATAGGACAGAGCAGGAATGAGAAAGAGTAAATGAGGAAGACAGCGACAGTTTAAGGACAATTAAGTCAACACATGTCCACATGCTTCATAGAGACTATTATGGGTTTTACATGGAGAATTTCTTCAATCTGTGATGCCCCTACGATACACGTTTCAACATCTCCCGCCCTGAGCACTAACTTAATTAAAAACGAATGGGTAGATGCATGAAAGAATATGTGAATAAATGCAAAATAATAAATAGAAAACAAATACCTTTCCTCCTGTGACGGAGAAATTGGCAAAGATGCAGTATTTCTCATTCTTGTGCCCAACATAGGTCTTCAGACACTGAAGATAAAAATCATAAAACATAAATACACAGAACATTCTAGGTGAATCTGTTTCCTGCTGATACAGATCATCCACTAATGTCCTCAAATAGGGGCAGTTCTCACATCAAATTTTAGCATCTACTGGTTAAAATCCCTGACATATCGTAGCTGATCAATACATGCATCTTACAGCAAGGCATTCAATGTCTTTTAAACCCGGAACGATCATTAAGCAAATTTTATTCCGGTCCTTCATACTGTTAAGTCCAAAATAGAACTGGACCAACTTCCTTGGCAGAAACAAAGTTAAACTCGAGATTGAATAATTATTCAGAAACACCGAACACAATACCAAAACAACCTTAAAATTCTTCTCTCCTACACTGGAGTACACACCCAAGGGTGTTAGCAAATTAACATTGAAAATTTATCAGCGTCTTTACCGAGTTCTAAATACAGTTAAAATGTACAACAAGAGGTCCATTAACCCCTTAAACCTTATCGGCTTCTATTTCCTAGACCAAGGCAAGTAACTCCGTCTAAATGCTACACCATGGACATAAAAAAAATTAATTAAAAATGCACCACCCAAAATTATGTTCCACTCTTCTATATTAAGAAATCAACCACATATTTTTCTTAAATATGAAATGTTACACATACATTTTTACAACGTGTCGCAACTGGAAAAAAAATCTGAATGTCAACATTGCATACTGCACAACATGCAGCAATACGATCACTGCCACAAATAATAAAGCACTGATTCTTCATCGTTGCTGTTATTCAAATCAGACTGAAACAAATCGTCAAAATCCAAATCACTTTCCTTTCCATCATTCACCTGCACCAAATCAGCCTCCTAAACTCCTTCAAATGGGTCTTTTTCTTCATCAGATTCTGCAAGAATCTGACGCCATAATTCTCTGCCTCTCAAACTTCAAACCAACTTTAAAAATTCACTGTGTGCAATCTACACACTCTAAAAATGCAGTAAAAACTCTGCCGGAAACCGCAGGAAATCATGATTACGTGTGTGAAAGTCTCGCACGTCTGCTATAAATAGATTTCCACATGGCAGCCGCTGAGCGGACCATGTTATTACTGGCCGCTGACGGTCGCTCCGCGAGTATGAACACAGCAAAAATTTTGGACGCTCTAGGTCGCTCCGCGTGTTAAAGGGTTAAGCTCTAAACAGAAATGGTTACACCAAATAACAAGTACATACCTTTCCTTTGGAATAATCCCACAACTTCAGTGTGCTGGAACAAAATAAGTTTTCAAATCAAATACTAGAGAGAAGAGTGTTCATTTTGGGGTAGTTGTCTGCTGACCCCTCGCATGTAAACAAAATAGGCTGTTAGAGGTCAAAGAGAAACCCCACATTTAAAGCTGATAAATCATGTGGAAGCGAAACAGTATAGCGCTATATTCTACGTATCTAAAAGGTCCATCATGCATGATTCCTAGCTGCCCTTTGTTAGATCTAGCAGCATACTGTGTTCACTGCGACAGTTGGAAATATTTGACAGGATGTGCAGAGTTGGGCGCACTAGTTTGACATTTTACTGAAAGTGGGGATCTGTTCATCAAACGCCAGTAAAAATAGAAATTGTGCATGTAAGGTAAGGTGCAAGGAGGCAGAAGAAGAGGGAGACAGAAAAAGATGTGGGAGGACAACATTCGAGAATGGACTGGTTTAACACTGAACGAAGCCACGAGGGTTGCTGAGAATAGAGAAAAAGAAAGAGTACGCTGGTTAAACGATCATCTGTGGTGCCCCAACAACCTTTGAGTTACGGGATAAGGTAGGGTATAAGGTAAGTAAAACTGGTTGCTCACTGGCGCAACGAGGCATACACTTTCTTCTAACGCATCCCTTTCTTTACCACAGCTGACATTACTTTTGTTATGATTTACACAATTGTGCAATGTCTCTCATCATGGGCAGACAAAGTTCTTGTGGAATTTGTGTTAGATTACTGGCTTTTGCAACAGCTACTGGCCAAGCAACCAAGTTTAATTCATTCCGCCACGTAGAAGGTTGAGAAGAGATAACAAAAAAAGTCAGAAGACTTGCTTATCAAGAGTGGCTGCCAAGATGTATTTGCCGTTCGGCGAGAATTTCACGAAAGACACTGGCGGGTTGTCGTCATCTGAAACAGAATTTTTAATTAACAGGATGATGCGTTGTGGTCTCTTCTTCACACACCTCTAATATCCAAAATGTCATAGCATGTTCAGTGCAGTGCAAGACACAAAACTCTGAAATAATAGCAAGGAGCTGATCAAAATTATTCATCCTTATCTATTATAATGTCTGTTTTTGTTTTTTTGTTTTTACTCAGGACTCATTCCAAACCAGATTTTACTAATTAACACAAGCCTTGCGCAGCTATACAGCATTACAAGAACAAAACAACCAAATATTTTGCTGCAGTTTTATCTGAAAAATACTGAAAATGGTAAGCTACATTTTGCACGGAGGAGATTTCAAACGACTTACCTATCAACGTCTTCAGACACTGGCCTGATGCTGTATCCCAAATACGACTGAAAAATACAAAGTAATAAACAATTTGATATATAAATAAATAAACAGATAAATAAACCTAAAAAAAGAAGATTAACTCTTTCCCTGCCAATCGACGATATATCGTCGATCTGAGCCGCCATGTTTGTGCCAATCGACGATATATCGTCGATTTCAGTATTCGGTTTCATTCCGTTTTTTTCCGCAGTCCAATCCAAGTTTTATTTTAACCAAAGAGAGATAACTCTTTCTACTTTCGTTCTCGATCGACACGCACGTTTTTTCTTCAAATTGATTCGTTTTTAGAGTGTTTTTTATGCATTTTACTAAGCATTGTGATGGGCACAATCGACAGTGTGTCAAACTCTGTGCTAATAATCAATATAATTTCAAACTGTAAAGTGTATTTTGATCCTAAATAAATTTTCTTTCTGGTGTGTGAAGCTGATTCAGTGATTGGAATTATTCCTCCAGATTTTTTTTATCACTGTGGTATGTAGAAATATTTTTATTTTATTTTATCATTTCAAAAAGATCAACATGCTTTCAAAATACATATTTCAATAACATAATCAAATTAACATTTTTTTTGTTTTTTTTTTTTCTTATTCTTCACTCTTTTACCTTTAATTTGATATGAAATATGTCTATTTAACAACTATTATTGAAAGAACAGTAGCTTAAATGCCTAAGGTACTGAACTTTCTTTCCGGTGCCAGAGAAATGTCTGGCACAAACGTGGAAACATGCCTGGCAGGGAAAGAGTTAAAGTAAATAAATAAGATTATAATACAGAAACGTAAATTTAAAATCATCAAGCTTTCCTTGGACGTATACACTGAAATGAGCAGTAGAAGTAACCAGTGATGTGAGAAAAATTTGTACATTTAATTTTTTAAAATGAATTTAATCACATTGATATAGCGCTTTTCCAGCACAAGAGCCGCACAAGGCACTGACAAATACAGGATCTAACTCAAGCAGCCCAGAGGCGCCCACTTGCAACCTTTGGTCTGCTAAGTCTGACGCCCAGACAACCAGGCACAATCTTGGGCGACCGGAGATGGAGAGAACGGATGTAGTAGTGCATGCTGTGTATTTTTTTAAAAATATATATTAAAAAATGCACTGCATACACCACTGAGCCAACTGCATTCCTTACATTGGTGAACAACTAGTGTCTAATATAAACGTTCACTGATCGATCAATCAATAAATCGATCATCACCAATATTTCATTTTTGTTTTGTCACCACAAATTAAAGATGCAAATATGCATGCACAGACGGAAACAGCGACAACTTCAGCTTACCACAACCCGTCATAACTGCTGGACACAATAAGCGATCCATCCCTGTTGAAATGCACCTGGAGAATATAGGCACATTTAACAATTAGGACCAGAATACAGAAGGCTCAATAATGATTTTATCTTGAATAAACTCAAAATGTGTGATTTACTTCAAGACATTATGATTTTAATAAAAATTCATCTGTTAAAATACCAAAGTCTAATCATATGTCCACTTGAACAACTTTATGTTGTACCACAAATTTTCAGTATTTTTCTTGTCAGGGATGCTGCCTGTACTTTGTGCTCACAACTCACATGCCTGATGGGCAACTGTTTATCTCAATCATCCGTCAGAAAAGAATGTCTTCTTTATAAAACATTTTTATACATGGATTTAGATTTTGTCATATTTGTCTAAATCGGGTACTGTCTCTTATGTATCATGTAAAGGCTTGATCTGTCACGAATTGCATAATTAGTAAAATGTCTTCGTAATCTTTGTATACATAGCAGTTGTTCTTCGCTCTGTTAGGTGAAGCCAACAGGTATTTCTAATTGTTTCTTATTGTTTTGGATTGCATTTCTATCCAATAGTCAACTTAAATCATTTCTTCAGCAAGCTAGTAAATTTTGATTACCATACCTTTGTTTCTTTCTATGAGAAATTAGATTCAATAGACTGTACCATACGGTCGTACTGAGATACCGTTGTTGATGGTTTTCCACGGATTGTTTTCTTTACGAAATGATATATATTTGTTTGCATCGATCTTTTATTTATTTAGTCCGATAATAGTCTGTCGTTTTGTATTATGTAGGACTTGGCAAAGCAAATAATATTTTCAGAGCTGACTATGAGATCTACAGGCTGTGGTACGCAGTAGATCTACAGATGCCTAGTCTACTTGGATCTTTCCCATAGAGGAGTCCGGAGGTATATTTTATCAATGATCCAAGTCAAGGATATTCTGTTGGATAGTCGTTGATTTATATCTAATTATATTTCCTGAGTGAAATATATTAGTGAATATCCTGAGTCAATGATTTTGTTTAATTATATTCCCCCAGTGGAATTCATGTTACAGTATAATGTATTATAATCCCTAAGAGGATTATCTTTTTTAAAAATTTTATATTCGTTTCAGCGTGTGTTTTTCCAAGAGGATCATCGTATTTTCATGTGTCTTTCCCCAAAAGGATAATCATCGTTTCTGAGTTTTGCGAATTCTTTCATTGTGTTTTACATTCTGAAGAGCCATCAAATCATCTGTATGTGAGAAAGTTTGTCAAACTAAGAAATTAACGTGTGATATCGTGAGATTTTATAGTAACTGCATCGTCAATCGTATTCATTTTTCTGTATCGTGGAAGTAACATTTTATAATCAGTCGAAACAAATCTTCTTAACTCTGATGTGTGTATGATACTAAATGTGTATTGTTTCTGACTGCGTGATGTGTGGTATTTGTTTTCTATAAAGTCGGAATCATAATCTGTCAAAAATGGACTTTATGAATGTGAATGAACTGAACGGAGAGCACGCATTCCTAAATGTATTTCTATCTTTTTTTTATTTTATTTTATTTTATTTACTTTATTGTCCCTTTTTCCAAGGGAAATCTTACTCTTTATTCTATAATATTATTCAGTCAAATATTTGTTTATACCACCATCCGTGACATTGGCAAGGCGCTATATAAGAACAATAAATATAATAATAATAATAAAAACAATAATAATAATTATTATTAATTATCATGAATTTCAGTTTCATTTTGCAGGAAAATTATTAGCATGCTGTGGCTGGTGTATCATCACTGCTGCTGTATCATTTTTATTTATCAGATTAACTTTGAAGTTGTACTCATCAAGAGGCTATTGAGAATAGTAGTGGACTAACGGCTTTCACTGTATCACTAGTCCCATTACTATCAGGACTCTTGGTTGTGTATACAGATAATAAAAAACCGAGGTTATCTGGGGAAAAAAAATACTATCAGGCCTCAGAACGCGAAAGAATTTGAGCTAAATTAAGAATAAAATTAACTTACTGCTGTGACTGGGTCCGAGTGAGCAGGCAATGTCTTCAAACACTTTCCCGTCTTAACGTCCCAAATCCTCACACTCTCATCAAACTGAACAACACAGCAGTCATGCATACAAAGGTACATTTACAAACATAACCACGCATATACAATGGAACCTGCTGAAAGCAACGCTATGTCAACAACAAATACATTCAGTAAGATCATATATCCCTCTACCAACATTCTGAACTAAGAATCAAGAGGGTTTATTGCTCTCATTTACCCATAAAAATTGGAAACGTGATGTGGGCAACCTTATAACATACGCATCAAACATTACAACATAATACACAATGAATAACAGCATCAGAATCGATGTCACAGTCCACTCACAAAAACGTTCCCAGGCATCTCATAGACCATCAAACAATAAAACACGATGAAGAAAATTTGCATCATGACCAAGAAAGCTTCAAAAAGCCTTCCAACGAGGAATGATTCAATAAGAATTAAGGCATCATTCACAGAAAAGCACAGTACACAAAAGTGTGAAGAAACTTACTGAGCCCGAGACTATAAGGTTGGACTGTGGATTGAAGTTACAACAGAACACGTAGTTACTGTGGCCTTTCAGCGTTTTCAGACATTTACCCTGCAACACACAACACCTTTCAGGAAAATGACTTCACTCAACAAAGCGCATTAGTTGCATGAAGGAAGCAAAACAATACAGTCAAACGAAAACTAAAATTCTACACAAGTTAGAACGTTCATAACTCAAAAAACAAAAACAAAACGATAAAAGAAAGCAAATACAAAATTCTTACACACAAAAAGTTCTAAATAAATTACAAATAAACAGAGGTCTCGATGGCGCTTTCAATATGGGGCCTCACACAAGCTCAATGTGACAATATTTCTTCACTAGCCTTAGGTAGCAGGGAGCCTCTAGTCAGCTAATCGGGAAACCCCCGAAACAGGCACCCTTTTCTCACCCTACTTTCTGTACCAATTTGTTATCCTCTGTCATTAAAAATAGGATGAATAAAATGATTATGTGTTTTATTGCTTTTGTGCCGTTGTGTTGATGAAGTGTACGCAGCACACACATTTCCTTGTGTTTTCATGGGGACAATAAAGATTCTGATTCTGATTGGACTTCCAGCTCAATAGATTTCTACTTTGTTTGCAAGAAACTGAGCGAACGTGAGTGTGAGAGAGAACAAAACGGTCTACTAAGCCACGGTTAGCGGAGCGCGATGCCATTACTCAAACGCCTTAGTTTCAACTTCAGTGGAAGGTGTGGGGGGGGGGGGGGGGGGTGGGGGGGGGGAGAAGAGGGGGGGGGTAGAAGGGAGGGGGAGAGGGGATGGGGAGAGGGGATAGAGGAGGAGGTTCTACAAATCATGTTACAGTTTGGAATTTCCACCAGTTCAAACCAGTCTGACTTCTATGGCCTTCATGGCCAGTAGAGAGGCGACCTCCACATCGAGAACGGCAAAGCGAGAGCCGAGAGGCTTGAAGATTGGAAGGGAACGAGTCAATAGAGGTTTTGCAGTTGAACTGCAGCTGCAGCTTGAATCCTGACCGCACAACCTCTTGCACCCAGAAACCCATGGCAGGCAGATCCAGCAAAGCAAGAGGTCTTGAAGCGAGACCTTCTACTTGCAGGAAACCTGCATCTGGATTAGGTCCTATCCTATCCCATAACTCAAAATTCGATGGGGCACCAAGGATAATCGTTTTACCAGCGTACTCCAACTTTCTCTGTCCTCAGCAACCCTCATGGCTTCGCTCAGTTTCAAGCCAGTCCATTCTCGAATGTTGTCCTCCCACCTCTTTTTCTGTCTCCTTGCAGTGCCTTGCAGGATGATCTTTTATCTCTCCCGCAAAAATAAAACTTGTGGCCTTTGTCAGTCTTTGTTGTTTCACCCAGGCCTTTCCAGCACAGTTCGCTGATACCTAAAGTGTTCCACCGATAGTGGTCCAACTCGTTGGCCAGTTCTAATTTTCCCTCCACAGTTAGGGTCCTGACATTCCAGGTTTCTATGACGATGTTGTCTCTCATGTGGATCTTGCTAAGTTGTCCATCAGTAACCCACTTATCACCTTTGTCCTGGTGGCCAACGGAAGACGCGGTCCTTGGTGACCCAGGCGATGGCCGATCTGGTATGGAGTGAGTGTTCTTTTCATCCCATTGAGTGTCTTAGGCAAAAAATCCTCTCCAGGCTGTTGGCCACAGCCAAAATCCACAAGTACAGTGTGGCTCACCTTGGCCCCTTAGCACATGATCGTTGAACCTAAAGTAACATGAGGTTCCTCCGCCCTGGCTGGTGACTTCTGTGTAGAAGACTTTCGTCCAGTGACGCCGTGCTGACATCACCCCTATTAGTCGCCTCTTAGTGCCTGAACCCGAAAGGACTAGGTACCTGCATAAAATCTTTTTACCCTCAGAAACAAGTTGTGTTTGGAGATCAAGGATCTCTGCCAGAAAAGGATGCGATATTTTTCGCATAAAAAGAACCTGAAGTGCTGACAGTGAATCGGATATGATTAAAAATAAGGATCAATTGGACTGATAAACCTGTTTCAGAGCTAAATGAATTGCCTTGAGCCTGGTAGAACAAAAATCAGGAAAACTTCATTCACAGGCGCCCTAAGTCCTTCTCTACCCCGACTTAGAGTAGAAGGAGTGTTGTAGCCTCTCTTGCGGCTATAAACATTTAATATCTATTTATCTATGAACACCAACATTTAGAAACGAGCAACACAAGGTCATAAAATATGAATCTAAAGGCAAATTAGCTAATAAACAAACAAGGCTGTACCGTAGAGAATTCCCAGATTTTGAGTGTTTTGTCATCGGAGGCGCTGCAGAGGTATTTGCTGTCTGTTGACCATGCTACATCTGATAAGCCCTGCAAAAAAAATTTTCTTTAAAATAAAGTATAGGAGGAAATGCATAGTGATAATAATAAATACTAGCATGCATTTTGTGCTTTTGATCAATTGCCAGCATTAGTGTACACCAATAGTTGAAAAAAAAGCAGACCAAACATTGCAAAAAAAACAACAAAAGAGCTAGCCAACTCTTAAGGAGATCTCCGGTACTCTTTAGCACAATTCCAAAGGGGGAATATTCTGATAGCTATAAAACAAAACAATTCAATAGCTGGAATTGTACGGCACACAGACTTTTCTCCTCCCAACTTGGGAGTTCTTCCAGTAGATCCTCAGGATCAACTGACTGATCATTTTAGTGTTAAAGGGAATGCTTGCAGCTCAAAAAGCAATCTTTCCGAAATTCCCCACCCAGGTTTCCACTCTTTAGCACCAACATTACAAAATTGTAGACCTACAAAGGTCAATACAAACCAGTTTGTGTCCGCTGATGGTCTTTTCAAATTTTCCGTCGTACGAACCCCAGATCTTGATTAGCTTGTCTGCCGCTGAAATCATAAATTATTTCAACATACATCAGTAATGAAATAAGTTCAACGCCTGCCTCTGTATGCTCTGCAAGCTTCTATGAGCTTCAAACAACATCGAGCTAAACAATAAATACAGGATTGTCTCAATGCTTTTACGCAGCTCAGTGGTAGATTATTAATCAGCCAAACCGATGTTCCAGGTTTAAAGCCCCGTGCATGGTGGGCAACATCAAATCAGCCATTGTTCACTTAGCAGTAAGAGTGCTCAGTGGGTTCAGTTTTGTTTTAGGTCTTCCCTGTGATAGTTATCAACATTCTGACATATCCCCAATGGTGGGTGTAGATGTTAAACGTCAATGTCCATTCAAGAAACTGCAAAACTCCCTAAAATCTTACAATTCTGAAGAGGATATGATGAAGATGTTAACAGTTGAAGCGAGTCTGAGGTCAATATTTTAAACTTTTACACTAGATAGTATGACCATAGGGTGTCCCCCCCCCCCTCCACCCCCTAACTATAAAATAATACCGGAAAAATAGATACTTATTGAAAACAAAAAGCACATGCACTGGGTGCATGCTACATCAAATATTTTGGAATGCACCAAGTGTTACTGACAGGTGTTTTGAACAGGTGTAATTGTCTTAATCATCATCTTCATCATCACATCGTAATAATTTTTACGTACTTTTACAGGCACAGCTGCTTTGTGTTTGCATTTGTTATTGTATTCACATTTATATTTGTCCCTGTTTTTAGATAGTTTCTTTTTGTAGTGGACAAGGAATCTGCTGTGTGCTATCATATTTTTTGCCTTTCAAGGAAATCAAAACAATAGACCTGATCGATTGCACTATTCATTGTAGTTGTGGTTGCTTCAACTACTTCAAGAATGCTCTCAGTGCACATTTGTTTTAAGCAAAAGCGTCTAAAGCCCTAGCTTAACTGGGCGAGACAAACCCGAACCTTGTCTCGGCGAACCAAAGGTCAAATATGCGGTTTCATTCTTAATTGGGTCTTCCCGAGACCAGCCGAGACGAGACAGGAGATCGGGCGTCACGGCGAGCTCTTTCGTTTCTGAACTGGGTCTATTTTAAGCTCAGTCGAAACTGACATACCGTGACAAAGTTATGTTAGCAACAATGGCGGCCTTTGATCGTGAATTGAAAACTGCAGAAGATTTTGGCGTTGTTCTAGCGCTGTATGTCCTAAGCGAGAACGAAGGGGCAGCAGAAAGAGAAAGAAAGCGAAAGGCAACACTTCCCTACGTGTTGCAAAGGCACCAGCAAGGTGCATTTCATGCACTGGTGCAAGAGTTGGATGAATAGGTCAGTGGCTATGATTTTTACTGATTCAGTATTTTCACTGTTCTCTGAAATTAAGTTTGGATTTGGTGCACCTACTTTTTTTAAGTGTTGTAGTATTTCTTTAGATCAGTTGTCATTGACATTGACAGATTTTTCAGCCAATCAAAATAGTGTCTCGGGCAGGTTTGCTGCGCATGAACGGCAAGACGAAAGGCCGGGGCGAGACACGTCTCGATGTTCTCGCCGATCCCGTCTCAGATTACTCGCCGAGCCTAGTTAAGGGCAAGGATGGTTCGGGTGTCTCGCTAGAGTGTCTCGCCGAGACAAGGTTCGGGTTTGTCTCGCCCAGTTAAGCTAGGGCTTAAGAAAACTGAACAACAGTTCACATAATTATATCAAAACTAATTTTATGAACAATGATCAAACATCGATAGTCTTGAAGAAATTACAGTAGCATTCTCAGTAATCATAATCAAACATCAGTAGTATACTCTTTTGCTTCAAGTGTTCTAATATTTGAGTTTGTCCATAGTTTTTACATACAAAACACAATATTAGAAATTAGAAATTAAAAACTGAAACTGTGCTCGGATGGAAGGGAGAGAGGGTAATGGAATGATGAAAGTAGGTAGTCAAAAGCCATTTTTAAAAAATGATTTCCTCATCACAAAACTGACATAGATTTAAAGAGCTTTTCATTCTGAACACAGTGGTATATTTTTTTTCCCCATAGGACAAATAGGTAAAAAGTTATTAATGTTTGAAAATGCCGAATGTTGGTGTTTTTTTGGCAACGTTTTGGAATTGAAGAAATTGACAACTTTGGAGTCTCAAAGTGAAGCCAATATTGATACCAGGAAGCTGATTTTTGACAGGTAACCCCTTCATATGTTATACTCCAAGCCCACTTTTCTTCAGGCTCTCCCATGTAATGTTCAGCCGTTTTGGTGCTTCAAAGTTGGGAAATCATCAAATTCGCAGTGCGCGCCGGCAAATTATAGGCCTACTGGTGTGCTACTACGCTCAGCACGCGTGTCGCTTAACAGGCCTACGAGTACGCAATGACCGCAAGAATTCCCGAACACCGTTTGGGTAGGCTTTTCTACGGCAAAGCGCTCCGCGATACAGTAATGCACAAATTAATAAATACCCTAGTTTTATAAAGGAAAGTCTGCTCTTTATTTCTTGAAGTTTTAAACTTCTAGTTAAAATCAAACTTACATCAAAACCGCTTTATCCACTTTGTTCGGCTCGTAACAAAACTTTTACACACGAGAGCCCCACAATACCTATATGTAAATGAAGCTAAGTATCCGAACTTCTCATTGGTTCTTATTTTTAGGCCATCCAATGAAATATCGCAAAGCGCTTAGACTTTGAAACGAGCCCCTCTCAGCAAACGACGCTGACAACTTTTTCCGCACCGCCATTCAGCGCTCGGATAGGGGCGTATTCAAAAGCTGTTTTCTCGGAATCTTTCGCATAAACATGCATTAAAAACAACACAGATGTAAAGATAAAGCTTTCAATTTTTATTTGAATACAGCCGCTGTTCGTTTTGATGCAGTTTTACATTAATAATAAGTGTTGAAAGTGAAGTGAAAACTGAGTCAAAACTGCCGACCGGACAAGAGCTAATGAAGGGCTTGGAGTACCTAATGAAAGACTGTGTTGTTGGGGAGGGGGTGGTAGAAGAGACCAGGGGGGATATGACCGCAGAGGGGAAATTGTCACGGGGAGGGGGGAGGGGAAAGTAGCTTGGGAGGAAATGGGCTGGGGGGAGGGAGGGGAAGACCAGGAGAGAGAGGGGGGGGGGGGGGAAATTTCTGGAGAGGAAGTGACCGGGAGAAGGGGGCCATTAGGTGAGAAGTGACCAGTAATATGATTATAGAAGAATTTATTAATCCACATTATGGAGGTGGAAGTGCTCAGGTAAGCATATAGGCAGCATAAAAATATAAAGGGTGAGATGGCCTTATATTACATGTAGTTATGCATTAAAATCGTAGCCATGTTAAAAGTGTTATTATTAGCCCCCCAACCCCCACCCCCACCCCCAAAAAAAGCTTTTACTAGGTAGCGGCATTAACGCTAGTCCCATGTGGGAAAGAGAGATCTATGCTGAAAATAACACGTTTTCAATTTCCGACAGCTTTCAGTATCTGGCATATTATTAAAAATGGAAACTTCAGCAATGAAGTTGGATTCTTTGTCTTTTACCCCATGCCATTTGTTTGCAAAATGAGCTTGGATTGAACGCGTGTGCCTGAATCACAAATACTTTCTCTCCGGATTTTCGGCCAGCCGTAACGCGACCGCCATTACTACTTGCTCTTCAACTTTCTAAGGGTGGTCCCTTTCGGCATAGTATTTCCTAAAAATAGCTTCATTCAACGATCGGAAACCAGTGTCGACTGCTAAAGAAAGAGTCCCTTTCCTTTTTTGGGGGTTATTTTTCCGATTTAATCGATGGTGGCTTTTAGACATGGACAATAAAAAATTGCCCAACTTTAACCTTTTGTAAATCAAAAACTACTCAACCGATCATAATCAGAAAAGATGCGCTAGAAAGTCCGATTTCTTGTGAATCCACCGACTATGGAAGTTTCCATCAAAGATACATGCGCGCGGAGCGTGAGCCAATCAAATCCGAGTACCTGCAAAACCGGGAAAATCCTTTGTGATGATCGCGAGTCATGGCGGAGTATTTAAACCAAGCAATGGCGACGCACATTTCGAGACAATTTGTAGAAGAAATCAAACCCATTCTTGGCAAGTGTTGAATGAGAAAGATGGAGTACACAGGTTAAACGATCATCTGTGGTGCCCCTATGACCTCCGAGTTACAAGATAGGATAGGGGGATAAGAAGGGTTAGCAGTTTAAGCTACGCTATTCGTCGCTAGGCCTAGTCTTGCACTTCCGGTTTCAGCAAAGGAACAATTATTCCTTTTAATCCTAATTTAATCCTTAAGAAAACAACTGAGAAACAAAAACCATCGGAGTAATAATTCAAGATTAGTTTGAAACAAATATATCGCATGTACGGCGAAAGGCAAAAAATAACTGGTCGTTTATCGAGCACCCCCATTTCAACACCCAATACAAAATGACCCAGCACAAGCTACTATCATCAAAATGAAAACTACGCACTCAAAACACTAAATCCAGCAGAATGGGTCGGCAGATCAACTTCTAAACACTAAATGAATAGAAAAACATCAACACCTGTTTCAAGCTTTGTTTGACTGACTCAGTAGAAGGGGTATATGCATTTGACTGTCACTTCTCATCCAACTGTGCACTTCGCAAAAATTTAGTTTTCTCCAGAGAACAGTGCATGTGAACAATGTTACTTTTTGTTTGTAAATATCTTACTTGATTGAACACATATTTGTGAAGATAACATTGTAATCAATTTACACACCAAAAATCATGGCTATATTTTTTTTAGTAGTTTCTGAAATATTTTAATCTGAAATGTGCTACACCCTAAATTTCCTTCGTTTCCACTGGAGAACCTGGAGGCTTTGTCCACTTTTTTGGGATTATTTTTAAACATTACACTGAATTTTACTGATGTCTGTAAAGATTGCACTTTCATCTATCTACACACACAACATTTTGGTTGTATCTTAAATAGTTTCTGAATTATTGGCATTGAAGTGCAAGAAACTGTTGTCATTTTTTAGGGTCTTATACGCCAAAAGTATTGAACTAAGCTGTCTGAAAAAAAAATGGGCATGTTCTACACAAATCTATTTGGAATATCTAAAAGTTTCAGACAGCTGCTATACATATTGTGTGAATTGTGATGACCCAAAGTTGCCCTCCCATGCAATTTTGCGATGGTTTCAATTGTGTTTTTTGTTACGTTTGTATACTTGCTGACAGCAGCCATATGAGATTAGAGGACTAGAACTATGTGTTTTTTCTATTCCTGGTTGCTGACAACAGATCCTGAAAAGCTGAAAGGGCTGAGGATAATGATGTGGTACCCACATGCTGCTAAAGTTGCCCTATTTTACAGTTTTGAACAGTCGCAACACCATATATATATACTAAAATATCAATATCTCAGGAACTAATACAGGTATCCACTCACTTTTTTGTGTGGTTTGCTTGTACTTTATTTTCCCTTCAAGACATCACAAAATATACACTCTCACTTCAAAACTAAGTTTTGACTGCCACTACCTACTTTTACGATAACATAGGTAACAAAAAAGGGTCAGTAGGTCCGTTTCTTTTCTCTTAACCTTTTCCACCTTTTTTTTTTGTTTTTTGCTTTATTCAGAGCTGCCAACTGCTATTGTTGGTCGGGAGTAACAAAAAGGCAACTTGGGAGTAGCAAAATGGCGTTTGGGAGTAGCATTTCAACAAAATGTTAACCCTGAACAAGGTCATCCGCTTATTTACTTTTGCACTTTAATACAATAACACACACACAGTGACACACCAACCACCCAACTGGCAAAATAGTGTTTGGATGCACACAAGTCATTCAGTCAGACATGGCTGCCTTCTTGCACTTCCGCAAGATAGCACTGTCCAATTGAGTATCATAACAGCCTTGTCTTCGTGTGTTTTGGATGTGACGTGCTTTTCTACAGCATGCATTCCACCATGGCTTATTTTAATGTCCATGTAGCAAATGCTACAAAACACGTGCTGGGCACTGACTTTTGAAGAAGTGATGCACGGATGTGTTTCACTGTATTTCGTTTGGTATTTCTGACAAGCATGACGCATTTTGGACTTGGGCGGTTCATTCGTTGTACTCGCTCCAGCAGGTCGCTTCGACATGTTGAAATGAAAATGGTAAAAATCTACACACTCTGACACGGTCTAAAACCATGAAGAACTAAGATGGCGGTTAAGCGTTTCCGGTAATTTTGTACTGCGCTTTCCGATTGGTTAACGCAGTGTGCGTGCGTGCGGCAGATACAAAACGGTCACACGGCGACTTGCTGTTGCTGTACGAGTTTTACACAGCCACTTTCTTGTCAAAAAGTGGTACGCTAGACAAAATTTGACCGGGCGTAGCAAATCGAGACCGGGCGTAACAGCGTAGCCAAGTCAACTCTAGCGTTGCAAACTACGCCCAAAGCGTAGCACTTGGCAGCTCTGTTTATTCCATTTCTTTTTCAGACGATCCACCCCCTTCCCCACCCCCAAGTTTATGGTTGAGCCCAAAAATTAAAGTTGGTCGGGATACCATCAACAGACCTTTTTTATTATTGTTTATTGGTGGTCGGTGAAAAACAAGTTTGGTCAGGATACCATCAACAGATTCCTCCACATCACCTTGCGAGTCTAGCAAAAGGGTCCTTGAACAACATCACCCTGCGAGTCTAGCAAAAGGGTCCTTGAATCAATCATCAAGTGTGACACAATACCACAGGCACACCACGCTCTCCCTTGTAGAGACGCACTTTAGCTACAAACCTTCCATTCATTAAAATATTTTTTCAAGAATTTTGTTTTTTAATACTTAAAATTATTGGAATTTTATAGAAACATATAATTTATTTTAAAGAAATATTTGCTTTCTTGAATCTGTATTAATATTTTTAAGAATGTTGGGTAAAGAAAAAAAAAGTTGATTTTAGATGGATCTTACAAGAACTGGCGAGCCACTCTCCATTGGGACTGAACTTGACTGACGACAAGGCTTTCGTGTGTCCAGCTAGAGTGAACTTCAGGGTGTAGTTAGGTTTCTGCAAACAGACCAATGTAAATAACAAATTATTTCAAGTATTCATATTTTCTAATATGCTTGTTATCTTTTTCAGTTTTTGTACATGATTAGTTACCGAGTTATGTTCTGTAACGTTAAGCTACAGTAGAATATAAACCCACATATGACGAGAACATAAACATGAAGATAAAAGACTTGAATAGTTCAGATATATCCATGACGTAAGAAGTTCATCATCCCCACGTTAAGCTACAGTAGAAATAGAATATAAACCCACATATGACGAGAACATAAACATGAAGATAAAAGACTTGAATGGTTCAGATATATCCATAACGTAAAAAGTTCATCATCCCCACTTCACCTGAAATATTTTTTTGAGAAATGTTCCAATGCAACTGTAGCCCGTAACACTTTGACTGGATTAAAAAATGTGTTACAATTTTCTGAGTTGCTTATCCGATCTTTACAGTATTGTCACAGATGTTAAGAGACTTAGAAAACACCAGAACTTCATGTAACTTGCCTGCGAAGCGCTACTTTTGGAGCTGGATCCATGCTTAGCTTCTGCGGAGTCCCCTGTCCCTCTACTGTCAGGTTCTGACATGGCTAGCTTTGTTCACCCTCAAAAACACAACTGCAAGCTGGAAAAAGTTCACAAAACAATACATGTGTTGTGGCAAATCACACCTTGTACATTGCTAAACGGGTGTTGTTTGTTTTGTCCAAAAGATTCAGGAACCTATGTTCGGGATTGTAGAACCTCAAAAAAAGGTTCGAGTGTTTGTGATTTGTTGGCACCATCCGTTCGAGTTTGAAGTGGACACAAAGGGTAGGAAAGGCGATTTTTGGAGGTCAGTCGCTCAAACAGAAGTGAGGGAGTAAAACACCTTGTGTGTATAGTATGTAATTGAGGCCTATGAAAGACCAGACTTCGCAGCTTGTGTTAAGACAGGCCATTTGACTACCAAATACCAGACTTTGGAACAAATTACATGCACATGTTCAAAAAGATAATCGTTTGCAAATAGCCACCATGGCTCAGCAGTTATTGTTTCTGTTAATACATCATCTAACATTAGTAACAATCTTAACACATTCAAAAACCTGGAAAAGGTAAGTTTCATACTCATAGCGGAAAGAAAACAACTTGTATTTGATGACCAATTCAATTGTCACCCTTTAATTGTAAATTCCCTAAACCAAATAACAGGCAAATGTAACGTAGATGAGAAAAAGAACACTTAATTCGTTTGGTTGTGTAGATTAACGTCCCCGGACACTTTTGCATAAGACCCTGTCTCAAAAGGTGGCATTGCTAGTGTGTCACAGAGAGTAAAATTTTAAACTAAGTAATCTTGTGCTTTTTCACTTTTTTGGGAAAGCTTATCCATGGATTAACAACAAATATATATACAAAATAAAGATAGTTGAAGCAGTAGTATGCTTGCAATATGCATAATTAAATAATTTTTATTTTCGGTCGTATGTTACAGATGACATAACACATAGCTGTTTATCGCTCCTCAGGGCGCGAAATTAACTTTTTTGAGGGTCCTGTCTGAAATGTGAGGGTCCTAATACATAATAAACAATCGCCCATTGATTGGCCAAAAAGCGTGACTCCGAGCCAATAAAAAAAGACGTACTTAATATTATTCAAGGGTAATAACTC
Organism: Oncomelania hupensis; assembly: GCA_036898135.1. Lineage (NCBI taxonomy): Eukaryota > Metazoa > Mollusca > Gastropoda > Littorinimorpha > Pomatiopsidae > Oncomelania > Oncomelania hupensis. Next base: position 1,941,598 of record CM072527.1, read on the forward strand.
GAGTGACAAATACCTCGCATCCATAGCAACATATAGCGCGATGGGTACTCGACATCGATTTTTGAAGATTTATTATTGCCTTCTACTTTTCACTCAAAAATAATTTTTGCATCGAAGTTTTTTTCCAGTAAAAATGAATTGATTACTCAACTTTGTAACGTAGTTGACATTTTTTTTGCGGGTAAATCGGGCACGCTAGAAATGAAAAGAGCGGGTCCGAATCAACATTTGAGGGTAATTCGCCCAGGACCCGCCTTAATTTCGCGCCCTGCTCCTATAAATAGATTAAAAGGTTTCAGATTGTAATGCAGATTAACACTGGTCCTGAGTACCTTAAATCCATAAAAGTAACAGAACTTATCAGAATTCTAGTTTTGCATACATTAAAAAATTTAACGTCATCGGTAACATCCGACCAAAGCATCAACCTTAAATAATAATAACTCCTCAAACACTCTTCCGCCTTTCAAATTTACTTGATGAAATAGTCTCTAGTAACATCATTTACTAATTTAATCATCAAAGTTTAAAAATAAAATAAGAAAACAACAAACAACTGTAATTATGTTATGTCATCAGTAACAAACGACCGAACACTTGAGTTCAATTTTTTTTCTTTCCAGATGTTAACACTTTTGTAATGGATTCCAAAAGTTGCCTAAAAAAATAAAACACCTTTTTTTTAATTACATGTTAAATAAATTATTTGAAATTTACCATTGTTGTGATTTTTTTTTTAAAATTAGAGAGCATTCATACCCCCATTGTAATTGCCAAATCTGGATAAATAAAGTTGTTTGAATTGAATTGAGATAAAAATTCCTTAGTTTTAGGTCAAACATTACAGCGACATGGCTGAGCACTGATCGCATGTTACAATGACAAGAAAATTTGTACAGCTAAGCAGTGCTTGTTAGATTGTCTTTAATCAGAATGGTTTATTCTTAGAATCCAAACAAAATTATCATAAATTAGCTCAAACATTAAAGAAAAAAGCGAATAAAACTGAAGGTAAAATGTGGTCGTCTGTTACAAACGATGATGACATTAACAGTAATTCATTTACCACGTTTCTTTCGCTCCATATTTTCCAACACAAACACTTTCATCACTTCCGGTGGATGAACATGTTATAATACGGACTGAAAAAATGCCGATTAGTCTTTATTTCTTAAATTTTTATCTAATTCGATCGCATGTTACAAAATGACGGGAAACCTCTCCCAGAATTTTGAATGCCTTTTTTTAATTCACGCCTTTACTGAACCATATTTCTTTAGGATATTTAAGGATATTTAGTGTTTCTGGTTGCAACAAAAGTTGGATTGGAAAAATTAAGAAATGATTATGTTACACTCGGTTTGATGATGGTGTTTTTCTATCAGTATTTGATTCAGCCCCGACGCTTGAATTCCTGATAGGTGTGTAACTCAGATTCGTTTATCCACGCAGCCTGTTCAATCAGCATACAAGTCACTGAGTCTTCGTATGAAGTTTTCCACTTTTATTCAGCACACATCAACAACTGCATACAATCGCCTTTTCACTCTCAACTTTTTACTTTCCAACTCACTATCAACAATAACACAACAACACACGGAGCATCGAATATATAATTTTTTCTCTCAACTCGAGATGACCTCAGGTCGTTCTAGAAATGACGCATTACAACCAATCAGAACTAAAGATCGTCATCACTGTCTTACGTCATACATCTCTCTACACATACCCGGAACGTTCTCTTACTTCGACATCCATCGGGAAATTTCTATCGAGAGTAAACACGCAGGTCCAGAGAATTCTCCAATAATATCGACTAACGAAAATAATCAACGTTATACGAAGCCTCTCCTAACAACAATGCAAACTCAAATCAAAGGTAAATAAACTCCATTATTAAATACTTTGCAAAACGAAACGATTAGATCTATCGTGCGCGTTTCAGACATACTACCATTGGCGTTTCAACGTAACAGATTAAGAGGCGCAAAATAAATTCGAAAATTTACAATTTGATGACAGAAAATGTAACATACGACCACCAATTTTCTCCATCAAATAAAAAAAAAAAAATGCTTAAAACCCACCTAAGCAATATTTGCATGATAAACTACGACTATTTGTTCATTTATATCATGCTTTATATAATTAGAATTGCTATTAATAACGTCACACACAGATACATCAACGCACATGGTGTTCTGTGCGACGTTTTGACCCTCAGAAAAATTGCTTTTTTTGCATTCTGCAATCATTTCTGAACATATATATCTTTGATTTATTTTTGTATTTTTCGCAGGTGTAGAGAAAATCGAGTATAGATAGGGTAGGGGTCAGTGAACGCCACCTTAATTTGAGACAGGGGAAACACTTTAAAAAAAATTTTAACTGTAGATTATAGTCACACGACACCGAAGCGTATAGGCGACTACTTGTCACATGTAGTAGTAGTAGTAGTAGTAGTACTAGTAGTATGGCATGCAGGCTAAAAAGCCTTTGGCCCTCATAACTGATCTTAATGAGGGTCCCAAGACCCCCTCCCCTGGCATCAGTGCCTACCAATTTAGAACATTATTCTGACACCAGCGAACCAGTTGATGGTAAGGGGAAAATAATATGGTCACACATTGGCCAATCCGGGATTCGAACCCTGTACCTTTCGGTTACTAGTAAGACGCTCTACCAACTGAGCTACCCGGCCCCTCTTTTTTTTTTTTATTAGTTTGTTAGTTCGTTATATAGATTAACGTCCCCGGACACATACGCGTATATGGGACGATATATGTTTTTTTTAAATAAAAACGTGGGAAGCTTATATAGTCCCTCTGAAATAAACTAAACCGTAAACGGACCACATTTCTGACCAAAAATTACGAAAACGGAAAAGTGAATTTTAGTGACATTTTGCAAAGACTGAAAAAGCCTCCATTTCAAGCGCCCCTGTAGTAACAGTGCCACAGATATCCTCTTAATAGCAATATAGACTACAGAAAATAATAAATTAATAAAGTAAAATAAGCCTAACAATACCTTTAAAACAAAGAATACAAATCTCGTTACTCGCTTGTCGGACTTCTAAAACTGCGAAAGCATGAGAGTTTCTGAGCATGCGTAATGATATTTCGGAAGTACATAAAAAATGTTCGCGCCAATAACAACTCAAGAAAAATATATAATTCTTTTAAAATGTACTTAGATTTGTTGTTTCTAAACAGTGCTAAATCTGAAAGTGTTAAACAAAGCTGCAAAAAATCAGTAGTGACACATTTTGTCTGTAAAGCGTACCGTGTCACGTGATCGAATAAACCAATCGCCTCAGAAAGCACATTTACAACCACGGGTCGGGGAGAATGTGTCATTTGTTGTCCGGACGTTGTCGGTGAAACATAGCACAATATATATCCTCTGTGTTTTTAATGGATAGAAACGATTCATAATGTACCAAACTAGGTAGGTAAACCGAAATTTCCAAACAAATACACACCCAACGATCCTTTTTGCTAAGAAAAACCTCTCCTTTTATCATGTGATTAAACTGACCAATCGAAATCGCCGTTTTTGAACGGAAGTTATAAATAGTGTAGAAAATCGTATGCAGTCGCAAGGGAGGTTTGGAGAAAACTAAATGGTGATGATTAAAATCCACCGCTAATATGGACCCGAAAGGCCATCCGGCGCTGCAAGGGTACCAGCAGAATCCTTCGAACTCCGCTGCAGGGTATTTAAATATTATTTTTATTTGATTTTATTTACTTTCCGTGACATTTGCGTCAAAAAAATCATTGTTCTCAACAGTCGTACCTCGCCGCCATGTCTGGACGGGCGTCTCGCTCTTGGGTGAACAAAATTAGATATTTTAAAACTCTTTTATGTTCTCATGGAGAGTTTATTGTGTTAAAATTGTTTCTTAAGACTCGAGGAAGTTATTGTGCTATGTTTTAGACAGAATTTGCTTTGCGTTTCTTTCGTATTTGATCGGACAGTTGTCGAGACGCATCCGAACAATAAACCCACAACCTTCCACCATTACGTCAGGAAAATATTTGAGAAACTGCGTCGTTGTACAATTACCAAATGCTTTAGCGTTAAAAAATAAATGTTATAGGCTACCTCTTGCCCATTGTTTGCTGCTGTACTGTTTTATTTTAGTTTCATTTTTGTGCTTAGTGTGTCTTTCCTGGGTAGTTCGGGGATAGTTGCTTATCTATTTTGTAGTTCTTTGTCCGCCATTTTCTGTTCGGTCACATGAACAGTGAGTCACACAGCCAGGTCATTTTTGTCAAAATAGCTAATTTGCTGATAATTTTTCATTGGAATGTTTGTATATTTTGCTTCCTAAAGATCTTGTTTACCAACTGGATGGTGAAGGGATTATCTTGTGCTGGATATTTAGATTCAATCGGCTGAGACCAAAACAAAGCGACCAACTTCTCAGTTGAACTTCAAGGTAAGCCGGATCTTGGCGTGAATGTGTGCAAGCTCTACGTTGTATGTGGACGCCGTGAGTTTAACATTTAGATACTTGATGCTTTCGCCCCTATAACCAGAACCGTAGGCCATTTATATATCGGAGGAACACATTTACAAATTCAAATTTGTTTTGGTCATAGCACAGCCTATGGCAGATGTGAAAAAATAGTGTGCACAGATTTGCCCAATTCGAGTGGGTATTCATTCGGGTGAGCTAAAATCGGGGCAATTACTTTAGTTTACTTTAATTTTAGAGCTAACCCTATGACTTTCCAATAATCAACTCAATTTACTTGTGGGGTTTTTCCAAACAATTCTTATGGGAGCGGGGTTGAGGTGGTTTTGGGGTATCTTGGTTTTTTTTTTAAATTATTGTTCCAGTGATGCCCAAGTTGGCAAAAACAGGGTCAGAGAATTTGTTAGTGCATCAGGTCTGCACATTTGTGTGACTACTAAAAATGCAGAAAATACGGGCTGGGCTTCGCAATTCCAAAGTTCTAATTGGAATTGTGAAGAGGCACCTGAGTAATTTCTTATAGTATTTCACAAGCTTCATTAGCAATGTGAATTTTATAGAACGGTCATGATTTCTTCTCAATTTTTTTAACATTGGCTGAGCTCAATTTTGTGTGTGTGTGCTCACCCAAAATAACTAAGAAATTTGTCTGACTTGTGCACACCCTTTTTTTTTGCGCCATTAACTTTGTTGGAAATGTGCGCAATATAAATCCCATTATTAACGTTTTTTACCTTTAGGACAAACATGCTTTTCCCACTAAATTATTTTAAAATTTTGAAATCAAAAACGGGCAAACTTACCTGTGCAGTCTAGTTGTGTTATAAATATGATTTGCACAAGTATTCAGAAAAGTTTAGAGTGTCAGATTGTTTACCAGGTTTGCTGTGAAATTATCACCTCGTTTCCCAGCATTGTGCATGTCAAATACAAAATTTTTGGTTTTTGAATGTGTAACTCTAGGATTATACAAGCTTTCTTAAAACCAAATGTGGCATATGCGAAGTCTGTTTTAAAAAGTGCATGAAAGTATCGGTAATTCAGCATAAAAAAGAACAATAACACATTTCCATTAACCCTTATATTACCTTGGAGGCTTATGAAACCAGCAGTGTGTGAGCCAAGGCTAACTAATCGTATCCCGTAATTCAAAAGTCGTTATGGAACCACATATGATCGTTTAACCAGTGTACTCCATCTTTCTATGTCCTCAGCAACCCTCATGTCGAGCCAGTCAATTCTTGAATGTTGTCCTACTACCTCCTTTTCTGTCTCCTTCTTCTGCCTCCTTGCACCATGCCTTGCATGATGGTCTTTGCAAGACCTGTTGCAATGGTGACATGGCCATTCCATTGGAGTTTTAGTTTCTCCACTGTGAGCATGTCATCGCGTTGTCCGATGGAGTGAGTGATGGTCTGTCGGACTTGGTCGTTGGTGATGTGCTTGGTTCAGAAAATGCCCATAATTCTTTTATAGCACCTGATCTCTATGCTTTGTATTCTTCATTGTAGGTCTGCTGTGAGGGTCCATGTTTCGCAAGCGTATAGGACGATAGAGATCACAAGGGAAGATATCACAAGGGAGTGCAGCAGCCTTTCCAAATGGGTTTTAACCTTGTCAGGGCAGCAGTTTGTGCGATCCTGGAGAGGACTTCCTGTCGGGACTCGTTGTCTTATAACAATGGCTTCTAATTATTTGAAGCTATGCACAGTGTTGAGGGATTGGCCTTGGACTTTGATGTCTGTGTTGATGCCATTGGTGGTGTTGGTCATCATTTTGATCTTCTCTGCTCTTTGCTCTTATTTCCATTCCATAGGCTCTGGAGGTGGTGTCAAGCCTCTGTACCAGCTGTTCAAGTTCTTGTTCTTCTCCAGCCAATCCATCAATGTCATCGGCAAAAACGGAGGCTGGAGATCCCCTATGCTGACTGCATTTGTGATAGCCATGGCTACCAATATTGTACAAAAACTTGCTGTAAAAACCAAGAGTACAGCCAGCTGATTTTGAAGTTCATGTGATAGTTGCTAAAATGTCACTGCATAAACATAAATCCAATTAGCTAAGCTTTTTGGTGTTTTTTTTTTTTTTTGACTCACATTGATAGCAAAGTGAGTATGTACTCCCCACACCCCACCCCATCCCAAACTCCCGCCACCCTTTTGCAAATCTATGCAGGATGAGTCTTAAACCTATTAGTATTACATGCTATATGACCGATATATTTGCTATGTGTAAAGCTCATGCAGTGACCTTCAAAGGCCAGTGAAGGCATTGTCCGTTCAGTGGCTGCCACGTGGTTATTTATTTATAGCAAACTTGCGAGACACACACACACAAGATCGCAGTTTCCTGAGGTTTCCAGTGAAATTTGAGAGGCTAAGGGTGGAGTCAGATACTTGCAGAAGATGGCCCATTTGAAGGATTTTATGGGGCTGATTTGGTGCAGGTGAATGATGGAGAGGAAAATGATTTGGACTTTCACTTTGACGATCTTTTTTCCTGGGATTGGAATGAAGAGAGCGACAGCATTTATGAAAAACCTGTGCTGTATTGTGGCAGTGATCATATTGCTGCATGTTGTGCTGTATGCAAAGTTAACATTCAGTATTTGTTTCCTGTTGCAACACAATATAAAATATGTATGTGTAACAATTATATTTTGAAGAAAAATGTTCTTATGTTCAGTGGAACATAATTTTGGGTTGTGTATTTTTAATTTTGTGTGTGTGAATTGTTAGCATTTTGATGGGGTTACTTGCATTGACCTAGGAAATAGAAGCTGATAAGGCTTAGGCACCTCTGAGAGTTTAAGGGTTAAATAGTCAAAAATTACAATGCCACAGTGTGGGTCAACCCACGCCACACGCTCTACATGGGAGCTCGCTGCTGCCAATATTTTTAGCATTAGCTCATATTCTTTTAGATACCTGGACATGCGCAGTCAGTCACAGAAAGCAGGTCGATTTGCCGCATGCTTTGTGAAATAAATCTTTATTTTTTAATGGCGCCAATGATGGCAAAGCTTTTGAGGGGGTTTACTGTCGAAGTGTCAGATTCTTGAGCTAAGAAGGATAAAAAAAAGATGGCAAAGTGCATCAGGCTATCAGTGACTTACAAAATAAAGTTGGATATTAACATCAACTGCAACAGCCACACCATCACCACCACCACCAAAGTAAACTGGACGCTTTATTTCAAAATATCCATACAGGAGTGAGATTTAGCGGTCGCCCGAGGCGACTTAAAACCGGCTCGGGCGACCTCACTTTATAATTGAGCCAGCCCGCCTGGCGACCTATTAAAAAAAAAAAAAAAAAAAAAAAAAAAAGATACTACTTGCAGACTTTTAGAAGCTCGGTCCGAAGCGAGAGCGTTTTAAGGTCATTGTTCGTCTGTTACGAGTATGAAGCATACGCGAGCGTTATTTCCCTTTGCCTACTTTCCTTTCGCGCCAAGCGCGCTGTCTGCTTTGTTTGTGAAAAAGACACTCGCTACAGCCCCCACGGGCTCGGCTCCGCGTGCCGGGGGTGGACCCCAAGCCTCTCTCTGGCTGGGTGACCAAGTTGCCTACCCCTTTTTCTTCTCTTTTATCTTGTTTCTGTCTTATTGGTCCTTTCACCTATATTCTCTTCACCCGTAAATTCTCCCTGTATACTGTGCAGTTTTGACTCCCTTTCTTCTACCTTACCGGACTTTCCCTGTCTTCCTTTTCCCCATCATTCCTTCTTTGTCTACCCTTCCTTTTCTCTGTGGCCTTCTCTTGGCCCCCTGCGTTTGCCGTGCAGGGCAACCCGTGTCGGGGGAGAAGGGGATCCTGGAGGTTGAGGTCACTGAGGGACTGCGGTCCCTCACACTAACACACCTCTTTGGCCCGGACTTCTCCTAGACGGGAGGCTGGCGTGGCCCGCGTCAGTCAAGCGGCTGGTCGTGTATTGCCCTAGCTCTGCTAGAAGGCTGCGGCTCATGGGTCAAACTTGAACAATACCGTAGTGGCAGTGCGGGACTGTCTGGGTGTATATCCCCCCTGTAACCCTGGTGCGTTCCCTTGCTGGATTTTCCGCTTGGACGCATCCCCTTGTTGGACTCCGTGGTGGGTGGGGGGCAGGGGGGATGAATAAACAATCTTAAAACATGGCATCCACCAAAAAACAAAAACGTACTTATGACGGACTGGACAAGGATACTGGACATGATTCTGACAGCGACACTGAAACTCGACGCACAGCCAAGGAATCTGGCCTTTTCAAAACATGGCCACGCTTTTTGACCGTTAAGTTGACAAATGAAAGCCAAAAGATTTCCCCTTTTGTCGTTGAAAAGTGGTTTGAAGGGATATCTCGCCAGATCAAAGATATCAAAAGACAACGGGATGGTAGTTTTTTAGTGGACTGCCCCACAGAAAAGACTTCGGACCAATTGATATCTAGAGATGGCACCAAGCTGGAACTCGGTAGCAGAGTGTTTGACGTGAGTGTGACTTGTCACCGCACACTCAACTCCTCCAAAGGAGTTGTGCGGTCATCCCAGTTTGATGGTCTGTCTGAGACGGAAATTAAAGATGGCTTGGCTAAGCAGGGAGTGACTGAGGCTCATAGGGTCATGCGAAAAGACAAGGACGGAAACAGAGTACCCACTAATACTCTGTTTCTGACCTTTTGCACACCTGAAGCACCAAAAAGAGTTATTGTGTGTTATGAAAGTATTCCTGTTTCCGTGTTTGTACCTTCACCACTGCGTTGTTTTAAATGCCAGAGGTATGGACACGGTAGCACGGCATGCAAAAACACGCCGACCTGTTTCAAGTGCGGGGGGATTTTCATGGTGAACAGTGCGGTAATGCTCCAAAGTGCTATAATTGCAAGGGAGACCATCCTGCGTCTTCAAAGTCTTGCCCTGCTTGGATCAGGGAGGCTGAGATCCAAAAAATCAGATCACGAGACAAATGCTCCTTTCCAGAGGCGAGAAAACGGTATGAGCTTCTCAACCCGTGTGATACAAACAAACCGAGTTTTGCTAAAGTGGCCTCAACACACACTTTGCCAGACATGCTCAAATCCATCTCATCCATGATCTCTGTTGCTAACAATTCTGATTTAGGATCGCTCCTGAGCTCTCTGAAAACCTTAACACAATCGCTAGAGAAACGCCTGTTGGAGAATGAGAATAAGGAGAGAGTTAAAGTTGCCCCTAGTAACCAGCAGCGGTCGACCACAAGCAGGCCAACTTCCACTGCGACAGTGCCACCTCCGGCGGCAGTGTCGAAAGCCGTTGCCACACCTCTGCACCCTGTTCCGCCTTCGGGGCAGGGGCGGACGTCTGGTTCGCGACCTCCCTCCACATCACCCCATCGGGGTCGAACCCATTCGGCTGGGGTCGCACAGCGTTCGTCGAGCTCAAAGTCCTCTTCAAGGACTGACAATAAGTCAAGACCATTGTCTTCCAAAAAAGACGCTCATTCGAATCGGTTCGCCTCCCTGGAGGTAGAATCAGTTGACATGGAGGAGTCGCCTTCACAGGAGTCAGCACCTCCATCTACAGCTAAAAAATAATCTATTATAATTAAGGAGAAACTTATAACTTTGATTGAAATGAAACATACTCCTTTTATTTATTTCTACTATGACCTTTTTAATACAGTGGAACATTAGGGGGCTTAAAGTAGGTAGTCAAAAGCCTCTTAAGTGATTGGTCCGCTGTCGAGTTTTGACCGAATTTTGCTTGCATTATAACATGCTAATTTATCCTAAAAATGCATCAAAACGAATAAATTTTAAATTAAAATAAAAGATTAGTCCCTTATCTTGATGTTTTTTGTTGTATCTATGTTCGTTTTAAGCGTTATTGATTTAATAAAAGTTTTTAAAGATGGGAGCGTGTGGTCTGTTTCGACGCAAACCGGAAAAGTGATTTGCATGGCAGGTCGAAGGGTACAGTTTTCAAATGCAAAGTGCTTGGCTCCTACTGATTGGATTGTTATAAATAGACAACCAATGGAAAGCTCTGTTTCTTAGCTTTCCACTGAGACCAAATGAACCGGAAGTTTTTAAGAATTTCTTTGAATGCGCTTTGTGCAAAGTGTTATCTCAATATTTTCGAAACTTTTAACTTGTTCAATCGGTAACCACGACATACTAAAAAAAAGACGAATCTTTCAACAAACTAATGCAATAGTTTGTTTTACTATACGAATTTATCGACCCGAGCACTTTTAGAAAGAAAACAGGTTTCTGACGGACTTTTTTTATTACGATCACGGCAACGGCGTGGCTGCGTCAGTGCGCCATCATGGAAGAAAACATCGCATCTCAGCTTCCAACATTCAATCTGGTCACACTGGTTGGTAAGTGAAATACTTACTAAATTTATACTTTAGAATTACAGATATATAATCATTATTATTTACGCATTTTAGTTAGCATCGATCGTCATTAGGCCTACTCATAGTGGTACTACTACATAGGCCTAAACATCGACTTGTGCTTTCAAGAACTTAGTAAAAGTAAAGTGGATCGCTAGACTCTAGCCTACTGAAAATGCAATCTCACTCTCAAGTGACAGTCACCATTCGATAATTATTTAAATAATGGTGTTGTTCCTTAGCTGATTTTGTTTCTGCACCGAAGATAATTATTTTACTTTTTGTTGTTGTAGTACAGGTATCATTTTAATCACACAAACATTAATCAGAGTAGGCCTACACTGCAAATTCTGAAAGTTTTTATTCCCACGCCCAGCGTTCTCATATATTATTAGTTTCTAGAGCTTTTATTTATGAATTGTTTTGTTTTGTTTTAGCATACATTCAAAGAATAAGTGTAGCCTAAATTGTAAGAGTTTATTACACTTAATTCTAAGTGTAACTCCAATTTTATTATTATTTTTCAATTGTTATATTTTGTACTTATGTTTCTCTCACTCTCTGTCTGCAGGTGGTGAAACCTATGATGGCTTAAAGAGATTATTTCTTGCAAGAGGAAAAGGAAGGCCTCCTGATCCACCACCAGTTTCTTTGACCAACATGGCAACATAGTACTTCTAGTTCTACAGTTGGAGTTGCTCAGACAAGTTGGGAACAAGTCAAGAAATGATGTAAGATTTGATTCTTGCTGTATTATAATAGTAAATACAAATAATAATAGCAATTTTATTATTAGTAGGTTATATATACATTCATTCACTGATTTCACACATTCATGAAAGTGCATATTTCTTTTATATCTTCTTGAACGGCTGCCAACCTCAACTTATTGAGGATGCTGCAGCCAAATGCTGGGTATGTTCTTGTTACCGGCACTCGCCCGTCTAGGACAAGAAGAAGAAGAAGAAGAATGTGTTTGTGCATCAAGTAATTTATGATGAGTAAACATTTGCATATTTTAATTCCATCATGTCTTTTCATTTTTTCAGGTTGCTGATTGGTTCACACTACTGTTTCCTGGTGTTGCTTACCCAGCATTGTGTGTTAAATAAAAAAAAATTCTTGGGCATAAAAAAATCTTTTTTTGTTTTCTTTGTTATTGTATGTCTTTGTCTGTTTGTTTTGTAGATCTATTAAAACTGATCACTTTGGTATAAAATATATTGAGATAGGACAATTTAAAGTGAAGTTATGCCATTTTTACTATTTCGGGCATAATTTTGTACGTAAAGTAAAGATTTTGTCCACTTCGGACACCTGTATAATGGAAATTATTATTGTTGTCATCCTAAAAAAAATTGGAGTTGCAATTTGGTATACAAAGACCAGGTACACAAAAAATCAGTCATTTAATGTTAACCATTATGATGGTATGGATGCTCAAAGTTGGGATTTTTCATAATTTGCCAACGGTGCCAAAATAACGTCAAAATTTACGACCTTGCAGCACCCATTTCTTAAAAACTATTAATCCTACATAAATAAAAAAGATACCATTGTGTTCAGAATGAAAAGCTCTTTAAATCTATGTCAGTTTTGTGATGAGGAAATCAATTTTTAAAAATGGCTTTTGACTACCTACTTAAAGCCAACTACGAACAGTTGCTCCTACTTTCTAAAACCCGACCAAGCTTAATATGTCTACAGGAAACTCTTCTGAGCCCTGATAAAATACTCCAGTTATCTGGATACTTTTGCTTGCAGTACAATGTTTCTCGTGGGAACGCTTTATGTGTTCGTTCAGACATTTTATTTAGCCCAGTTACATTGAACACACCCCTGGAGGCGATTGCTGCTCGAGTATCTTTCCAAAAAACTGTAACAGTCTGCTCCTTATATTTGTCCCCTTCCAAAACCATTTGCAAAGCTGATTTACTAAACTTGATAGACCAACTCCCAACTCCCTTCCTGATTGTTGGGGATCTGAATGGCCACTCCCCCAGATGGGGAAGTGACCATCAGAATCCCCAAGGCAAAATTTTGGAGAATGTTGTTGATGACCTCAACCTTTGTATTTTGAATTCAGGTTCCCCTACGTATTGTAACCATTTAGGAAAATTTTCTAATTTAGACCTGGCCATCTGTGACCCCTCTCTTTTTTTGGACCTGGATTGGAAACCTCATACAAATCTCTGTGGGAGTGATCATTTTCCAATTTTTCTAACGTTTCTAGAAGATCAATCTGAGGAGCCCCAAAAGCGCTGGAATTTCAAAAAAGCAAATTGGGTCCAATTTGGACACTCCGCAGCTTGTCGAATTACCACTGACATTCTCAATTCCGAAGATCCAGCTTTGGCTTTTTCTAATATCCTAATAGAATGTGCTTCCGAAAATATACCCAAAACATCTATTAAAAGCAGTGCCCCGAAGACCCCTTGGTTTGATGAAGAATGCAAGACTCTTCATCATCAAAGGAAGCAAGCCCAACGGAGTTTCTTTCGAAATCCTACAGCTGAAAATAAACTTATTCATCAGAAACTACGAGCTAAAACTAGATATATCTTTAAACAAAAAAGGCGTCTATCATGGAAAACCTTCTGTTCCAAACTTCATACCAAAACCTCTCCCAAAACAGTCTGGAAAATTATAAAAAGAATTAAAGGAAAAAACTCCAAAGCTGTGATCCAAGGTCTGAAACAACGTGGTCAGATTATCACTGACAGAAAGCAGGTGGCTGACTTGTTAGCCTCTACCATCCATCACAATTCTTCATCTGCTCATTATTCCCCCAAATTCCAAAACATCAAAGATAAAAAAGAAAGAGAATCCTGTTTTTTTGACACCGATAATTGTGAACCATATAACCTCCCATTTTCTATGGAAGAATGGACAGATTCCATCTTGAAATCCAATAACTCTGCTTCTGGCCCTGATGATATTCATTATCAGTTAATTTCACACCTGCCTAAAGATTCCCTTAGAATTCTCTTGGCTGTGTTTAACCATATCTGGTCTTCTGGTTCCTTTCCCCCATCTTGGCGAGAAGCCGTAATTGTTCCAATACCTAAACCTGGAAAGGATCACTCTGACCCAAACAACTACAGGCCTATTGCCCTTACAAGTTGTTTGTGCAAAACTATGGAAAGAATGATCTATGAGCGTTTGATGTGGCAGTTAGAATCCATTAATGCTCTTGATGTCACTCAGTGTGGTTTCCGCAAAAACAGGAGCACTTCAGATCATCTCGTTCGATTTGAGTCATTCGTCAGAAACGCGTTGATTAACGGCGAACATGTTGTTTCTGTGTTGTTTGATCTAGAAAAGGCTTATGACACGACTTGGAAGTTCGGGATTCTAAAAGATCTAGAACAGCTAGGCTTCTGCGGGAACTTACCCATTTTTATAGAAAATTTTTTAACCGATAGAAAGTTTCAGATCCGCCTTGGCTCCACTTTATCAGAATCTTTTGAGCAGGAGATGGGTGTCCCTCAGGGTAGCATTTTATCTCCTCTTTTGTTTAATGTTAAGATCAACAACATCGTTCAAAACGTCAAATATGGCATAGATAAATCCTTGTTTGTTGATGATTTCTCCATCTCGGCTAAGGGTAAAACCTTGGCTGGGGTGGAGCGTCAACTTCAGCTTTGCATAGATAAAATTCAGGGGTGGGTAGAAGACAACGGCTTTCAATTTTCGCTTTCTAAAACCGAATGCATTCATTTTCATCGCAAACAGAATCAGGTTTTGAACCCCTCTCTCCATGTTTATGACCAACCCATCAAAGTTTCTAAACAAGTAAAATTGTTGGGCATTATTTTTGACAGCAAATTTACTTTTCTGCCGCATATTAAATACCTGAGGGACAGCTGCCAAAAAGGTCTTAACGTTTTGAAAGTTATCAGCCACACAGACTGGGGAGCAGACAAGCAAACTTTGCTCCTCCTCTATCGTTCTCTAGTGCGCTCTAAATTGGATTATGGTAGCATCGTATATGGTTCTGCTAGGAAAGCCTATTTGAAAGCCTTGGATCCAATCCATCATCAAGGTCTGCGGATCTGTCTGGGGGCGTTTCGCACTTCACCGAAGGAAAGTCTTTACGCTGAGGCTGGCGAACCTCCCTTGGATATCCGCAGGCTCCAGCTCGCCATGAATTATTTCCTCAAACTTAAAGCAAATCCTGAAAATCCCGCTTATGATTGTGTTTTAAACCCGTTATTTACACTTAAATACTCCAACAAACCGACAGAAATTCCTCCTTTTGGTATCAGAATACGTCCTCACTTTGACACTGCAGGCATAGATGTTGACTCTGTTAATGATGATCAATTGCTAACTGTACTTCCACCTTGGAACCTCCTCAACCCCATTATCAACTTTGCTCTTACATCCTTCAAAAAGACCGAAACATCCGAAACTGTTTATAAGCAACTTTATCTCGAACAATGTTCATTGTATAAAGGATATGAAAAACTTTTTACAGACGGGTCGAAGAAAGGAGACTCAGTTGCTGCTGCGTTGGTCTCTGGGAGACACCTAGATCAACCTTTGCAACAGCGTTTACCTGATTGTTGTTCTGTTTTTACAGCTGAGCTTAAGGCAATTCATCTAGCTCTGAAACAGGCTTTTCAATCCAAAAGAACCTCTTTTTTAATCATGTCTGATTCTCTGTCAGCACTTCAAGCTCTTTCCACTAGAAAGATATCGCACCCTTTTCTGGCTGAGATCCATGACCTCCACACACAACTTGTTTCTAAGGGTAAAAAGATAGTTTTTATGTGGGTACCTAGTCACATGGGCATCCGCGGCAATATTGCAGTGGACAAAGCGGCTAAAGAAGCTCTACATCTGGATTTCCCTTCAGAGATTTCCCAGTTTGTTCCATACTCTGACCTGCGTTGTATGACTGGATCCTATTGTAAACGGCTGTGGCAGACTGAATGGTCTAATCAAATCAATAACAAACTATTTCAAATTCTTCCAGATTTGTCAGCTTCTTTGCCAAACTTTGCATCCACTCGCAAAGAAGAAACTGTTTTGGCTCGCCTTCATATTGGACATACTTATATCACTCATAATTTCCTTTTAAAAGGAGAAGAACCCCCATGGTGCTTTGCATGTGACAAATCCCTTTCTGTTCGCCATTTTCTGTCTGAATGTGCTGATTTGGTTTATGAAAGAGAAAGATGTTTTGGTTCAATGCCTTTTAATGAGATTTTTAAAGTATGCAATGGTCAACACTTGTTCCAGTTTTTACATAATGTGGGTTTGTTTTATCGCATTTAAGTCATATCCTCTTATTTGGTATTCTTGGTTGAGTTTAATTAGACTGATTTTATTTACATCTTTTGCCATATCTAAATGTTAACAGTTTAATCTGATTTTACCTAATTTTATGTGGTCCTGATTCGGCTCTTGGCAGTCCGCTGGACCCTATAAGCACTGACTATCTATCTATCACTCGCTACAAATTACGTGTATTGTCAAGGTGACGGTTGTTGATCCGAAAATGTGAAACTTAAATTTCTGGGGTCAACGAACCCCCCGCCAAAGAAGGTGAAATCTAGTTCGGAGAAGAAAGAGCGTGACAAAGAGTATGAATCGAAGAGTAAAAGAAAGTTTAAGACTGCATGGCTGAAACTTTCAGATGGCGAAGATCGATCTTGGCTCATTTTCGTTAAAGAAGTTGGTCTAATGCACTGTACACATTGCCGTAAATACGCGATTGTCGGGCTGCCTAAAAACCATGCGGGCTACCTCACTTTACTTACTAGCTAGCCCGGCGGGCTAGTTAGTCTCCTGGGTTAAATCTCACCCCTGTCCATATATACCTTACTCAATTCTACACAAGCGTACAAAATTTCATGCAGATCCATTAACATTTCGATGGCTTAAAACTTTTAAATTTTTTCTTATTTGATAAATTTTACTATGATGACAAAATTTTAAAATAAGATTTTAATTTGTTGGTATAGTTTTTGAAGAAAAACCATTGTTACACAAAATAAGTGGGACAACATTTTTTGTGGAAGACTGGACTACCGAGCAATATCCTGATTGTGCACTACAACTGCCAGTGAGAAACCACTGCAAGCTTTCTGCAACAATGGTCTACTGCAGTGTCAACGGTTTATGCCTGAGGAAAAAAAGAAGGGGATGGGTCAGTTGTTTGGCAACAACAGCACAACTATTCCATTATTTCCTGTGTTAACTAGATATGGGTGCCTGATTTTCTCTGACTAGCATTAGCAAGGTTCAAGCTGTGTCTAACCTGGTCTTGCTTGGAAGAAAAAGTGCAGTTTTACACTGCTTTTGTCAGTAAACAGTGTGAGATCTGGTACAGTTGCCATCCACTGCTAATAGGCATTATCCCTAAATAAACCGAAAGTAGGTTGCTTCCCCTGAAATGCGGTTACACAATACATGTTGACAGCATAAACCGAAAGTAGGTAAAGTAGGTCAATGATAGTTGCTTCCCCTGAAAAGCGGTCAAAATACATGTTGACAGCTATTTAGGAAGTACTCCTATTGAAATGGCTATTGAGCTATAAAATAGTGTTCATTTCCTTTATGTTTTGTTGATATATTACTCAATAATCCGACCTCCCACAAAATGTTTCTTGATGTCCATATGTAATTATCAGGCAAAAACGGATTTTATACCGTAAACATGCTTTTTTCATTTTTATATTTCCTTTATTGCACCAATATAATTATGTATATGGTTTGCTGTACATGAATATCTATGTTTATTAAAAGAAAAAAACGTAACACTTTTATTTGATATCTGATTTTTTTTCTGCTCTTCCAAACTTTTCAACTCGCTGTGTGAAAGAATTATAAAAATGGTGAGATCTCCGATACACCGTTGTTGCTCTAAGGCATCAATTTGTATTTTTTTATGATTTTTTTTTAAAAGTCACTTGGTGCATACATTGCTCTTTTTTAAAACATTGGTGTAGAACAATATGTTATTACTGAATTACTTAGTAGCAGAAGAGTTAAAAGTTAAAGTGGCTAAATACTCGGAATCTGTTTGTACGATCACAACCATATTTGGTAAGATGGTGGTTCCCTCACCAAAAAATTAACAGGACATGGGATTCTCAGTTATCAAAATGTAAGAGTCCTTTTGCAGATTTTGAGTCCCCAATTTGGTGAGCAGCAACATTCAAGGAAGTATACAATGCATGCGATTTTAAAGGACAACTCAAGACACAACTATGGAAGTCGTCATTTGGGAGTAGAGAGGGGGGGAGTGCTGTGAATTAGTTGGCCACTTATTTGTCATTCTTTCTAAATTCTACTTCACCGGTTCATAAAAAATGTGTACATCCGCGTCATTTTTAATATTTTGTGCGCAATTGACTCATAACTGTGCTTAATCGGAACACCGATAGCCAACCCACCCAATGTTTGTTGTGTACACATGCAAAGATTTGAAGTACACATTAAATAACTGAATTTCTAAATATAATGCACTTATCTTGTAAGTTGACGTCATTCTTCTTGAAAATAAAAGTTGTTTTAATGAGACCTGCACACAAGTTATACCCATAGAACTTGTCAAAGCATCTTTCTGGCTGCAAGAAATACATAAAGATTTTGTTACAGTTAATTTTTGCTGTAGCAGCTGAAAATTTGACCGCTAGAGATCCTAAAAGTGTGTCAACAAAGATAGATGAATGACCAGTGGGTCACTTTCAACACAAATTAGGCTCAATTCTCACAGTTCTAGTCAATGTGTTTCATGATTACATTTGTGAAGCCTTCTTTTACCTTTGTTTCATTTCTTCCCCAAATTAAGTTATACGCTACTATTTACTCCCAACACTGCTGGGCTGTTCCACTACATTTTTACATTATTTTACCTCTTTTTTTTTTTTTATTCACAGCTACTGAGCTAGCTACCAACAGAAAGGCGGATTTTGTAATGAGGTATAGAACTACATTACATATTAATATTATTATTATGTTGATGATAACAATAGGTAGCGGCATTAACGCTAGTCCCGTGCGGGAAAGAGAGATCTATGCTGAAAATAACATGTTTTCAATTTCCGACAGCTTTCAGTATATGGAATATTATTGAAAATAGAAACTTCAGAAATGAAGTTGGATTCTTTGTCTTTTACCACATGCCATTTGTTTGCAAAATGTGCTTGGATTGAATGCGTGTGCGTGAATCACAAATTCTCTCTCTCAGGATTTTTGGCCAGCAGTAACGCGACTGCCATTACTACTTGCTCTTCAACTTTCTGTGGGGTTTCCCTTTCGGCATAGTATTTCCTAAAAATAGCTTTATTCAACGATTGGAAACCAGCGTCGACTGCTAAAGAAAGAGTTCCTTTCTGGGAGGGAGGGGGAGGAGAAGGTGGGGGAGGTATTTTTCAACTTTAACCCTCTAATCCCCCACAGGAGCCTAAGCTTTATCTGCTTCTATTTCCTAGGTCAAGGCAAGTAACTCCAGTCAAAATGCTACACCATGCACATACAAAAATTAATTAAAAATGCACCATCCAGAATTATGTTCAACTCATCATTAATAAGTCAACCACTTATTTTTCTTCAAAATAAAATGTTACACATACATTTTTACATTGTATTGCAACTGGGAAAAAAATCTGAATGTCAACATTGCATGCTGCACAACATGCAGCAATACGATCACTGCCA
The DNA here is from genome assembly GCA_036898135.1 of Oncomelania hupensis. Classification (NCBI taxonomy): domain Eukaryota; kingdom Metazoa; phylum Mollusca; class Gastropoda; order Littorinimorpha; family Pomatiopsidae; genus Oncomelania; species Oncomelania hupensis. The sequence continues at coordinate 1,961,115 of CM072527.1, forward strand.
CAAATAATAAAGCACTGATTGTTCATCGTTGCTTTTGTTCAAATCCGACGGAAACAGATCGTTAAAGTAAAAGTCCAAATCACTTTCCTCTCCATCATTAACCTGTACCAAATCAGCCTCCAAAAATCCTTCAAATTGGTCATTTTCTTCATCAGATTTGCAAGAATCTGACACCATAATTCTCCGCCTCTCAAACTTTGAAAATTCACTGTGTGCGTTCTACACACTCTAAAAATGCAGTGAAAACTCTGCCGGAAACCACAGGAAATCACGATCACGTGTGTGAGAGTCTTGCACGTTTGCTATAGATTTCCATGTGGCAGCCTCTGATCAGACCACTTCATTACCGGCCACTAATAAGGTACGTTTATTGGTGAAAGCTATGATTACAAGGACTTTATGGTCTTTCAGACCTGCCTACACTACACATTGAACGTAGTAAACTACGAATTTGGCCCTCAAACTACGCAAATTTGCATGCTCGCCTCAAAATACGCAAAGTGTTTTATTTCGCTACACATTTTTTTAAATCCATCATTTTTAGAAATTGAGAAAGCGCGAGCGAGTTCCGGTCAGTACTTTTCAATAACCAGTGGAGCGTCCGGAAGAGTAGCTCAGTAAACTGGTAGTACAACTATCGCGGGCGTCTTGTTCAACCGCTTCATTGAACGAGTTATTTCAATTCAGTATGAAAACAATGGAGGCAGAGCAGAGAGTAATTGAGAGGAACACAATAGATTTGAGTGACTCGGATAAAACGCCACCCAGTAAGAAGAAGAAATTCAATCCAGCCGCAAGCTAAGTGTTTCTTCAAAAGTACCATGAAGAATATCCTTGCCTGATTTCTTCAAAGAAGGGAAAACGTATTGCCCACTGCACCTATTCTGTGAAACACTGTGGGCTTTACGACTATGGTCGCCACGAGCGTCAAGAGTGTTTCTCATAAGGAGTTTGAGAAAAGCTGGCCGAAGCCGAAGAAAATAGACCGTTTTGTGAAGGAGCCTGAGGGAATTGATCAAGCATAGCTTTTGAGCGATCTGTGACAAGGGCAGAGGCACTGATTTGCCATATTATTGCAGACTCAAACCTTTCTATTGCAACTGCAGAGAAACTGAACGAATGGGTGAAGGTGGGATTTCCCGACTTCAAAATTCTTGACACTCTGAAAAGTGCCTACTCAAGAAGCTTGATTAAAAAAAAAATTAATGCCCCTCACCCCTGCCAGGCCAACAACAGCTCTCCAGAGTCCTCTGTCCTGTGCTACCCAGGATCATAAAGTGTTCTTTCTTCTGTTGTTAACGTTTCTGTAGCATAGTCTTTTTTACGAGGTGGGGATGCTAACCCCATACCCAACCCTCCTCCTTTTGCAGCCGGGCTTGGGACCGTCCTTGGCGGAATTAAAAAAAAAAAAAAAGCTTGAAGGCAGTGAAAAAATGAACCCATCTCCACAGTGTTCAAGTTTCATCACTATTTTATTTGGATTTTAAATTGTCAAGCTTGTACGGTTTAGTATTGTATTTTTTGTTCTGTTTTGAGTGTTGCGATTGATCTACATGAAAAACTACACACACAGCAGCCAAACTGCACATTTGCTCAATTTTGAACACCCCAAACTACACATGCTGCACTTGAAGGGTAGGCACTCTTTGCACTAGAAGAAGCAGTGAAAGGAAAGGTGTCTGATGTTGACTTGGATTTAGCAGCAACCCCAAGGAAAGGCGTCTGATGTTGACTTGGATTTAGCAGCAACCCCAAATCTCCTTGGGACAATTTTGACGATCAAAAGAATTTGCAGAACTGACCGAATGATCTGTCGGTCAGTTCTGTGAGTTCAGTAGAGAGCAGTGATGTCCCGATGCCTCGGACATCGGTCATGGTCCGATTCGTTTGGAAAATGACCGAATGCAAACACCTGTGTCCTGTCAAATGTCCGATTCTATTGAGAAATTAGTGGTCATTGTCCAATATAGTATTATGACTAGAGCGATCGCTGCAAGAAACAGCTGTACAAACTGGAGTGTCAAAGCCGTTAAAACGAGTTTGAATAGTGGACAATGCTAGACTATTATCACTCTTTAGTACATTCCGTCGAACAACAAAAGGGCATTTTTAAACTGTTTACACAACAGAGTTTTTGTTTTACTTTATTCATATTTATTCTCAGTCACTGTCTTCTAAAGAAGCACCATTAATCGGTTCGCTTCACAATCTGAATGTCCTATTGCTTTTATGTAGTCAGGACATGATGTCCGATTAGTTTTATGATTTAGGACATTTTGTCCTATTGCCCTCTAATCCTAGGAACACCACTGAGAGAGTGATTCAGATCAGGAGTTGCCAACTGTTGCTGGTCACAGCAAAAGAGAGCAGAAAAGGTAAATGAAGACAGGTAGGCCTACTGATAGCCAAAAGAAACAGAAAGTAGAAACTAGTGCTGATAGCCAAAAGAAACAGAAAGTAGAAACTAGTGCTGATAGCCAAAGGAAACGGAAAGTAGAAACTAGTCAGTAGAAACAGAAAGTAGAAACAAACTGTACAGTGTTGGTAATTTGGGTGTCTTTCTTACCCATTCGATTCAGACGTTGAACTAGTTTCTTTAGATGCATTTCCATTACATTGTTTCTTCTTTTTTCTTTTTTTCTTCCATTTTGGTTATTTTATTTCCTTTAAGATGAGCATACCTTGTGCTTTTAATAACCAGGGGTCCAAATCTTCCGCGGACCCGCGGAAATCCAGGTAAAATAAAAACTTTCCGCTGAAAAAAATTGCACTTTCCGCGAAAATAAATAAATCCTTGAAAAGGAAAAAAATTCTCAAACTGTCGCGATTCTCAAACAGTGTATGTCTACAAGCAGTCAGATTCTCTAACTTCACTTCCGTTTCCAACATGGCGTCTCATTATGCACTGGTCACGCATTGTAACTCGCTGCGAAGCATGTGACGATTCTGGAGTAAAAAATAAGTGGCTTCCACTTGTTGAGTCCATGTTCAGCGTCATGGGAGAGGTGATTGACAAATCAAACACAAAGATAGACATTACACTTATTCTGCCATGCAAACTTTCAAGCATTCTCTCAAGGCCAGGGGTAAGACTGCAGTGCAATACTTCACGAAAATTGACCTCAAGGAACATGTCCGTCAACGTCTTGTTCTTAACATGTTGTCTGCTGCCAGAAAAGATAAAAGACAGACCAGAGAGAAACGGTGAAGAAAGTGCCCAGAAGGCAGAGTCTCTTGGTGTCACCGTCATGAAATTGACCACCAAAAGAAAGGCAACTGGACGAGTCCAAGCAAGCCAAAAATGCACATCACTGCAGCCACACAACGTCAACTGCTGCAGACGACAATGACTGCAGGGACTCGAACAGCACCTCAGCATCCACAAACTGCATCAAGAAAATGAAAAAAAAGGTCATCAATTGGGAGTTTCTTCAAACCATTTTGAAGAAATATATCTTATTCCTGGACTTTGTAACTAGTAAACTTTTGTGCTTTACAATTTAATGTCACTTAATGCTCAGATTGCACAAGAATACATACATTTTATTCCTGATTTTTTTTCAACAACATAAAACCTCACTCTACCCCCTTCCCTCCCTCCACTCTTATACAAATTTTCCTCTTTCTCTTTTTTTAAAGTCGGGTGTTTGGACCCCTGAATAACAGATTGTTTTGTCAACTCTGTGCTGAACAGTAGCCCTTGAAAAAAGAGTTATAATCTGGACATATGTGAACATGAAACTGTTCTTTTTGTGTGTGTGTGTGTGCATTTTCTTTACCATCTTCACACATTTTAATTAAACACAGAGTTTGAAAATTCAACATCTGTTGGTATTTTTCTTAAAATTAAAACCGGTGTAAATCCTCATTTGTATTGTTTTTTCCCTTACCATAGTGTGAACATTTTGCTGTGTTCTTTCCCCTTCGTTGAGGACTAAATAAGGGGGAGCTCAAAACTGGACCAAGTGGCATTGGGTTGTAAAGAGTGGGTGAGAAATGATGGACAATTGCTCACACTTTTCACAAATCAAAACACTAATGTCATGCAAACACTAGTAGTATCCGTGATTCACACTCGCTTTAAATTAAGACGTTACTTCCTAAGCATAGAGCAACAAAAGTAAACCAATGAACATCGAGATAACTTTTCAGTTGCATGCCCGTGCTAATTTTAGAAATGATTCTTTCAAAAAACAGTTATCACTCTTGTAAGATGCAGCTGTTTGTCGGACACTCGCTCAGAAACAAGAACTTTTTCCTTGCGTAACATCGCATTCACAATCTTCTCACATCTGGCGATTCAAAGGTGTGATTTTGAGGGTCTAAGGTGTGCTTACCCCCAATCTTGGCATAATGGAGGAGCGTTGCTTTGCCCTTTTTGCTATGTCGGTGAAAATATATAGCTTTAGAGCCCTGCCTAGTAGGGCTGCTTGCTTTTTTTTGTTTTGGTGGAGGGGGTATTGGAATAAGTAGATCGGAGATGGGCATTCAGATTTAGAGAGGTATTTCAGAGGCACAGATTATTGTGAACATTGTAATGATAAAGGAGGTACAGCATTGAATGGGAAGGAAATGCTCAGCAATCACGTTTTAACAGAGGCTGATAGTTATTAACCGTACGAAAGTGGTGTGATTGATCGTGCCTACATGTGCTCTAATTGTGTGATATGAAATGTAGATCTTTGTAAATCTTGGGAAGAACTTCATGGGAAAATGTGGTAATGTAGTTTCATGGCTTGGTCTAAGAAATGTTCAACAAAGGTTTACATTTCCTGATCAACAAAATTGTTTAGCATCAGTTTTTACTGGTGGAAGTGTTTTTTAGTTTGTTGGAATGCGTCTTGATACAGCTTTATCTCTGTGTAATTATAGTTAAACGGTGGACCTGCAAATGTTTAGTGTATGTTTACTCTTTCATTTTTGCAGGTCTAACGGAGAAATAAAGAGCCCATCCAAAATGGATAACTCGGTAAGTATATTTTCAGAGATTATGTTTTTACTTGTCTGAATTTATTTCTTTGTGCAATTGTGACTGTTCAGCTGTGAATTCTAAATGTTCAGTGTTTCGCACAGCTTTTTTTTCTCTGGTGCAAAATTTCAAGTGTCCTCTTACAAAATTTGAGAGTCCCCTTACAATTCCTACATTTACCTTGATTTTGATTACCAGCATCACGGACACACAAATACGCCTCAAAGTCAAACAAAGCTTAGTTTTCAATGCAACTTTATTGAAAATTATGAATAGCCATAAAACAAGCAACTCAACAAAAGGAATACTGTTCCGATAAATGTTACAAAGGAATCTATCATTGACTAGAGGAACCTTAAAATCACATAAAATATGACCATAGAACAAGCATGAAATGGTCATACGACAATTTACACACATCAATCTGCATGTACTGACAAATTGTCTCTGTAAAAGCAGTGAGTGTTAGATAGTCAGGAGGCCGAACTCAGATATATGCAACTTGTTAAATTTTGCGTGATAGAAGCATCCATCTAGTCTAGATAGTATGTATAGATACAGACTAATGTAACCTGGGTGGATGGACATTCTGAATTTGCCTTATTTGGCCGCCATGACAGTTTTCAAAATGGCTGCGCTTATTTGATAAAAACAACATATCTCGGGTGTTTTTTGAGATAAATTAGATTTTATTTTTGCTACTTATACATTTTTGAGTACGCAGAAGTCAAAAATGCATGCTAAAATGTGATAAGATTAGTGCTCATATGATCTTTTGTTAGTAAATGCTAAAAGCATTAAAAACTTCATCAGCGCCGTTATGTTGCTTAATCTAACAAGGAATCTGTTAACAACTATGCTTTAACTTTTACACACACTCGTATTAGCATTACTTTTAACCTCAAGACGATGAATAAAAGCTAGACACACAATCAGGTCTTCCCAAAGTGCTGTGGATTGGTCCACATGCGTATTCTGCCAGAAGAACATTCCAGGCAAGAAGCTTACTAGCGTGGAATTTGAAAAAAACATCAACCAAGATGCTTGCGCTTGCTCAGCTTGATCTGACCATGCGTTGTCGGCTAGCTGGAGTATCAGATATGATGGCCGCTGAGGGAAAATACCATCTCTAATTGTTACGTATGTTTCTGCAGGAAGTATGAACAAAAAGATGGGAAAGGTCAGTTTAAAACACCAGAATGTATCTGCTTTGAAAATGTCTTGACCCAACTTGACAAGGAGATGGCGGACAGACACATTTTCACTTTGAAGGCGGTTTGGGATCACTATGCAAAGCTAATGTCTCAAGATTTTGGTGTTGATGCTGGTGTGTACAGGAGTAACATATTCAAAAAAGGGTGGAGGAATTTCTTGGCAAGGAGAAAGTAACATTTGTACAGCATTTGGACGTAAAGAAACCCCTTCTGATAGTACCATCTGTTTTCACCAATGAGGCAGTGAGAACTGTCTTGAAGGACATGTCAGAAGAAGAAACTACTGATGAAGAGAATGAACCTCTTGCAGAAGAACACATGCACAACCTGATACATCATGAGGATGAGATTTTCAGCTGGGTGTATCGAGTGGCAGTGAAGATCCACAATGACATAAAACACACTCCAGGACATGAAATTGTCGGTGGACTAACCCAAGACAATGCAAAGAAAGTCGTTCAAGAAAGTCTTTACTTGTTAATCAACCTTCTTTGCGCAGGAGAAAACAATGAAGAGCTAGTTGACAATGATGATGATGAGGAAACTGTAGTCAGAAACAGAGTTCTCAGCATATGTCAAGATATTGTGTTCACAACGTTCAAGAGGAAGAAAATTGACCCCAAAACATCTCGGTATTGGTCTTGCTGTACACCAAGCCACGCGTTCGAAAGACCTTGTCACACTTCTCCATGCTGCTGGACACTCAGTTTCCTATGACACTGTCCTTCGAGCAGACACAGCTATTGCAAATGAAGTGGTTGAGCAGTATCAAAACCAGGGCAACGTGTTAATTCCCAGGAATTTCTTGCACGAAACGAACGAAGGGTACATTCGTTTTTCGAATGACAACATTGACATTCTAGAAGAAACTTTGAGTGGCACTGGAACATTCCATGCCAGCCAGTATGTGGCTCTCAGGTGCAAAAGACCACGGGAGCTAGATATGGACATTCAGATAAAGAAATGTCGCTCAAAAGTGCTTCGTGCACCCCCAGAGATCACTGCTGTGCAAGAAGTTGACATGACCAACCCAAAGCCAGAACCCGTTTTTGCTCATCCAGTACAGGAGGCTTGGTATCAGGCCAATGACCAGAAGGTTTTGGAGGCAAACTCACAAGACCTTGCATGGATTCTGGCTAGACAGCAACAGCCAAATGCTCAGGTCGTTCCAGGTTGGAATGGTTTCAACCAGAAGGTGTGCACGTCAAACCCACCAGTGACTGTAATTGGTCCAATGCCAATACTAAATGCACCAACGCATGAATTCTCTACAATATGGACAGTTATGCAGAACTGTAAAGCGATGACAGAAAAGCTGAGGCAAAAGTACACCGTACTTACGTTTGATGAGCATTTGTACTGCAAAGCGAAAATGCTGCAGTGGGACAAGCCAGAAGAATGTCGGGGCTTTGTCATCATGCTCGGAGGGTTTCATACTCAGCTGAACTTCTGCAAGGTCCTAGGCGAGTACATGGCTTCGTCGGGTCTAGAAACTCTCTGGACAGAAAGTGGCATCCTTGGAGAAGGAGCAGCAGAGAACGTAATGAGTGGAAAAGGGTGGAACCGTGCATTCTGGGTGCACAAGCTCACACTGGAAGCACTGTGGTCAGTTCTATGGGCAAGTTTTAAAGTATGGGCTGAAAAAAAAGAAAGAGTGATCAGTGAAGACTTGGGAGCTGCATCAAGAAAGGTTGCCGAGGATTTCACAGGCAAAGATGACAAAGAGATCCAATCATCCGTAACAGCTCTGCCGTCAAAGACTGACGAAGTCAAAGTTCTCTTTGACGAGTTTGAAGCATCATGTAGCGAGCTAGCCACCTTTTGCTACTGGAGGAACTACACGAAACTAGTATCCATTCTTCTGAGGTTCACACGTTCTCTCCGTGATGGAGACTGGGAGCTGTTTCTGTCATCCTTTGCAGAGATGCTTCCATGGTTTGGAGCTTTTGATCACTACCATTACACTCGCTGGGGAACTGTTTTCCTGGCTGACATGAAGATGTTGCCACAGACAGCACCAGAAGTACATCATGGCTTCATGACTGGAGACTTCGTCACAAAGGAAACCAAGCAGAAATTCAACCAGATACCTGATGATCAGGCAATAGAACACGTCAACAAATCAGGGAAAGTAGCTGGCGGCCTTGTTGGCATCACACGAACTGACACAGCCAGGGACAGATGGTGCCTAAACTTCAATGAACGGGTTCAGTTGGTCAAAGACACTAAGACAATGTTCAATTTGTCAGATGAAAACGAACATGAAGCACGCAAAGACTGTGGGAAAATGAAAATGAAACAAGACCAAGAGCACGAGCAAAAACTCGTCAACTTGTTGGAAAAATTCAACCCATTTTCCCAAACATCATCTGACTTGACTTCTCTCACAACTGGTGATGTTGCCAGTGATGTGGTGACACACGATCTGCTCACAGCCGAAGAAAGTGGAAAGAATGTCATTGGGGCGTTCGTGCACGACAGACTTGTGGAAAAGACAACAAAGTTTCATGACCGGTTGAAAACCAAACATCTTAAAACCTTTGAGTCAATGTACACTCTAGCAATCAACATTGGAAAGGAGAAAACGGTTGCCTTGAAAGCAGACAGGGACTTGTTTAGGCGAGTCATTACGGCTATGGAAGCTGGAAGAGATGTTGACATCAACAAGTTGTTGGAAAAAGAACTTTGCCCAGTGCCTCTTTCACTAGCAACTGCTGATTGCCGACTGCGACTGCCAAGAAACAAAGCTGATCTCGGCAAAATCCTCCAGCAAGGCTTATCACAGATTGCTGCTCCACCTCCTCACCCAACGTGCACCATAGTCGATGGGATGGCGATGATACAAACCTTGGGAAATCGGATGGGGGCAAAAACACTCGGGGAATGGAGTGACAATTTTGCAGAGCAAGTTACCAAGCTCTTCTCCAATTCCTGCACAAGGTTGACCTGGTCTTTGACCGGTACAACAAGTTGACTATCAAATCAACAGCACGGACAAAAAGAAATGAAGGGAGGAAGGCCATCAAGAGAAACGTGCAGTCAAGAAGTCAAGCAATTGGAAAATGGGACAGATTCATCTCTCTGGATGAAAACCAAGCCAGTTTGACCGACTTTCTCTGTACAGACCTGGCAAGCAAGTTCGAGAACGAACCAGGAAGAGAACTAGTTCTCAGTGGTGGATTCGCAGATGCAGCCAAGGTCTGGACATCAACAGGGAGAGACGTCACACAGCTGTCCTCTCGTGAACACGAAGAAGCAGATTCAAGGATGCTGCTTCACGCAAGAGAAGTCAGCGTGCAAGGCTACATTCAGACAGTTGTTGTCAGTCGTGATACTGATGTCCTTGTACTGCTTACTGCTCATCAGCCCCAACTTAGTCTCTTCATGTGGATGCAAACGGGAACACCGAGGAAGAACCACTTCGTACCTGTTCATCTCATCAACATCACTGATCAACAGAGAAACTCTCTTTTGGCGTTTCATGCCATCACAGGGTCCGACAGTACCAGCCAGTTTGCTGGCATTGGAAAAAAGTCTGCCTGGAACGTCTTTCTCAGCAATCCACAACTTCTCGAGAACCTCGGAACTGAAGCTTTCCCTGACGACAAGGTGCTGACAGATGTTGAATTATTCGTCTGTAAACTCTACTGTCCAAACACGAACTGTACCTCTACTCAGCAGCTGAGGTGCGATCTCTTTCACAGTGTGAAGAAAACAATTGAAAACCTGCCTCCCACTCGGGAGGCACTGCAATTGCACATCAAGCGATCCCACTACCAAACACTTGTGTGGCGTAGAGCACTTGAGTCTCATCCTCATCTACCTTCAGTTGTTGACAGTGGCTGGAAGTGTGTGATGACAGAGACTGGAACAGAAGTTCTTGAGCCCATGTTGCTGACCCAGGAGCCATCACGAATGCTTTGTCTTGAGCTAACAACATGTGGCTGTGCATCTTGTGCAACAAAACGTTGCAAGTGTGCATCCAATAATATGGGTTGCACAAAAGCATGCCTATGCAAAAACTGTCGAAATCCAAGGACACCTACTTTTGTCGACTAAATGTGTGTTCTTTCAGTTTGATCAGACATATAGTTTAAGCATTCCTGCAAAATGGTAATATAACTACCAAACTACTGAAGATATTACTTATGTTTAACTTGATACCAAGATACTAAGTCATTACTTTGTGTTAAGTTTTCTTTCAGTCCATAATATTTGACAAACCATGACTACAAAGCATTAATTTTGACTTTTGTTCAAGATTTGTTAATGTTATTCTGTGTTAAAGTGTTAAAAGTGTTGGGAATCAAACTTACGAAATTGCTCTTTAATTTGGAGTTAGATTTTTTTTTATCTGATAGAAACTGATTATTTCTTGACATTCCCTTTTTTCTGTTTCATATGTTCTTGTTAAACAAAAAATGCAAAGGTGTATTATTTGCTAAAACAATGCCAAAATCGGTTCATATTGCTTTATTTCATTCTTTAATGGTCTCTTGTTTTCACATTATCTGATTTTTAACCATCTTTGTAATCATGCATAACATTGCCAACAAATTTAAAAAAAATCGCACCACAAACCATCTTCAACGTGCTTTTTTAACACCTGCAATTTAAAACACCACAACACACCTATCAAAAGTTAATTTAGTTTGCATATTTGGATTCTGCATGCCAAAAAACATGGGAAAAGCTACTTGGTTTGTCAATTTGCTGCTAAAAATAGGTGAAATAGGACTTATCAGATAGATTTCGGTAGCCATTTTTAAAACTGTCATGGCGGCCATACTAACCATTTCTGAAATGTCCATCCACCTAGGTTATCTTACCATGTGTCCAGACTGTCGATCTATACCAGTTGGATGCTTCTATCACGAAATATTTAACAGAGCATTTTTTTTAACAGCTACAGATTTCGGCCTCCTGACTAAGAGGGGACTAAGTCGATGACCAGAAGAAGAAAAAAAAAAAGAAAAAAAATCTGTTCAACTGCGTATTAAGACAAGATCATCATTGCCTAGTCTAGGGAGAACTGAAAATGGTGATTCAACATTCAACGATTGCATCGTCTTCCGCATTTCTGCGGGTTATCGTTTTCCGTAGCCATGTGTAGAGCGACATGTTTCAACTTTTCGGAAGCAAACAAAAAGGCTGCGCATGGTGTCAGTGGGTAGGGGAGATCACCGCGCTTACTCGGCTTGGGCGCACGATAGCTCAGGTGCCAGGATACACTGTGTTTCCCAAAAAGCACATGTGTGCGTCAGAGACGCACAAAAACTGAAAAAGGACGCATGAAAAAGAAAATGGTGCGTCACAAGGGACGCAACGTTTTTTTTTTTTTTTTTTTTTTTTTTACTGCCGTTATGTATCCTGGCACTTCTGATCAGCTATCGTGCGCCCGAGCCGAGTAAGCGCGGTGATCTCCCCTACCCACTGACCGCGCTGACACGCATGCGCAGCCTTTTTGTTTGCTTCCGAAAAGCTGAAACATGTCGCTCGACACATGGGTACGGAAAACAATAACCCGCAGAAATGCGGAAGACGATGCAATCGTTGAATGTTGAATCATCATTTTCAGTTCTCCCTAGACTAGGCAATGATGATCTTGTCTTTAATAGGCAGCTGAACAGATTTTTTTTTTTTTTTTTTTCTGGTCATCGACTTAGTCTTCTCTAACACTAACTGCTTTTACAGAGACAATTTGATTGAGGTGTGTAATTTGTCGTATGACCATTTCATGTTTGTTCTATGGTCATTTTATGTGATTTTAAGGTTCCTCTAGTCAATGATGGATTCCTTTGTAACATTTATGAGAACAGTATTCCTTTTCTTGTGTTCCTTGTTTTATGGCTATTCATAATTTTCAATAAAGTTGCATTGAAAACTAAGCTTTGTTTGACTTTGAGGCGTCATGTCCGTGAAGTTGGTAATCAAACTCAAGGTAAATGTAGGAATTGTAAGGGGACTCTTGAAATTTTGCACCAGATGTGGGAAACACTGATACATAACGGCAGTAAAAAAACGTTGCGACCCTTGTGACGCACATTTTTTTTTTTTCATGCGTCCTTTTTCAGTTTTTGTGCGTTTTCGGAAACACTGATGTTCTACAGTAGTGAGAACCATCCCCATAAATTATGCTTTCTGTGACTTAATTGATCCATTAGGAATTCAATTATGCAATCAGACTAATGCACGGGAATGGTCCCCAAAAATTGTCTACACAGTAACAGTTTTCCCAGGTCAAAATGCGTTGTTACTGACGGTTTTGTCCCAGATGTCTTGGTCTTTGCATCTTTGTTAAGAATTTAATCAATTATATAGCTCGTGTTTCATAGCTGGTTTAGCTAAATTTGAGATTTAAAGGGTTGAAGTTAAACTTTTGAAAGGATTGGATATGTTGTCAGTCTGTTTCTTGACACAGTGTGTCTCTTGTGTCTGCAGGTTTATGACTTCGATGACAATCATGCCAGTGAGGAGGAGGAGCCAGTGACGAGGCCCGTGTCCGCTGGGCCCGGTACGTCAGGGCAGCAATCGAAGCGAGGGAGGCTCACAAACCAACTGAACTATCTGCACAAAAAAGTTCTCATCCCTATCTGGAAACACCAGTATGCCTGGCCATTCCATATTCCTGTCGATGCAGAAAAGCTCAATTTAAAGGTAAGGTGCCAAATGATTCCTTTGTGGATGGATATGCTGTTTGAAATCTTGTGAGAATGAAAAACGTATAGATGCAGAATGTTAGTTTGTTTCTAGAAATAAAAAGAGTGAAGCATTAAACTGTGCTGTGTGGTATAAGGGGGTGGTTGATGGCAGATTTTACATCTATTATTAGCTTCTATCTTTTGGTGTCCTGTTTAAATTTGGCCACTTCCTATATATTATCGACTCATATGCATAGCAATGTGAGTCATTTCCCTCCCCAAACAAATCCAGATTTTTGCTAATCTGTGCGAGACGAGTCCTAAATGGTTGAAAATGACATCGCCAACAAATGTCCATCTGTCCGCATCCTGTTTGTGCATAAACTTTAAAATGTCCAAGTACTCAGAACCTATTTCAACTAACCCAACCAAACCTGGTAAAATGGTTCATGAGACCTCATACATGATCAATGCATGAATTATTTCACTTCGAGGTCAAGGTCACGGGGTCATTATTTGTTAGTCAAAAATGACAATTAACAAAATTTCACTTTTTGTCTAGGTTATTATTGAACTTGGGATTCTTTAACTCTTCGTCTCATGAAGCGCGGATCATCACGGCTTGTGAAGCGCGGTAACGCGAGCCTAGTTGCCATATACTTTTAGCACCTCTCTACCGCTTAACGGAAACCCTGTCCATTCGCGCATGTGCACTAGCTGATTGTAAAGGCAACGTACTTCCTTACTGTCAACTGCATTTGTGTTGACAATATATGTTAATCAAAGTTTTTGGTCGCGTTTTCGGAAGTGGGGGATACCCGACAAATGGCAGAATCTGATTCTGACAATGGGTCTATATATGGGCAGTTGCAATTAGTAGATGAAAGGGCTGATCAGTTAGGGAATGACAAGAGTGATTTGTCAGTGTCTAGCGTGCACACTAGCGATCTTTCCAACTTCAGATCGGACCTTTCATCATCCGAAGAATTGGTACTTGTGAAATTACCTATAATCACAGGTAAAATAGAAGGTAACACAGACAGATGACACTGACAGAACTAAAGCTTACTCAAAACTTGCATAGTTGCCAATTATACACATTGACCAAGTCCCTTGAAGCTCTGACCAACCATTCAGTAGATATAGCATTTTAAACACATGCACCTATTTGTGGCTTGTTTTGGTCAAATCCTTGCATGAAGGAGAAGATCAAATTTGATCAAACACGCATGAGAGTTCACGTGAGGGTCAAGGCAATCCCAAAGTGTCAGTGTCATCCCAATATCGCCCCTTTATTTTTTGGCGTAATACAACTTTTGCTGTAGTTTATTTGATAGTACACGAGTGTATTTGAAGCCCCGGAGGTCAAGGTCATCGCAAGGTCAATGTCATAGAAAGATCAAAGTCGGTATTTGGATTTTAATGCCACTGTTTCTCTTGGTTTTTTTCCTTCTTCTGGGGGGGAAAGGGGGGGGGGGTAATTTTTATATTAAATGATGCTAGTTCCATAAAGAGCATGTGAGTCATGTGGGCTTTGCCCTCGTAGATTAAAACTACTTTCTAATGGATTGTTTGCCCTTATAGGTTAAAACTAGTTTCTAACATAATGTTGCAGTTCACAAGTTGGGACTAGTTTCTAATGTAGTATTGCAGTTCATCATCAGCATAAATGGTGGGAATGGTGTGACTTCATTAGTTTGTGTATGTGTTTTTTTTGTTTTGGTGAACAATTGAAAAGTTACATTTTGGGGTAAATGATTTTAAAATGTCCGGCTTCAAACGAAAAAAGTTTACACATTGCGATGTGTTTTGTGTGTGCAGGATTACCACAAAATTATAAAGCATCCCATGGACTTGGGCACCATCAAGAGAAAGCTAGAAACCCAGCAGTATTGGACCGCTAAAGATTGTGTCCAGGATTTCAACACCATGTTCACAAACTGCTATGTCTACAACCAGCAAGGTGACGATATCTGCGTCATGGCTAGTGAGCTGGAGAAAGTGTTCCTGATGAAGGTGTCCAAGATGCCCACCCAGGTTTGTAGATTTCTAAAACTGTCCACTTGCTCTGTGGTGCTTGTTTTACTTGGAGAAAGTTTTAATAACCTCGTAAGTTATGTATATTGCATGGGTGAAACTAGCACGTCGATTGACAGAAAACCGTCAATTGGAAAAGAAATGTATGAAAATTCAGTCAATCAGAAATGTTAACTTCAGCAAAATATTTTGATCATTATTTCACCTACAATTGGATCAGTATTTAGGTATTAAGAAGCCAGGAGATGCCACCAGATTATACTTGCCCAGCTTGCCCACAATACTGAGTGCCCCATCAAAAAGCCTGTTAATGACATTTTCTGCTCATGGGAAACGTGGATGATTCTTTTAAATTCTATAGTTTCTCATGAGATTTTGAAGCTGTTTAAAAAAAAAAAAAAAGAGATAACGGGATTAAAAAAAGATTGCCTGTCTGTCGAGTGGGCTGCAAGCATTTTGTAGTCTGCAATTGGTACCCAATTGTTCCAGGATTAACCTAAATTTTATTTATTTTTGTGATGATTTTTGGCATGTTGTCACTGCATTACCTTTTAAATGTTCTGCATTTATGTGGTGCAGGAGGTTGAGATCACAAAGACCGGCAAGCCAAAGGGCGGCAAGAAAGCAGCAAAGGGTGCTGCAGCGGCTCGTGCAGCTGCGGCCTCCAGATTGAGACGACCATCCACCGTCACACCTGGCACGTCTCCGGGCATGGCAGGGGGCTCAAACGCAGACTTCTCCAACAGCATAGAAAGTGCTGGCGAGTCATCTTCTCCTCCTGCCCTCACTGTTGTAGGTGTTGGTGGTGGTAAAACCATTTCCAACACATCGCAAACACAGGTCTGTAATAAATATTTTTTCATGTAATACGTGTTGAGAATACGGATTTATTTTGAGCTTCTCTGATCCACATGATTTAAAAAAAATAATAACAATAGTAATATGTGCGCACATCTCGCATAGTGGTAATGAAGGTATTGAGGCTGTATTTGCGGTAAAAGTCTTGAATACTATTCGCCTGTATTTCTTATCTCCCCTGTCCCCACCCCACCTATATATATATATATATTGTCGTCCACCCCCCTCCCCATCTTGAGATTTTTTTAAATAAAATGTTTCTATACAACGGGGTGCTGTTAATGGATGTTTACAGTATGTGTCTGTTCATGTGCTGTATTTCCAGACGAATTACTCCCCACCTTCATCAATCTCCAGTGGCCTGTTGGGCGGGTACGGAACAACCACAAACTCTGATCTCCCCACTGGGACTTTGGAGATGGATGTAACACCAGCAACTGGTGATCATGTTGTCCCACCAGCACAGCCCACAAAAGTAGGATTTATTGCTTCTTTTTGTATCTATGGTCAACTAGTTTTTTTACTAAGTATATATATATATATATATATATATATATATATATATATATATATATATATATATATATATATATATATATTTATGTATAGGTAGTGGCAGCCCAAATGAGTTTTTTACTATATCAGGGTGGAGAACTGTCAGCGAATCCGCGGATTTCCGCGGAAGGCATTTGCATTTCCGAGAAAAAAATATTGAGTTCCGAGTGTGAGAAGTTGAGTTGCTACCCTTTACTGGGCATAGCGGCCAAAAGCGGCCGAAGGTCTAAACAGGCAAAACGTCCAAAAGCGTCCGTATCAACCATGTGGTTATATTCTCGCGTTGTTTGAAAGATTGCGAGACTTCCGGCAATTGACTTCCGGTTTATTCTCTTTGTGAAAACATTCGACTGCATTTCCACAAGTTTCTCTGTGATGCGTTAGTTTTTCCGAATTTTTTTTATTAAATTTTATTGTGTGTGTGTCTAAAATGGATGGTTTGGATTCTTCGACTGATGAAGGGGAGTTTACAGACTTCCATTTATCAGACATTAAAGTGAGAGAAATGGACTTGGAGTCGGAGGAAGAGATCGGTATTGACATTAGACAATTAGTGTCAGTAGTGTGCATGCATACGATCTTTCAGACTGGCATGAAAGTGAAGAAGAGGAGGGGGATTGTTTGGACTTTTTAAAACTTTTTTTTGTATACACATGGAGTAATAAAAAACAAGACATGACAAGAGAGGTATAAAAAGGTAGATAATCAAAAGAGAATTTATTTCTGTTAATTTTGCATTTTATTTCATTTAAATCTATAGTCACTAATACCTAAGATGTGGTGTTTCTACTAACGTACCCCTAAATATCTCTAAAATTATAAAAATTCTTGCCTGTTTACAGCTAAAAAAAATAGACAAACGTGTGCCCAGTAAAATTGGAAATGTGGAGTTTGTGTGTAACAGTGGTGGACCTCAAACTTTGTTAGGCCTACAAATCAAGATTCTTAACTTTTTTGAAAGACATGTGCATAAAACATTCTTTGTTGTTGTTGTTGTTTCTATTCATGTTTACTTTGTGCTTTTTGCTTTCAGGAGAAGCCCTAAATTACTTTCAAAATTGCATAATAAATTCATGAATTTTCTTCCAGGGGGCGAATACCGGGGCTTGACCCCTGGGCCCCGGCCAGATTTCAGAGATTTCTTGATTCAGTTGTTCTCCACCCTGCTATATGTATTACATTGTGGTTTTTGTGAAACAAAAACAAAATCAAAGCAAAAAAACGAAAAATGTAAGTTGATATCTTTTAGGATTCCTGAGAAGTTTCGGTAGAATTGATGGTATGTGCTGATGCGTTTTTGCCCAATTTTATTATTAGTCTATTCATACTAGAATAACACTAAAAATGAAATAATATATTTTGAAACCATAATTCGATGTCAAAACATAGCACACACTAAAAGCTTGTCCTAATACTTAGCGTCTTATAATGCGGTAATGCGCGCCTCGCCAGTAATCCTGAAGCGCTGTAATGCGCGCCTCGTTAGTGCATCTTTTAGTCATGAAATCACATCATTTGTGTATGAGATCTATTGGGTCAGATTGCAGATACTGGAAGCTTTCTGCCAAAGGGTCACTGGGTATTATATTACTATTTAGCAAATCTTGATCGCGTGTGCGAGAGTCTCGCACGTTTGCTATAGATTTCTATAGCAGCTATTGACGGCCGCTGATGGTCACTCCGTGAGCATGCACATATCAAATATATTGGTCGCTCTAGGTTGCTAGGCATGTAAGAGGGTTAAAGTGAATCACACCAAACAGTAGGTGGCTTCCATTGACGACTTTAAACAAAAGGATTCAGCATCTGTCAATATTTGTTTGTGTCTCAATAAAACGATCTAACTATAATTATAACTTGGTTGGCAAGTGACCATGGCAACAGTTGAGGCGGCTGTCCCCTTCCACTTGCAGTGAAAGTGAAGACTGTCTTTAGTTAAAAGTTAGCTCTTAATAATGCATTATTTTTTTTTGTCTGCCTGCATTTAATGAATACTTTCTTATTAGAAAGCTAAGGTGGTTTGGCTGAAATCCCAAACTATTGACACAAAATTATCCTATTTTAATAATTTCATTATAATCACAGTAATTATTATTATTAATTTTTATTCTGTGACCGGGAAAGTGTGTATAAAGAAAATTGTGCTAAACCCGGGCAGCTCTAACACATCATTAAAAAAAAAAAAAAAAATTTTTTGTCTTGATTTTCAATCTCTTTTGCTACATGTAAATGGTGTGCCAAGACCAATGTTTGTTTACTAATTGTTTTCGAGTATATACATGTGGGAAAATTGATATTGAGCTATTGTTATTTAATTTATTCCTTCCATTTTCCCGCTGAACACGTGGTTGACGAAAAGTGCTGGGACTATGCACTGAAAATACCAGAGATAGATTGGTGCATGCACTCCTCACTACTTCCCAAGCACATATTCTGATTAAAAATCTAGACTATATGTATCACTCAATTTTGTTCTCTCTGCGATAAAGGTTCATGAAGAAGACGTTGCGAGGCTCGTTCATTGTGGGTTTTTTCCACTTCTGCACTCTAAATACCAAAGAAAAAGACTTAAAATTGTCACTATAGTGAGAATGATTTTTGTAGAGAGTTGTTTCCCTTATTTCCTGTAAGGGAGGTTAATCATGATAGTAGTACTGACCAAACTGACAGGGATTCTCCTTTAGTGGGCAGTCATTGCAGAGCTGTACGAACTGGGGTTGGGGGTAAGAAATAAGTTAAAAGTTGTTTCTCAGTTATGGTTTGAAACATTTTTCAGTTGCTTCTTAATCATGTCCTTACCCCTTGGGGTCATGAGCAATCTTGCCACTGTAGATTGTTCTAACCTATAAAGGGAAAAGTGAAAGCCCCAGTTGAAAACCTGTCTTTCCTTTATAGGCATGACCGATTCACTGCGGCAACAGTACCCCCGTTGGAGTGCCGGGGGTTTCAGTATAAATAGTATCCCCACTTTCTGGAAATTTAGTGCTTTAAATTCCCACTGTCGCTGTCTTCCTCATTTGCTCTTTCCCATTCCTGATCTGTCCTATCACTCTGCTATACTATCTTCTTCTTCGCTAGATCAATGACCTACCTTTTTTCTTGAAAATTCCTGGACAAGACTCCTTGTTTGTGTATGAGGTCTGTTGGATCAGCTTGGGAGTATTGGACGCTTTCTGCCGGGTGGTCACTAGGGCTTCCTATGATGTTATTATTTAGCAATATAGGCATTTTATATGTATGTGTTTTTTGATAATTTATAATGATGTTTGTATTCTATTTTGTTTTTGTAACCGGGGGTTCGATTAGTTGGGGTAAAGCCTCAGCCGTCCCCTGCGTGGGATGTCTTTATTGTAAAGTGACTGGCCGGTGGAGGGCATTCAGTTTTCCCACTAGGGTTGTTTCAGCAGATCTTTTATGCGGATCGGGGGTTGTCCGGTCCTGATTTGGCTCGGAAGAGTCCGCTGGACCTAAAGCAACAATCAATCCATCAATCATTTTCTTAAAGTTGGACTTCATTCATGTTAGTGTCCAAAATGTTGTTTATAATAGGCACTTATTGTTTGAAAAGAAACTTTGGCGCTTTTGCTTAGTAGAACTTTCAGTTTGGGGAAGGAAAAATGTAAAAATCTGGTTTGGATGTTTTCAGTTACTGAGGAAAGGGGTAAAAAGAAAAGCCGACACTACCACCCCTACCACAAACTACACCGCTGATGTTGCTGCCGACTACAGTGATCCGTCTTTTGAGGTGGAAATGAAAATAAATGCTCATTCCGCCCCCACCAGACGAGAAAGCGTACGGCCAAAAAAGCCGAAGCGTGACTTGCTGGATGAGCCGGCCCCTAATGTCCCGATGATGGTAAATAACCGGCTTTTGCCATCTTCAGAGGTGATTTGATCTTATAAAAACTTGCATGTTCGCTGCATGTATCTCTCTGCTCTGCTCTCCACTCGTCACTCTGGCCTCTACTTCCGCATCTTGGCTTTGCTGCAAGGAGGTGGGACCCAGTGGGGCTGCAACTCTTGTGCTGTGGCTAACCAGTCGGCTTTTCTGTTCTTTGTCGTCTTTCTTTATTAACCAGAGCTTTCTGCCAGGGGCCTTTGTTTATTTCTCTTTTTCTTTGTTTTTTTTCCTCCATCTATCTTTGGCACTTGTATGTACCTTAACATGTTTTTTATCGTTCAAAGTAACTGACTCTTGAACTGCATAACTAATAACTACCCATGTTTGTGTTTTGTGAGCCACAACTTGTTTTATATTTGTTGAGCCACACTAAGTCTGAGTTTATTAATCTGTTAATTCAGAGTTGATTTACAATTTCACTGTAATTCTCCCACAAGATTTTTGCAGTATTTAATACTGATTATTGTTATTAAGTTTAACTGTATGGTCTGCGTTTTTCTTGATTTTGAAAACTTGTTTGTAAAATGTGTATTGAAATGGTACATTTCAGGCACCGGGCACCTCGAAAAAACAGAAAGGCAAACTTTCAGAGCAGATGAAATATTGTGCACAGATCATCAAAGAGCTGCACACCAAGAAACATGCTGTGAGTACAACTCTTTTGCACTCTTCACAACTAGTGTAATGGTTGCAATTGTAGCATATCCATGGAGGACTATAATCAAGTCAAGGCTTTCTTTATTCCATAAAAAAGAAGTCTGTGAGAGTTAACTTATATTTAGCTTGTTTGAGGGGAGTGGACTTTTGTATGTAGGTGATTTGAGGAAATTGATTGTTTGCCAGGTTGTTTTTGGAAAGTTTAAATCCCTAACCTCCTGGGCAAGGACAGCTCTTGGCATGTGTTGAACCATATTCAGTGAAGGTCATAGTAAAAGACCAAGTTTAATCCCAGCTCTCTTCTGTAGGGATGATTGTCTTGGCTTGGTAATAATAGTAATCAAAATCACTACATTCACGTTTGATTTGTATCGGTGCACTATCTTAGTGTCAACATCTAGATTGTTTGAGGGTTTATATTTAGATTATTTGATGAGTTGGTTTGAAGGATTTGTTTTTTATCTTGAAGTTGATTTACACCCCTAACCTCCTGGGCAAGGGCAGCTCTTGACATGAGCTGAACCATAATCATTGGAGGTCATAGTAAAAGACCAAGTTTAATCCCAGCTCTCTTCTGTAGGGATGACTGATTCATGGCTTGGTGATAAAACTTCAATAAAATCAGTACACAGGGTGGCATTCTCTACACAAGGTCCAACTTTCAGAGCCTCCTGTTTAAATCTCGCTCAGTATTGACTTCGCAAGAGTTAATCTCTTTGCCCTTGTTTTATCCCATATGGTGGTGCATGCTACATGTTGCTCATAGCTGTGTTCAGATTTAGTGAGGATTGTTCCACTTTATCCAACACAAAACAGCCCTTTCTCAGGGATTTTTTTTTTCAAGTATTGTGCATAGTAAAATGTAAGATAAATCATCCTCATTCGCTATATTTTTTAATGGTTTTTTTTTGGGTTGTTTGAAAGGTTTTAGATAGGTGTGGTGTATATGACTAAGTGACAGAAGGTGAGCACTGCAGATGACCACTAGGGTGAAAAAATAAAAAAAAATCCCACACAATTTTAATTTGTGTCATTTAATTCTCTATATGGTAGGGTATTATTTTTTGCAAATAAAAGATAACTTTAGTTAATAGTCTACGGTATATTCGACTTGAAAGTTCAAAACAAGCAATATGTCATATGTCTTACATTACATCTCTTATACCCTCTCAGTTGAAATTAAAGTGTTAAAGCTACTCAAATACTACTCACAATTATTGAAGACATGTATAGTGACAAAGACAATCTGTTTTTTGAGTGACTTTGCTTGAAATTGGCACTTTATAATGGTGATTTGGTTGTAACGTAAGACATACGACATAAAAAATAATTGTACAGATTTATAAGAACAAAAGTACTGCAGCAATCCATGTAAATTATATTTAAAAAAATTCATCTAAGTGAAAACAATGTTTAAACAGCTGAAAACAGAAAAAGGAAAATAAACTATGGCCTTGTGGCCAGGTGAAATGTATAAATGTGTTGTATGTCTTAATTACCACCCGCACTCATCCAAACAGCTCAATGAAGCAAAAAAAATCATTTTTAGAATAAAAAAACAAGTTATTTTATTCAAGTTATATTATTCAAGCAGAATATATTCACTGTTATATATATCAATGCTTTGTCAGAGTTTAAAAATAATGACAAAAAAGTTACACAACAGTTCAAAAAAGGACAATGGTACATGGTAGGTAATCAGACTAAAATAGTGATTTGTCACACATTTCACTGAGCAATATTTACATCCTATCATATTTATTACATCTAAAACTAAAAATTACACATTATAACATCACATTATAAAACTGACATCTTTGCATTAAAAAATCATGATCCCGAACTAAAAATCATACAACATTATAAAACTGACATCTTTGCGTTGAAGCATTTTCATTTAACCTCAGGCTAACTTCTTGCCTAACAGCCGAAACAGGCTCCCATGAAAATTCTTTTTGCAATGGCCAGAACCACAGAGAGTGTGCCTTGCAGCTCATAAACTGAAGTAATATGAGACCCAATAACTCGTCAGTCTCGAGAATCTGACCCACATAAAGACGTCGATTCCATGCAATCATGTGGAAACTGTTTACTACTGGAATTCCAAGAGGGGTCTGCTTAAGAACCACGGGGGAAAAATGATTGGGTGTCCAGTGTTCAGGAGCCATGTCATGCCTGGTCGAAGTCCACATTACAATCAGCTTCTTCTGCCTAAAATTACCACCAGGCGGCCTCAAAATGCGGTTGCAGTGCTTTTGATAAAGAGGCCATCCAAGTGCAGGAAAAACTGATTGTATTGGCATTTCCAGTGCATGACATGCTCCTAACAGGCACCATAACCCACTGTAAGACCTAGGATTTCTTACAGACATAACTTCATGCCTAAAAACTTCTTCAGGTGTGCCCTCTGGCTTGGTAGAAGTCAGCATGGCAACTTCAAGCAGGTGAACACCATCTTAGACCATCTGCTTCGCAAGCCCAAGCACTAGCATCAAGAAACAAGGCTTTATTTAACGCTAAGGAAACAACTGTACGAACACGAATCTCAATGTGATGAGCCTGGCTGCCAAATATAAGCAAACTCAATGAACGAAAAAAACAAGCGCCGTCACCATCAACAGTCAAAACGCTGCAACTGCCTTTTATATCTTGCAGCAGTGACTCTGAGTAGTGATCTACAGCCCCAGTGATGTTCACCTCCTCTGGAAAAGTAAACTGCCAAAACTCGCCTTGCGTTCTTAAGCATAGTGCCTGCACTTCACTGAATGTACTGCATGATTGCAACTCTGCACATTTCTGTTCAAAAAACGACAGCCGTACCAATATATCTTCAGAACTGAAGTGGGCAGAGTTGTCATCAGCAGCACGTTCAGCAGAGTCATCAAGGAAACCATCATCCATAACATCATTTACATCATCATCCTGCTCATCATCTGATGCACCAGAATCAATGATGTGATGTAAGCCTCCTCAAATTCAAAACTGGAATCACAACTGGAATCTGAGGAAACACTCGCTGCCAGAGTGTCGTCGTAATCTATCTCCTCCTCTTCAGGAACTACCAAACCAGTTTTCATTTTAACAGTTCGCCACCTAGAAACATAGTCAGGCACCTTGCATTGGAGAAAGTCGCCACACAAACAACCTGCACAAAAACAGCTCAACTCCCTAGTTGCCAATACCCCTGGCCCAAGCGACCGGACATGGTGTAAGCTTCTGGACCCAACAACTGTGCCAAGATCCCTGGACTGCACACTTCTTTTAACGGCACTGAGCAATACAAAATCTCTCGTTCTGTGGCAGCATCGTTCACTTTGTTGAACACCCAGGGATGTCATGCAGTACTGGTGCATGTCTGATGCGCTTCTGATATCTGCTGCGCCAGCAGCAACAGCACGAGATACAGCTCTTATGATTGCACCCCCCGACCAGTCACAGTCATTCTTACCGTGACGAGCTCCAAAAAAAAAATTCTCAACGGGAGCAGTGCACACCATGTTTGAAAACAAAAAAAAAGGCAGTTTGCTCTTGAATTGAGCTGCACAGCCATCACTTGCCAGAATGACTCTACTCAATCCACCCCCCTCTAACCTTTTTACTACCTCATTAATGCATGCCTGTGTCAAATGAGCATCTTTTTGGAGATCATCTGTAAAAAAAAGCTATTTCATCTCTCTTCAGCTCTTGACACTCTTGACACTTCCTGAAAACAACTGCAGGAAATAAAGCAACCTGCTTGTATGCCCAATGGGCGGACTGCGGCTCATCCTGAAACCGGCAGAGAAAATTCTCTGCCCAGTCACACAGAACAAGCGCCCACCCACTGGGCAAATCTGCTTTTAAGGCCTGAAGCTGCCGCCTCTGCCACTCTGCAACAAACAAGTGCTTATACAGTGTATCCAACTCTTGCACAAGCTCATTCACACATTCTTGCACACTACCCTTTTTCTTAACACGATCCATTCTAACAGCCTTGCCCTCCCTGACATGCTCCCACCTCCACCACCCAATGGTCTCGATCAGCTTCCCATCCAGATCTCTTTCCAGTCTTTCTTTCAACCTGTGCACACCACATGATTCGCACTCTCGCTCAACACATTTCAAAGCAGGTAAATGGTCAAACATACACACGCTCCCAACCAAAAGCTCTCGCACGCATTCACACTTCCTGACCAGCAATCTATTAAGTCTATCAAGTTTCAGCTTGGGATTCAGACACACTTCACACAGACATTGCCTGAACTTGGCTTTTTTAACAGAAGCCACATTTCGAGGTTTCCAACGATAGAATGTACGCAATGAAACAAAGATTCCACTGTCTTTTGTGAACTGTTTGTGTAAATCTTGTACAGTACGCAAAAGTTGCCTGGACCTAGAACGTTTGCATGGGTCAGCATGTGAATGCTGAACGTAGAATTCTTCCACTTTCCTTTTAGAGTTGTTAGCTGTACGCTTGTATGGGCTTGTCTTCTTGCTCATGACAAAGCAGCTGTTGAGACCCACTGAAGCGGCAGCTTTTCTAGAAGAAGCGAAGGCAGCTGCAAGCTGTCGCTTATGTTTTAGCGTAGACATGTCCCTCTTTGACTTCAAACTTTGAAGGTGGCCGGCAAGAATTTCTTCAGATAAAGCAGCTTTCTCAGGTGTATGAAAAGACACATTCAGTTCCTTGAGTTTGTTCCTTGCCTCAGAGTCCCTGATGGTAGACTTTAGCAGTCCTTTGCAAATATAAGCCAGCTTCACCCCTTTGGCCTCGAGTTTTTCTCTTACACGGCGGATAGCTCTTAAGTAGGATGCCTGAGTAGGGTAGGGGCAGTCTGATTGAGGTGGAGGAAGTTTCTCTACTTGTACACTTTTGCAACGTGAAAGGAGGTCTTCTTCTTTTCTGCGAAGCCTGTACTCCTTATTCTTTTCTCTAATGCGCCTTTTCTTTTGTGGGTTGAGGCTTGCCCTGTATTTCGCCACACGTTCACGGTTCTGTGCTCTCCTTTCTTCCAATGTCTTTTCATCCAAAATGGCTCGTTTTGGCGTAGACTGCTCTGCAAGCTTCTTTTTTTCACTAAAACAGAAAAAATAGTGCAACATTAAGTTACAATGTAAAGAGAAAAATGGTGCATCAAAAGCTAGCAGCTCGGAAATTAAACAATTTTTCTAATCAGTATCCCCCCCCCCCCCCCCCCAAAAAAAAAAAGAAAAAAAGATAGGTTATGTTGGCAAGTCGCATACAAATGTAGACACCATGACACTATTTTGGGTTAAGTTTGTCATTTTGCACTTCAAAGTAACCGAAAAAAAAAAGTAACTTACTAGTAACGTTTGTTGCGAGAAGCCCTCTGTTCTCTCTCTTTCTCCAGCTGTTCAGGTGTCTTTGGCTTTTGACGGTTTATCTTTGCGCGCGCCTTTTCTTTCTCGAGAAAGATCACTGACTTTTCAGGGTCAGTGAGTATCTTTAAGCCTCCTTAGCCGGCACCATACAGCATTGGTTGTTTTCCTTCCCATTCTGAAAATGAAAGGGAAAATGAAAATAATGCACTGATAGGTAATGCATCTTTTTTTTTCAAAACCTCTATAACTGATAACTTGAAATAATAAAATCATTTATAATGTTAGGCACTTTGCAGTGGCAACAATCTGCTGCACTCTAAAAGCAGAATTAATCTAAGTATTAGTTTAAGGATTGTTTTATTATAAAATAAATATTAAAGCAGTCTGCCTACCAGTATAAAATATATGCATCCTCCAATGTAAAACAAATTCTATCAGTATCACACATGGCAATGTTACTTAAGTTATAAATAATCAAAGACGGAGCATCTGAGAGGCCTGTCCATTATTGCTTTTATTCATAAATAATTCTTGAACTGAATATAATTCATGAACTGAATTTCTCTTTTTTTTTAAAACTATTTTTATCATCAATAATATTTTTTTAATTCAATTAGAGAGCATACAAAAATGAGGCCTATAGTCTAATTAGTTTGAAACACTATGACAAATGACATTTTAACAGGAAAATTAAAAATGCCTATCAATTATTATCATGCAAGGCATGACAGCGTAACATGATTTGACCTTAACACTACTATCACTAATATTAATATAAAAAAAAAATCAAAACCACTATAGGCCTTTAATGTGTGGAAGAAACCCATTTTACAAAAAAAAATTGTTGTACGTCTGAAAACCGTCAGAGATAAAGTGTACATAAGACGTACCACCAAACTAAATTTCATTTAACTTTTAATCCATCAAAAAAGCGTTTAACTGGTTTGCAGACAAGATACAAGCTAAGTTTAAAGTCCATTTTCACAAATGTTCGATCATTGTCCTAGAATCCCAGACATGAGATTCTTCCGACTTTTGGCGGAAATCCGATTTTTCAGAGGTCGCCAGGGTCATTTTTAAGATCGATCCAAATCCGGTAAGAAAATTTGGGGGGGGGGGGGGGGGGGGGGGGGTTAAGAGTTAAAAGACTTAGGGCTGACATCGCTGAGTCTCAAACTCGAAGGAAGACAAAACCATTAACACAAGCGGGCATTCACTCCACTGAATCACGGCGTCAACGATGACAAAACTGCATGAAAGTGATTACTGAGACGGGCATAGTTTTAGTTTGAATGTAACCCTGACCGGGAAAGAGAAAACTTTTGTGAGGCCCTATAAGGGTCGATTGAGAAAGATGCTTCAAAGCTTCAAACGATGATTATAATTGTATCCCTTACAGTGCCTCACTAATATGGAAAATTCCACTGTTTGTCGCGTCGAAGATTGCCGATAGTTTCCGAGACTCGCCGATCGACGCCATTTTGATCAGTGGCAAAGCACATGTCAAAATGATCAGAAAGTTGAAAAAAGAAGAATTTGCCCTTGCGGTGGAGATTGATAAAGGACTGAAAAACAAGTGGAGTCCTTTGTGGCTTGAGGCTACAGTTAAAACAACGTTGGTGCTGCCTAAGGGGAAAAAGGAAGTGGAGTTGCGAGTTGGCGACTCAATTTCGAAAGTGAACGTTGCCGGAAAAGCGTTGCCCCTGGACCCCACTGGGGGCCTACGGCGGCCCCCAGACTCCTGCCAACATTTCAGACTTTTTCAACTTTTCGGAATCTCATGTCTGAATCCATAAAAACTTATATATTTACTGAAACTTAATATTTCATTAGTTGTACGTCTCGATTACCGCCACAAGTTCTTCTGTAATAAAATTTTTTACTTGCCCTCAACACAGCTGAAACTTACACTGTCCGAAAATGTAATGAACGCAACATGTGCTGTAATATAGGTGAAGATACTTAGCCTATCGAAAAACTCCCTACCTTGAATCTATTCTATAAACCAACAAAAATATTGCCTCAAAATAACGTCGTACGTCTTAATCTGTGGTACGTCTTAAACTTAACAAAAAGTTACAACATACCTTCAAATGCTGAATGCGACTACACAAAGAATTGTAAGCTTTGCGCCTTGCTGCAAATCATCACACATCCGGTCGGGTTGCATAGAAAAGTCGGATTTTGCAGAATTTTTTTTCTTATTTAATGTTTAAAGACTTTTTTTTCTTGCAGGTCGTCGTACGTCTTACGTTACAACGATTTCTTTATATTTTTTTTTACAACGCATCAAATATTGGAAATAAAAAAAAACGTCATATTCTGCTTCCAAATTGTATAGGCTTCAATAATACATGGTTTCCGGTTTAATTTGAAATTATTTATAGATACAGCTACATGTGAAAGTTCGAACGAATGTTGTACCGCGCGGTAAGACGTACGACATACAAATTTCTTTTCACAATTAATGATTCTCCGCATTGAATTTTTCTGTAAATCCTGCTCAGGCACATACATGTACATCCCAAGTATGCATTGAACAACAAAGCTCATTAAAAAAGTTCGTTTGTCACTATTTAATTTCATGACATTGTTGGTGCCCTTCAATATGGTCACTTTTCATGACGCCAAAAGTGTTCGATTTTCTCATTTAAAATAAAATTTCGGCAGAATCACTTCAAACATTGACTTGCCTTTGTTCAAGTTATTAAAACAAACAATTCTGAACAACATGCACACAAGTTAACACCAAATCAACTTGTAAGAAAAATGTTTATTGCATTTAAAAAAAAACAACCCTCTTTTGTACCACCTTCTGTCACTTAGCTATATATAATCCATCCATTTGGTGTATTTGTCTAAATAAACATGTCTACACGCATGGGTAGGTGCAAACAATTTATTTTTATTGCATAATAAACACAAAAGGAAGAAAAATAGACCCCAGAAACTGATAGTAGACATGTTTATTGAGACAAATACACCAAAAAACAAAAATGCACACAAAATTCCCCAAAATAGCATTTTCACTGTCGCACATTGCCTTAAAATAAAATTAAAATTAGCACTAGGTAGAAAATAGCTGTAAGTATCCCATCTTTTCATTTAGATTTGCACATTTTGTTCTGCGATTTCAGAAATTGTTTTTGTCTAGATTGTTTGAGGGGAGTTTGTATTTAGATTATTTGATGAGTTGGTTTGAAGGATTTGGTTTTTACTTGAAGTTGATTTACACCCCTAACCTCCTGGGCAAGGGCAGCTCTTGACATGAGCTGAACCATAATCATTGGAGGTCTAGTAAAAGACCAAGTTTAATCCCAGCTCTCTTCTGTAGGGATGACTGATTCATGGCTTGGTGATAAAACTTCAATAAAATCAGTACACAGGGTGGCATTCTCTACACAAGGTCCAACTTTCAGAGCCTCCTGTTTAAATCTCGCTCAGTATTGACTTCGCAAGAGTTAGTCTCTTTGCCCTTGTTTTATCCCATATGGTGGTGCATGCTACATGTTGCTCATAGCTGTGTTCAGATTTAGTGAGGATTGTTCCACTTTATCCAACACACAACAGCCCTTTCTCAGGGATTTTTTTTCAAGTATTGTGCATAGTAAAATGTAAGATAAATCATCCTCATTCGCTATATTTTTTAATTTTTTGTGTAATATAAATTTTCTGAACATACGATTTATGGTTCCGCCATCTCTACCTCTACTGAGTGTTAACCATGTGTTTATGAAAGAATGAAGTTAATACAAGCGTCAGCAAAGCAAATTGACATCAAAGAAAACATAAAATGGTGTGGATATGGTTGACTGAGTAGAACGAGATCACTATGGGCGAGAAAGGCTGATGCTCCAGGGGCTGTAATTATTTTTTAAAGAGAGTTTCTGAATGTTAATTTTTGTGAAAGTATGGTTTTAGTGACATCAAGGAGACTGTTACTGCAGTGCTTATTCTAGAATTTGAAAACAATGGGGGCGTACACTCGGCATGTACCTTTTTAGTTTCTTTATAAACCATTGTTTTGGGCTTGTCTGGCAAACGAGTGGAAACACAAAAGATCATTTTTCTGGGCCTTGAAGTACCACAAGAACGCACACAAACCAACAAAATGTAATATGCACTGTACATTCATTGTGTTCATGCTGCAGTCTGTAAAAGTTTGACTTGAAAGTTTATTGAAATCATTCATGTTAAGTGTTCTGTTCATTTTGTTCTTCTACAACTGAAAGTCTGCATCTGTGACATCAATTATATGCTGCAGTCTCTAAATGTTTGGCTCTACTGAAAGTATAGATCTTCTACTTAGCAGTAATCCTCCTGTTTTTATTGCTTTTCGAAAGCTGCACCGCATCAGTGAAATCGTGGAGTTCCACCGGGCTGCCCTCACACTTGATTGTCATCATTGTGTTCAAACTTTCTTCCTTCATGCAGCTGCGCTTTGACGTCTTGATGCTGTTTTGTGCACTGAAACCATGCTCACAATCTGCAGTGTGCAGTGGCATGATGACTGCAAGCTGTGCTAGTGTTAGTAGATTTGGAAAACTGTCTTTGTGGTAGTCGTTCATGATCTTGTACAGAAGATTGACAGATTCTCGGGGGGTATTTGTTCTGAATTACAGTCTCTTTTGCCAACTGCCATTCATCGCTGATTTTGTCTTTGTCACAAGTGACGTTTTCTGTTGTTTTCTTTTGACCATAGAAGTTTGCTAGAGTACGCAATTCTGCATTCCATACTCTTTCTGAGATTCTTCTGACAGAAAGGTCAAGGGACGCATGGCTAAAACAGAACGCTGATGCAACATCTGAGGATTTCTTAGGAAACCTGCGAGCTATGTTCTCACTCAAAGAATCACAAAAAGTGTCTCTGATCTCCTGTACTTCCTTTCCAGTTGCCCTCATATCATGGCCAAATTCGAGCTTCTTGCTTTTGTACTTAAGTTCAACAACATCCCCAGCATCGTCTCTTTTCTTTTCAACTTGGTCTCAGATTTCTCTCTGATAATGTGTCTGGCCTTCCTTGGCTTGTTTGATTTTGTCTTGCAGTGTTGCTAAAGCTGGTTGAACAGTGGAAATGTCCAGCTCCCGCTTTTGCTGGATCATTGATAATTGGGATAGAGAGGGCAAGATATCCAGTAACACAGCCAGTATGGCGAGAAACTTGTACTGGCTGAAGACTTTCATGATTGGGCGTGTCTCACTGTTCTTATTCTCAATGAAATAGGTGTACAATGAAGCCCAACACACATCCACGGTCCTTTCTGCTTCACAAAAGGATAACCATCTGATTTGATAGCATTCTTTTATTTTGAGTTGAGCCTCTTCTGCTATTTTTTGAATTTCAAGCAGAGCATGTTTACGGAGCAACGGAGAAAAATATAGATCTAGACCAACCTTTGTCTGCGCCCGCCAAGTTTCGCTGGTTTGCCACATTCACGGCGTCTGCATAGTCATGACAAAGTCCATCTTCCTGAATGGAAATTTGATGGTCTTTCATTTTTAAATGACGCTCGATTGTACTTGTTCAAAAGTTTGTGCATCCAGTCGTGAACATGTTACACTTCTTGTGCTTTAAACAAACTGTGCAAATCATTGCGCCATCGTCATTTCTGGCAAGCCACGGCCATTTTGTCAGCCATTTTTCTTGGAAGTTATGCTGTTTCACTGTTGCGTAGCAGCGCTCTCCGACGTGGCAGTTTCGGCCGGCGTTGTAGTTGATGTTTGACTAGATGAAGATCCATCATCCTTTCTCTTCTTAGAGACAACGCCACCACTGAATTCAAAGTCAAACAGTGTTTGTTTCTTCGAAGATGCCATCGTAACCGCGTCTTTCTGCGTCGCAAATTTTGGAGCCCAAGGAACTTCTAACTGAAGTGTACGTGATTGGTCCAAAATTTTACGTTATGGGAGCGGCGACCAATGAAAACTCGGATACATCGTAGAAGCAGAACCAATGTATTTGTGCTTGTCCTCCTTCCGGTTACCCTGGGCTAGCAGACGACAAATTGAATTTACCGATGGATTGCCCGCTGCGATTCTTCTGATTTGCGAGATTCTTTAAAAGGGCGCGGGATCGCGAACGCGCACGTCGTAATTTTTTGCGGGAATGGAAATATTTCAGCGTAATCCCGCGAATTACGCGCTCTAAAACAAGCTCTGCTGTTACTGCATGGGGATAAAGAGTTGGCGAGTCAGTATGTACATATGAACACATTGGTGACAAATTACTGCAGCTTGAAGTGCACCGTTTTGTAAAGTTTTTGCGTCTCCAGATGCAAATTTAGGTGTGGAAAATGTAAAAACAATTACTCAGCTTCAGGGGGCAAACACCCCTGATCCCCATCTGGGGCATTGCTTCTGGACCCCTGTACCTCCCGCAATATTTTCATAATTTTTGCTCATTTCCTATTCCCCTGCCCGACACATATAATAAAAAATGGTACATAGAAAAATGGCGAATCTACTGAAGATTTGACAGGTTGCTAGAAAAAATAACCAGAACATTTACCAGTTTTAAAATGGTCTAAATCGGAAAATATTAATTAGTAAATTTTGGTGGTATCTAGGTTGTATGCGAAAGCTAGTTTGTATACAGGTGGTTTGAGGTTGATTTACACCCCTAACCTCCTGGGCAAGGGCAGCTCTTGACATGAGCTGAACCATAATCATTGGAGGTCATAGTAAAAGACCAAGTTTAATCCCAGCTCTCTTCTGTAGGGATGACTGATTCATGGCTTGGTGATAAAACTTTAATAATAAAGTTGGGTTATTTATAATAATAAGAGAGAAATTGTATTGGGTTGGAATAACATGGTAAAAGGCAGTTTTACCTGTACAAACGTTGTAAGGTAGAGAAAATTGACCTTACTTTGTTTGTTTCAGAGCATTGCCTGGCCATTCCTGAAGCCAGTAGACGTCAAACAACTGGGTCTGCATGACTATCATGACATTATTAAGAAACCAATGGACTTGGGCACTGTGAAGGTACATACTTCTTGTATTTAAACTGATTTTCTTTTTCTTGTGTTGCAGTAACAGGATAGGATAATAACATTTTGCAGGATAGGATAATAACATTTTGCAAAGGACAAAAGTGCATATTGTGTAGGATTATTGTCTTTGTCCTCTTGACAGTATATCACTGTTCATTTTCAAAGGTTCTAAGGTCATATGACATTTTAGGTCACAGATACATGCTGCATCAGTGCCAAAGTCACAGATAAATAGGGTCACATGTTTCTGTTTTATATTGGATTTGCCAATTTGTATACAGGTGGTTTGAGGTTGATTTACACCCCTAACCTCCTGGGCAAGGGCAGCTCTTGACATGAGCTGAACCATAATCATTGGAGGTCATAGTAAAAGACCAAGTTTAATCCCAGCTCTCTTCTGTAGGGATGACTGATTCATGGCTTGGTGATAAAACTTTAATAATAAAGTTGGGTTATTTATAATAATAAGAGAGAAATTGTATTAACGTGGTAAAAGGCAGTTTTACCTGTACAAACGTTGTAAGGTAGAGAAAATTGACCTTATTTTGTTTGTTTATATTGGATTTGCCGAAAATAAGTTAGTATTGATCTCTCCTAGTATTGATCTTTCGCTCCTTCATAGTATGAATTGACATGGAAAGTATTACTGATAATGAGAAACAAATGGGTACATATGCAAAAAAAAGTGCTATTCTTGACAAAAGACAAACCAAAATAATGCAAATTTTTTTGCTCAGCTCTTTGTCAGGCGGACAAAAACACAAAAGAAGAAAACGATACTTCCCAACAAAACTCCCAAAAATTAGCGTTTGGGGTGAAAAATTGTGGAGTATTTAGAAAGAATTGTATGCAGTAAACTCTCAAGCTGTATGTTTTATGTAGTCCAAGATGGACAGCAGAGAGTACAGAACCCCAAAAGAGTTTGAGATGGATATGCGTCTCATCTTCTCCAACTGCTACCGCTATAACCCTCCAGAGTCCGATGTGGTTATCATGGCACGTAAGCTGCAGGTTTGTACTTTTCTTTTCAAGTTACGTTTTTGTTCTTGTCCATTTTCAAACTTCGTACTGAAGTTATGCGTCTGGTCATAGGATTTGGTTTACTTTGCCATCACAGGAAAGATTTTATAACTTAGTTCCTTCAGGGTAGTTTTAGGATTTGTTGGAACTTCAAAGTGTAAGATGATGACATCATGCGTGTCATTTGAGCATCTCAGCAAACATGGTTTGGCAAGTTCTTTGTCAGTGTTTTACTGGCTTAGGGCACGCGGGACATGAAGCTAGGATGAGCATGAGTTACAGCTTGACACCTGATTACACTTGTCTTTCCTGATAATAGAATCTAATAGATGTAGGGCGTCAGGGTTTCGCATTGTAGACAGTGTATTGGAATAATAAAAATATTTAGGGTGTTTCGTGTAACTGCAGGGAATCAATTCTATACAACAGCGGATATTCTTACCTCAATGAAATTGTTTTGACTTTTCACACTCCTGGGTAAAAGTAAGAAGTCGTTCCACACCCCAAAAAAGTTTGATTGGAGCTACACTTCTTTAGTTTGTAAACTGTGAATCGCTAAAACCACATTTCATTGTATATATTCTATCTTTAGCAGTAGTTTTGACGTGATGACACACTGAAGATTTCAAACTCTTTTCTTGTTTATTTTAGATTTATGCTTTTTTACCTTTATGATTTTGTTCATCCCCATTTTATGCTTTGTGCAACCATGCAATTTATGAATTATTAAACTAATTCATGCGTCTTAGGTTATTTTCTACCCGAATTCTTCCGAGTGGAATCAGATTTGTTATGACTACACAGTGTAAGATGATGACATCATGCGTGTCATTTGAGCATCTCAGCAAACATGGCTTGGCAAGTTCTTTGTCAGTGTTTTACTGGCTTGGGGCACGCGGGACATGAAGCTAGGATGAGCATGAGTTACAGCTTGACACCTGATTACACTTTCATCTTGCATTTCATTGCCCTCATATTTAGGATGTGATATGGTTATTTGGAAACACTGGTGATATACGTTCTTCTGCTGTGTGTGCAGGATGTCTTTGAGCTAAAGTTTGCCAAAATGCCCGAGGAGCCAGCCCATGCTGACCCTACCCCACCGCCTAGTGTGTCCGGGACAGTCAAGTCCGAGGATGCAGATCAGACTGGCACTGACGACATGTCTGATGGTGACGATGACTGGAACAGTGAGGAGGAACGGGAGTCTGAGAAACGAGAACAACGCATCCAGGAGTTGTCAAAAATGGTGAGGGACATGCTTAGGACTACAAGTTAATTTTTGTATTTCTGTTTAATGGTGGGTATATCTAGGCTTGTAATTTTCCACGGGTCAGCGTATTTTCGCTATTGTAAAAAATATTTTGGGCAAGAACAGTATGGCATTCCGCGGAACAATAATGTTTGACAACGATTTTCCTCCAATGAAAAAGTGTTGGTCAAACAGAAACACAGAATTGCACATGTGCGTGCCCGAATCGTACCGATAAAATGAATGCGACACATTGTTCAGCGTAAAGAGGCATTTCATTGTAAAGGCATGGAAAATGCATGGATGTGGGAAGTGATGGAAAAAGAAGTGGGTGATGAACGACTAGGATAACATTTGAGGAATATCTCAAGAAATGGAATAGCCTTTTGTACAGTGTGCCAGTCAGAAATCACATTTGAGCAATGGAGTATTTGCTCTTTGAGGCTTAAAAAAAAGCTATGCAGTCTCATGCAACTGTAAATCAAGTGTGCATCTTTCATTCAGTCAGTATTGCTGATGTACGATCTGTGAAGCCAGTGTGCTGTACCCAGCATTCAATAGTATTGGTAAAGCACCTCAAAAACCTCTTTAGAGAAACTGCCATCACAAACAAACCAATCTCTCCAAATTCTTCAAACATACCAACTAAACCATTGCAAGTGAAAACACTGTTTTCAAGATTTGGATTGTGCATCAGAATGTATGCAGATTTTTTAAAAACTGAATTGTTGTCATGCGAGCTATAATAATGCTTTTGTTTGCAGATCGGCGAAATGAATGATGAGCTGGTGTTGATCATGCAAGTCCACATGGACAAGGCCAAAGAAAAGAAGGAACGCAAGAAGAGAATTCGAAAGAAGCGCAAGGAAATTCCACCTCCCAAGAAGGAGGTTGCAGAACTTGCGCCTGTTGCTCCCGCAATGCCCTCTCTGCCCAACAGTGCTGTGGCTGGACCTTCAGCGACTGGAGTGGCCAGTGACAATGCAAAGCCAAAGAAGAATAAAAAACAGAAGCCTGAAGGCTCCAAACGCTCTCGTGCCACCACTGGCAGGAAGCGCAAGGCCTCAGCAGTACCCAACCCCACGCAGCCTGCGTTGCCTCCATTTGACAGCGAAGACGAAGACAATGTGAAACCTATGACGTATGATGAGAAGAGACAGCTTAGCCTGGACATAAACAAGTTGCCAGGTAAGGGCTCTGCCCGTTGTGAAAGGCTCTGGTGTGCAGCTGTCAGTGTTCTTTCTCATTGTGCATTGCTCTTTCCCCTGTGTGCCTCTCACTGCCCAGCTCCCTAGCTGTCCTGGAGTAAAGGCTAGGCAGGTCTGGCTGTGTGAGAGAGGGGTGGAGTGAGAACGAGGAGTGAAGTGTGGCTTTAATTCTAGCATTTTGCAAATCTTCTGGCTGTGGATAGGCCCTACTCATCGTCCTGCTGAATAATATTTGTGGTGGTTGTGATATCATGCCATGCATGACAATGGTGATAATTAATTCAGCCAGAGGGGGGGTGTATGGAAATTTGATATGTAGCTGACAATAAAGAAGAGAACGATCCTCTGCTCTGTTGTATAAAATCTCGTAGTGGTGCCTGATTTATCTTAAAATTATAAATTTAACCTTTAATTTTCGGATGAGAGTACAACCCGGGGTGTAATCTGTGCAAGCATGCATTCCATCACATGGATTAAAAAAATCCTGATGCTCATTCTTAGACGGGTGAGTGCTGGCTACACAAAAACACCCAGCATGCCCTAGGTCCTTTCTCCCCAAACCACATTGCCCAGGATTGTGCTTGGTCATCTGGATGTCAAGACTATGAACGCTATGTTGGGCATACCGGGCTGTTTGAGTTGGATCCTGTATCGGGCCAGCGCCTTGTGCAGCTTTTGAGCTGGAAAAACGCTATACAAGAATAATTAAATAAATAATTCATTGATGAGAGTAAATGTGAAACTTAAAAAGTCAGGGGCAAATTTAGTAATAAACAAGTTTTGATGAGCACTGTTTAAAAACAAACAAGTTAAAAACAGAAATAGCTATTAAAATAATTAGAAGCAAAATAAATACATGAAACAATTGTTTGAAAAGCTAGCAAAAGAAAACATTCTGTTACATGAGAGAGGCTAACACCAATATGCTTTGTAAAATAGAGAGGAGAGTATTGTAAGACTATATAACAATTTATACAGGAAAGACATTAGCTGATTATGCTGAGAGGATTTGAGATTGGTACACCACCAAACTTTCAATCAGATAGATACCTTAGGAAACGACTCGAAGTAGAACTGACTGACCCAAACTAGAACTCAATAAATGCCTTAAAATTTGACATAATTGTTACATACTACAGTTTGAGGACTTGTGAGTTTCACGAGCTAAGGCGTTTAAGAAATTGATTTTAGTTCTAATTATATTTGAGATCAGAGTGCAAAAGTTCAGTTTTTAAATACCTCAGATATGGATCTTATTCTTAATTCAACACGAGTGTACAAATTTCGTCATATAGGCAATAAAATTTATTTTACTTATTATATTTAAAATAGTTTTCCAGATGTTAGTACATAAATACTTTTGAAATATTGAAACAGTTGTAAAACTTCAGTACATAGTACTGAAATATTGAAACAGTTTTAAAAGTTTTTGCTGCTAGATTTCTTCTTCAGTGTACACACTCTTGTAATTGTCATTCTTGAAAGTGGTCTGGTTAGTGAAGAAGCATCGATGCTAACTGAACTTGAGATAAACTGTTTTTTTTTTGTTTTTTTTTAGGGATTTGTAATATTTTCCTTAGATCCGGGAGTGCTGTAGTTAAAAGAAAAGAAAACCGAAGAAATATCTGGGCTCACACAAACTAGACATTTCAGATTGGTTTAACACTTGATTGATTCACAAAAATAATCTTTAAAATTAGTTTTCTAAAAGGAAAAAAACTACTGACAATTGCTTAGATGGGGAGAGAGTTCTAAAGAAAAAAATAGTCTGCATAATGTTCGGCATTTGGTATAACAATGATCAAAAATGTATATTCTATTTTCAGTACTTGAATGTTTAGAAGGCAACTTTTGGAAGATATTTTTTCTCAGTATTTTGTGTGGGAATGGTTTAGAGGCTGGGTAGTGGAGGTGGTA
Source organism: Oncomelania hupensis (assembly GCA_036898135.1). Lineage (NCBI taxonomy): Eukaryota > Metazoa > Mollusca > Gastropoda > Littorinimorpha > Pomatiopsidae > Oncomelania > Oncomelania hupensis. Next base: position 1,999,658 of record CM072527.1, read on the forward strand.
AAATTCATAGCATTTCACTTCACTTCACACAGTGTGAATTCACTGTCAGTGTTTTGGATGTTTAGAGAGACCCTCATTTGCAGAGTGTGAAATCTGTGTCCGGCTCGCTGGAGATATCTGAACTTGCGGAATATCAATTCTTGTGGGGTGATTTTTTTTTCCCTCCTCTTAAATTTGGTTTCACAAAGCATCTTTTGATAGTTTAATTAAACTTAAGTAAACTTGACATAAGAGAAGCCTGGAATAATGCTACCTCACTGCTTTGCACTTTCACATAATGTGTAGGATAGGAATACAGTTTTGTGGAGAAAGGAGGAGGGACAAGTGTACACATTTATTTACGGGTTCAGTTCGGTCATAGTGAAGAATACAGTAATCAGAATAAATTTAGAGTACATCTTAATTTCCTAGCTCGGTTTTTACCGAGTAGACCTCCTGGGCAAGGGCTGCTCCTAAAATGAGTTGAACCATAATCAATGGAGGTCATAGCAAAACAACCAAGTTTAATCCCAGCTCTCTTCTGTAGAGATGACTGATTCATGGCTTGGTGACACTTTGACTAGTTATATTGTCAACATTGGTCGACGAAAAGAGTGTGCTATGGAGTAGTCAGAAGTGTTATCACACATGTATTACAATAGAAGCTGATATCTGGGCGAGTTTATTTCTGATAGTGTTGTCTAAGTGTGCTTAACAGACCCTTCTCCACAATGGAGTAGTCTTTATGGAGAATAAGCAAACCAGAGCATGTTTGATTGAGGCAATCCAGACCTTTAATGGTAGGACAACGGACAAACTTTACATGTAGTTGTACTTTTGTGTTATAATGTGATGGTGGTTTGTAAAGATGATAAGTGTGATGATGATTCAAAGACGACAGGTTGTGTGGCATGTGTTCAAAATGAAAAAAATGAACAAGGCAACACATTACAAGCCCCGCACCTCACTGTTACTGCCTGTGTAATGACAAAGTAAAACAAGTTCTGCAACACTAGTTTGAGAAAATGACACTTTGTGGTGTCTCATCTTGATCTCGGGGTGTCGGATAGTGCAGTGGTTGGAGCACTCGCTACTGTGTCGAAAGTGAAGCACCGTCCGGTGCGGTTAGCACTTGGATGGGTGACCGCTAAGGTGTGAAGCGACAAACAACAACGCCCCCAGTTGACTCAACTGTGATTGAGTACCTACTCTCTTGAGGGTGGGGAAGGTAAAGCAGCGAGGGAGAGAGTTGGGCATCACCCTCATTACGCTGGCCCAAGATAAGTGTGATCTCCAACATCACGCTCCCCTACGGCCACAAGGCTATGGGACTACCTTTACCTTTACCTTTTTTACCATCTTGATCTCACAATCTACATTTTGCTGACTTTAAACCTTCCCATTGATCGCACATCTCGTGGTTTCCAATGAAATGTAAAAAAAAAAAAAAAAAGATATGTTGAAATAACTACTTCCCTTTTTTCATCACACAGCAGTACTAGTGAAGTGTGGCTTGTAGTGCGGTGCCTTCATGTATAGACGGAAGTGCATGGATGGACTTTTGTCTTCTGTGTGCAGGGGACAAACTGGGGCGGGTTGTGCACATCATCCAGACACGAGAAGCTTCTTTACGCAACTCAAATCCTGATGAGATTGAAATTGACTTTGAAACCTTAAAACCATCCACGCTTCGGGAGCTGGAGAAATACGTGATGTCTTGTCTCAAGAAAAAGCCACGGAAGCCCTACTGTAAGACTCTTTGATTGCTGTGTGTGCTTGATGGCATTTCTGTTTTGCATGTTGCATAGAAAAAGCCTTTGATGAGCTAATAAAATGATCAATGTATTATCAATATACATCTTATCATTTGAATACGTCATCTCATTTTTGCAACAAGCCTTGCATTTAACAGAATAGCCAATCAAGACGATGCTAAATGTTTGTTGGTCATGTTGCTCGTCAAAACATGGATCATTGCATGGATGGCATCGTTTTTGTGATAAGAGAGATGCCTTCGGAGCATTCACATTTTTGTCAAAATTGGCCCACTTAACAAATTCCACTTTCTCTAAAACTCAACCAGTTCTCCAGAACCTTTGTATGATTTTCTGCTTTGTTTCGGTTATTTGCTTTTATAAGGGCAAATATTAAGGCAGGTTTCATTTGGTTTGCAGTGGTTAACAGTGTATTAGGATATTTCATCTAATATGTTTCACCTCTCGCAGACAATTTTGCAATGTTCTGTCTCAAACCAATAGTTGTGTTGCGAGTCATTCCTCATTTGGTTAGGCAGGAAATGTGACTGCAGAACTGGCAGTTTGTTGTTGTTGTTGTTATTTAGTGATAAAGTTGACGTTAAGCCCTGTAAAGAACACTAACGTCATCTGTTGTTGTTGCAGCCAAGAGGCAATCGAGTAAGCCAAAGGAGTTGGCGCAGCAAGAAAAGCAGAAAGAGCTGGAGAACCGGTTGAGGGGAGTGCAAGAAGTCCTGGGCCAAGGAGCCAAAAAGCCCAACAAAAAAGGTTGGAATTTTTTTTTCATTGTGAGGCCATTCTTCCTCCTAGCAAGCTTGTGTTAATTTCCAACCGGCACAGCTCTGAATGGCAGAATAACTGAACTAACGACTAAGGAACATTTAGGGAATTCTAGTGAGCGACCGTGGGAAATATTTAACAGATTTTGGAAAATTTTTCTTGTGTAATTGTGACCAGTGTTTGATTGTTGCAGGTGATGGTGGTGATGTCGGTGCAGGTGGACGCCTGTCTGCAAGCTCGACCAGCAGCTCCGGCAGCGAGTCCAGTTCTGGCAGCAGTTCTTCTGAAACAAGCGAATCGGAGAGCGACGAAGGTTAGACTGTAGTTATTTTATCTGGATGGAAAAAAAAAAAATTGGCCACTACAGGCCATGACCCAGAGAGCTTGGGCTCCTGTGTGAAGTGAAATCGCCATGATTGATACGCTGTGTTGTTGACTGGCGCTGGCCCGCCCTGGGTTGATCGGCAGAGATTGTGTCCACCTTGTGGTTTGAGTAAAACGTGTGCAAAGGGGATGCAGGGGAAAGACTGCTGCTGCCGCCAGTAGTGAGAATAGGGAGGAAAACCCTAGTTACCCAGTATGTCTGGGTCCTCGGGGGGAAGGTTTTCTTTGTCATAGGCACTTAAATGGTATGGCAAATGATGGGGCACGTGAATGGATTGGTTAAGAGCAGTTGATCTGTACAACACGTTGAGAGGTGGGTCTTCTAGAGGGCTGCACTGGTCAGGTGTAAAGGCCATGCAAGAAATAAAATAAATCAAAGTCATAACAAGTGTTAGGGGAATGGAGAGCCAATGATCCTACATGTTGGCTTGTGTGAACAGTATTGATCATCGAAGCCCTGTTATATTGTGAAGATGGCAGTACACTTTTTTTTTTCACTTCTTGCAGTAGATCAATACTGGTGTGCTGGTTTCATGCATTGAACAGTTGAAATCCTGTGGAAACCATTGTTTTTTAGTCAGTGTGGAACATTTAGGTTGACGCAGAGTGCAAGGTACTGGTACGGTTGAGTTTTGAATGAATTATAATATAACCTGTATGTTGATGCTTGCCTGAACTATATAAGCGGTGTCACACCTAGCAATGGTTTCTAAGGTTCCTACGGTAAGTGTCTTTTCAGCCAGGAGTGCAGACTGTGTGTGTAAAAGTAGAGGCCGGCCAGCCACGGTGTACATTGATTCTATATCGTATATGTTAGTCTAGTCCCCAATCGAACACGACCTTGTTGCATGTCTTAGTATTGATGAGTAAATGATGTTTGCCGCTGCCCTTTTTATTTAGATCTGAGAAACCAGTTGTTTTTTAAATTGTAAAGTACTTATAATTGTACTCGTATGATGAAGTCGATGGACCTGCAATGTAAATACAACCAAAAGGCACAATATGCTTTTCATACTTGATAAACCAATGGCATTGCCAAGGCTCACTTGTCAAAATATTGATAGGACTAGCATTTTCTTTGGGATGGATAATAAGTTGGATTTTCATCCTGTTTCACAATTTCTTCTCCATTGCCTAGGGCATAATAAAACATTTCTTTCATGTTGTCATCGCATATTTTTATTCCAACGATGGTGCTAGAACATTTCATCTGCATAAATCATTTTACTTTTCTTTTTTTTGTCCTTTGCCTTTTGCTTTACCTATCTTTTTCACTGTGACAACAGAACAAACAGTTAATTCATCAGTTTTCTTTTTTATTTCCTTTTTTTTTTAATTTTATTTTTTTTTTAAAACTTGGAGTTGTGTTCCAAATGTTCTGTTTTGTTTTAGTCCATGTTAGTCCTTTGATGTTTGGGTTTGCTAAACACAAAGCTGGACGAACATACGTCGTTTGGTAATGGCAAGTGACTTAAAACGCTGACTGGCCTCCGCTTCACACATCAGTGCACTCACAGGCTCACTCTATAGTGTCAGTTGATACTGTCAGTTACTTTACATTCCTCGCAGACTTAGTCTCTTGTTTCCCCCCATCAAAAGGGAAAAAAATTTTCTTGTTTTGTTTTTAACCTTGTTATCCATCCCACAGAAAATTTGAATGTTCATCAAGATATGTATTTCCGCATCTGGAATATTACATTTTAATTAATTTATTTATTTTTTATGCAGCAGTTTTGTCTTTTGATGATCAAAATGTATAAACTGTGTAGGCATGCTCGTATTTTTTTTTGGGTACATGCAAAATTTAAGTTTCTTTTTTTAATTTTTTTGACAACAGATTTTTCTACGGATTTTATGCAAAAAACATACACACAAAAGAAGCATTTTCTGTCTTTGTTTACGTGTAACTGATAAAACACTGACGGTGTCGAATTGCTATGTGTCCATTTTGTGTTATTCTTGAACCGTACTGTAGCGAAGCTATTTGTCTGGTAGAAAAAGCAAATAATTTTTATCACCCAATGACAAAAATAAAATGATATAATGTTTAAAAAGTGACCAATTTGGCTGGCCTCTACTTTTGTCTGCAATTCTGGCTGAATGGTTTTGGGAGCATCATGTTGCGAAAGGTTGCTTTATGTGTTTTGTTAAAGCTGCTCATTGTACGTGCAGTTCTGTTCAGTTCAGAGTAAGGTTGGTTGGTTGATGAAGAAGGGAATGGCCGACTTGGCAATTCACTTCAATGTCGGACTATCTCCTGTCCAAATGGGTGGCTCCATCCATTAAGCTGCAGTTTTGTCCCCTTTGCTTACGTACCACACCTACCTTAGTGTCAAACTTTGGCATAAAGTTTCCTGATCCAAGCGTAGCTTAAAGTGATGAGGTAGGGACTGATCCTTTTCCACTGAAAATGTATGGCTCTAAATATTATCCTAACAAGTTTGTTTCTGTAGCTGAAACAGAAACGTTCCGTCTTTAGTAGTTATGCTGTTTTTGTGGCTGAAACGGAAATGTGTTCCATCTTTACTAGTTGTTACTGTAGCTGAAACATAAACGTTCCATCTTTACTAGTGGTTTCTGCAGCTGAAACAGAAACGTTTTGTTTTATTATTCCATCTTTATGTTTCTATTGCTGAAACAGAAACTTAATTCTATGTTTTATTTTTACCATATTTTTGTTTTTCATATTTTTTATTTCCTTTTTTTTTTAATGTTGTAATTTTATATCCAAATCCAGTCCGAGGAAGGTGACATTTTCTTCTATATACCAAAAACAAATTTTGGGACATTTTTGTTTAAAACGTATACAAAGCATTATTTCAAAATTTAAAAAAAAAAGGCATTGCTCAAGAAAGCTGACATTTCTGCATTGTTTTGGACATTGTTTAAAATGTAAGATGGCAAAGCATAGCTGCTATGGCAGTAGCACAAACGGTGAACAAGTTCTTGTCGTTGGCTTGAACTGCAGTTTTCACTATGGGTCCTAAGTATTAATTTTGATACATGACTGCGGCCTGTAATTTCTTTACATTTGAACTGAATGGTATTGGTAGGTCTTGGTTGATGGTTCTGTTTGTGTCTTCACTATGTCTGACACTAGTCTAATTCTTGCATGCATCCTAGTACAACTTTAAAGTTGATCTGAAAAATAACATTTGGCGAACAAATAAGAAACACCACATGCACACATAGCCTCTTCAGTGCTGTTTGCCAATGAGCATTTTTGGGGGGATTGCTTATAATCAGCATTTCTGCTTGATACAGCGCATATAAACTCTAAATGTAAAGATCAAAAACTTACCAGAGAACAATGAAGATTCAAAGATGATTAAATAAAAAGTTGAATGTTTCTCATACAAGCTTATGTGGCGTAACGAGTTGAGAACATGTGGGGCACTGAAAGGTTAAAAAATTTCACATCAGATCATAGGCTCAAATGTATAACACATATTTTATACAAATTCTCCCACCCACCACCACCAAAAAAATTTGGTACGATGAAAGCTTTAGCTTAAAACAAAAGTCTATGATTTCGGTTCAGTTTATGTAGTGTAAAATTGTCAAATAAAATATGTACTTCGTAATAAAATCTTATGTAATACGATTAATTTAACACTATATATATATATATATATATATATATATATATATATATATATATCAGATTCATTAAAATAATAGTCTAATAAAGTAATATAAAGGTTAAAAAAAATTCAGTTGGTACTAATGCAAAAAAAATAAAAATTGATAAACCTAAGATTTAGGTTTAGTAGAAATGGGTGTATAACAACAAATACTTAAAATCAAATAGAAAGTAACATTACAAATTCAATATCTTATGTAAAACAGAACAATTCTATAAATTACTTGAAGATTGGTAGTTTTAATAAAATTTAGTCTACTACAAATCTTCATGACTGCTGAGTCATTGTGATTATAATATATAATGCAAAATATTTAATGAAATTATTAATACATAGTTAAGCTAATAATTTATGTTTTGCCTTACAATGGAATTTGACTGATTCATAAAAAATGGAATGGATGGAGGGGCAGGAAAGCGAGTATGATACACAATATCATAATAACAATGATAAACAACGACATAATAAACCATCGTTAAAAACATGGATAAGACAGCGTAGGAAACAAACCACATACATAAAAAGCAAATCATACATATTCTGGGAGTCCTGTACTTTCCACTCAAAAGAAGACATGATGGTTGTTTGGGGAAAGAAAGTTCATGATGACGAAAGGTAGGTATACTTTTTATTGCACCATTTTAAATTTAATTCCAAGACTTAGTCTTAGTTGAATTAGGTAAACAACCACTGATTCCTTTTGACTCCCATGCATGTGGCAATATGAGTCTCATGTACACACCACAGCATAACCACCACCCCTACCCTGTCCCTTCTCCCCAGTTTAAAAAAATCAGTTTTTGCTAATCTGTGTGAAAAATGAGTCCTCAATGACCCTAAAATGATACTTTAAAAAATAAAATTGCCCGCAATGGTCTGTGCAAATCTTACAGTTGGCATATCCTAATACAACAAGCACTTATTGAAAAACCACACACACACAAGCACACACACACACATACACACACACACACACACACACATATATATATCCTAACCCTACTATTTCATCTATCACAACCAAACTTTGTAGGATGGTGTATATCCATGAAACCTCGGTGAATTAATGACTTTACTCCATGGTCAAGGTCGAAGGAGCAGTAAATGTTAATTTTAAAATGACAGGTTTTTTTCACATTGCACTAGTAAAAAAAAAGTGTTGCACATTTTACTTTTTTCCCTAAGTTATTGGTATTGAATTTATGATTCTTTGGCGCACGATAGATATAAATGAGACGCGTGTGCATGCAGATTTGGTCACACTAAGTGTGCTCCAAAGTAACTGGAGCTGTCATAAGGTGGTACTTCGAAGTGACTTTGACCATAAACTATGAGAGATATAAAGTCCAAACTTTTATGTAGAGATTGATCTTTCATATATGTTCAGTTTTAACGTTGATCTTGAAGATCAAGGTCATTTTAGACCTTACAACATTTTTAAAAAATTGTCGTAGTACAGTGGAATGGCTCTATATTTGACCCATATTATGCTTCTTTGTGTTGTTTGATCATACACGAGTATCAAAGAGGTCAAGTGAAGGTCAGGTCTTTTTTTTTTTTGTGGCATAATACTACTGTGGATGTAGTACATTAGTGACCAATTGGAGCCAGAAATTTTGGCCATTTAAAGGTCTAGACCATTGCAAGATCAAAGTCAGTATTTGCATTTTAATGCCCCTTTGTTTTCCTGGGCATTTTGAAGTAGATTATTGCAAGTTCCATAAGAAGTGAGTCATATGGACTTTGCCATTCTAGTTTCTTTTTTGGGGATGGGATGAAGGTATAAGCATGTACTTTAAAGAACCTGATGCTCGCGTGTTAGATGGGTAAATGCCAGTTACTTAAACGCACCCAGCATGCACTATTTCCCATTATCTTTTGGTCATTCAGAATTGCTGAGTTGTTTAGGAAATTAGATGGTGCGTATAAAGCAGCATGTTAGCATCTTGGGAGGCTTGAGCTAGATCTTGTTTAAGCAAGTGTTTAGAGCTGGAAAGGCATTATTATATATTAGAACAACTCTATTCCTGTACAATAAACCTTCCGGTATGGATGTCGACCAAGTTGAAGAAAGCTGTTCAAGTCGTTGTTGTAGGGTAAAGGTTTTCCCATAACCTTTCACCTGAATATAGGTAGGGTAGTTGGGAAAAGATGTTCCATTTCATCTTGTAAAAGTGTTAGTGACCTCCTTTTCTCGTGGCAGGCTTTGTGAGAACAGTGCCCAATTCCTCTGCCTTACTGATTTACCCTTTCCTGTTCTGATGAAGAGAGGCACAATAATAATGAGGAACTTGAGACTTTATTGGAGAAAGTGTGCTGATTAAAATATGAATAGCTTATGTAAAGCATAATACCTTAACAACAAAATTAGGCCCTAGGTGCCCACTCCTTAACGATAAGCACAACACTGAAAAAACCTACAAAACTATTATAGCCATTACTAACAGTTTACTCATGCATGTGATGGCTGGCTATACTATACTTCTCATGAGAGCATAAATCGAGGTCTAGTAGGTGCATGCATGTATTCTATCGCACAAACTTTATAGATCCTGATGCTAATGTACGGAACGGGCGAGTGCCAACACTCCTAGTAAAGACTTCTTTCTGTCCCCGCTACCCCTCGCCTAGGGTGGCTTCTGCTCTGTGGCCGCACTTTAACCGAAAAGGCAACGCAAATTATTGCCACTGGTTTACAGAGAGAAAACGAAAATCCAAGAAAATTGTAATAATAATTATTCCTATTTATATAGATTCCTGATTTTAAGATCACTGCGTTGAGCAGTAAATCACACTTTAAGAGCATTTAAAGATATTGAAAGAAAACAATAAATTAACTAATAAACAATGGTATAGAATAATAAGTGTATGCTGAAGTTATCTGTTTCATCCGTCTCTTGCCGCCTTTGCAACAGCGTCTAACTGATTTTTGTTCTGTTTATACAGCTGAGCTTAAGGCAATTCATCTAGCTCTGAAACAGGCTTATCAATCCAAAAGAACCTCGTTTTTAACTCTTGGCGTCCTATAAGGTTTTCTGTACATTTGCGCCTATATCCTGTAAGGATCTCAAGTTTATTGCAATAAATTGGGTTATGAATTTGAAAAATTGCAAAAAAAATATTTATTGTCACATTAACTTCATATTTTAGGATATGTTTACAAAATGTTTATTCTATGTACCCAAAGAGCCATTTTGACTTTAGTACTAATTTTACCTGTTTGAATCTTGAAGTTGACTAAACCTTCTCTCACGCACTGGAGAGTTCCTATTTCCTGTGATTTCATTACTAAAAGGTGCACTAACAAGGCGCGCATTACTGCACTTCAGGATTACGGGCGAGGCGCGCATTACCGCGCTATAGGACGCAGTCAATATAAAAATTCCAAAAATAAAAATTCAATTTTCTTTCCCTTCTTCTAATAGCGATCTCCCTGCCTTTACACCACCTGTTTGAGTGATGGATTTGTGTTTGGTGTGTGTGAGGGTGGATGAGACAGGTGAGCATGTATGTTGGTATAGATCGCCGCGCTTTGAGCCTGAATGATTTGGGGAAAGGCGTGTAGAGCATCCTGTATTATTATTATTATTATTAATGATATTTTAAAAATATACAATAGTCAACACCTGTTTCAGTTTTTACATGATATTGGTTTGTTTTATCGCATTTAATCATATTATCTTGTTTTGTATTTTTGGTTGGAATTTATTAGTTGGACTGATTTTATTTACATCTTTTTTCATATTTATTTTATTTACATCTTTTATCATATTTAAATGTTAACAGTTTAGTCTGATTTTACTTAATTTTGTGTGGTCCTGATTCGGCCATTGGCAGTTCGCTGGACCCTATAAGCACTGAATATCTATCTATCTATCCCTCATTTTCGAAAGAAAGAGTGCAACATTCTGGGAGAAAGCCTGAGAAAAAAACGTGATAATACAGTAAAATAGTACTGACATTGCATGCTGATATCTACCTCTGCCGCTGCGCTATAGTGGAGAGCAAACCTGTGGTACCTTTGAAAGTGTAAAATTAAAAAATCCACAATTGTGCGATAATGTGTGCGAGAGAGATGATATGGAAGTATGATTACAATAAGGGAGGTAGTCTTGGTGCTATGGTAAGCAATTTTACAGAGGTCTGCTGAATGAACTTGCGTACAAGTAGCCAAAAGTTTCTCTCACACAGGTGAACACTCAACACACTTTCTTTCTCTCTCTCTCTCTCTCTCTCTCTCTCTCTCTCTCTCTCTCTCTCTCCCTCCCTCTCTCTCTCCCTCTCTCTCCCCCTCTTTCTCTCTCTCTCTCTCTCTCTCTCTCTCTCTCTCTCTCTCTCTCTCTCTCTCAAGCTGTTCAACAATTCAGTTCACAAATAGATCTATACCCATCAATACATTTTTTTTAAAATTGTTTGAATAAAATGAGATGTCATATATAAATTAATATTATTGTTAATAGCGATGAATAGTACTTTCATTAATAACAATGATAATAACTTATTAATAGAACTAACAACATGAATAATTTTGCATACTGTATTCCGACAACACTGGTGACACAACATACACACTGTAGTAGATAAAATAGTGCCACAGGATTATTCTGTCGGATAGAATCTTGTCATAGCACCCTTTCTCTTCTCTTCCTTCATCCCCCCCCCTCCCCCACCTTCTCCTCCCACATACACACACACATTTCTCTCATAGATCTTCCCAAGTTTCACAACTTGTGCCATGACCTGACTTTCATGCTAACACGGGTATAACTGGCAGGAAAATTGTTTAAGAAGGCATGGTGAAGACTGAAGGAGAGGGATCTCTCATTTGTGGGATAGAAAGTCCATGGGCCAGGGTCTTCTCACTGCATCACTGTGATTATTCTGTAGACTAGAGGGGCAGGTGAATATCAGTTGTTGCCCTAAAGAACAGGTTTGGTCAGCTTAGCTGGAAAGAGGGTAAGGAGATGGTTTTTTGATCAAGGGAGAATGGTGGGGTGTGGAGATAGGTTTTCAGATCTGGGATTTGAACCCTTTCAGAACTAAATAGAAAATTAAAGGTCTGTACAGCATGCCTCAGCAATCATTTTAAGTTTCTGTTTTAAACTAAAGGGAGGCAACAAGCACTGCTATGGGAGTTTCTAAGTTATTAATATGTTTGTGTGTGGGGTTGGGAGTGTTACGTTTTTTGTTTGAGAACACATCATTTTCTGATGATGGCCATTTGAATTGTTACCATCTTTGCTTTTTTTTTTTTTTTTTTTAAAAACACATTAAAAATGATTTTTGTCCATTCTTTATTTCCAGAGGTATCACCACATCCACCTGCAAAGAGGCAGATGTATCCTGATGCCAGAAACCCTGTAAGACTGTTGATACATTAATTTGTTTATAGGTTGATGCTTGTTTTTACATGTGTCAGTGCAAAATAAAGGGAGATGATAATTTGAGTTGATGGAATGGGTGGGACCATTAGCACCATATAATAAAGCCAGCTGTTTGATATTCTAGAAGAACAAAACCAGATGTTAGATATTCTAGAAGCACAGTATTATAAAAGCCCACTGTTGGATGTTGTTGAACATGAAAGGAGCTCAGTGATGCAACCAGCGTATTTGAACGTCTGGCAATAACCTTGCATCTCGTACAGGCAATGGTTCAAAACCTGTTAACAACCTGGAGTTAACCCTCCGCCCCAAAACAAAAAAAAATGAAAAAAATTAAAAAATTTAATAAATAATTACCATGAGACACTGTGCTTTTACTCTTTCTGATTAGAGTATAAACCAAGGTCTAATATGTGCATGCACGCATTCCATTGCACTGACTTTACAGATCCTGAAGCTCATGTCCTAGAAGGGCAAGTGCCGGCTACACAAATAAACTCAGCACGTGCTAGAACTCTTCTCCACATATGTGGTCACCCAGGATTGTGTTCAGTCATCTGGGTGTCAGACTATGTGCCCAAAGGTTGCAAGTGGGCATCTCAGGTGGCTTGAGTTACTGTATCGGCCAGCGCTTTAAGCAACTCTTCAACTGGAAAAGTGCTAAATAAAAGTGAATAAATAAACATGGAGGATGTTTGTGTATAACAGGGAGGATGTTTGTGTATAATATGGAGGCTGTTTGTGTATAACAGGGAGGATGTTTGTGTATAACATGGAGGATGTTTGTGTATAACATAGAGGCTGTTTGTGTATAACAGGGAGGATGTTTGTGTATAACATGGAGGCTGTTTGTGTATAACAGGGAGGATGTTTGTGTATAACATGGAGGATGTTTGTGTATAACATGGAGGCTGTTTGTGTATAACAGGGAGGATGTTTGTGTATAACAGGGAGGATGTTTGTGTATAACATGGAGGCTGTTTGTGTATAACAGGGAGGATGTTTGTGTATAACAGGGAGGATGTTTGTGTATAACATGGAGGATGTTTGTGTATAACAGGGAGGATGTTTGTGTATAACATGGAGGCTGTTTGTGTATAACATGGAGGCTGTTTGTGTATAACAGGGAGGATGTTTGTGTATAACAGGGAGGCTGTTTGTGTATAACAGGGAGGATGTTTGTGTATAACAGGGAGGCTGTTTGTGTATAACAGGGAGGATGTTTGTGTATAACAGGGATGATGTTTGTGTATAACAGGGAGGATGTTTGTGTATAACATGGAGGATGTTTGTGTATAACAGGGAGGATGTTTGTGTATAACATGGAGGCTGTTTGTGTATAACATGGAGGATGTTTGTGTATAACAGGGAGGATGTTTGTGTATAACAGGGAGGCTGTTTGTGTATAACATAGAGGCTGTTTGTGTATAACAGGGAGGATGTTTGTGTATAACAGGGAGGCTGTTTGTGTATAACAGGGAGGATGTTTGTGTATAACAGGGAGGATGTTTGTGTATAACATGGAGGCTGTTTGTGTATAACATAGAGGCTGTTTGTGTATAACAGGGAGGATGTTTGTGTATAACATAGAGGCTGTTTGTGTATAACATAGAGGCTGTTTGTGTATAACAGGGAGGCTGTTTGTGTATAACATAGAGGATGTTTGTGTATAACAGGGAGGATGTTTGTGTATAACATAGAGGCTGTTTGTGTATAACATAGAGGCTGTTTGTGTATAACAGGGAGGCTGTTTGTGTATAACATAGAGGCTGTTTGTGTATAACAGGGAGGATGTTTGTGTATAACAGGGAGGCTGTTTGTGTATAACAGGGAGGATGTTTGTGTATAACAGGGAGGATGTTTGTGTATAACATGGAGGCTGTTTGTGTATAACATAGAGGCTGTTTGTGTATAACAGGGAGGATGTTTGTGTATAACAGGGAGGATGTTTGTGTATAACAGGGAGGATGTTTGTGTATAACAGGGAGGATGTTTGTGTATAACAGGGAGGCTGTTTGTGTATAACAGGGAGGATGTTTGTGTATAACAGGGAGGCTGTTTGTGTATAACAGGGAGGATGTTTGTGTATAACAGGGAGGATGTTTGTGTATAACATGGAGGCTGTTTGTGTATAACATGGAGGATGTTTGTGTATAACAGGGAGGCTGTTTGTGTATAACATGGAGGATGTTTGTGTATAACATGGAGGATGTTTGTGTATAACAGGGAGGATGTTTGTGTATAACATAGAGGCTGTTTGTGTATAACAGGGAGGCTGTTTGTGTATAACATAGAGGCTGTTTGTGTATAACAGGGAGGATGTTTGTGTATAACAGGGAGGCTGTTTGTGTATAACAGGGAGGATGTTTGTGTATAACAGGGAGGATGTTTGTGTATAACATGGAGGCTGTTTGTGTATAACATAGAGGCTGTTTGTGTATAACAGGGAGGATGTTTGTGTATAACAGGGAGGATGTTTGTGTATAACAGGGAGGATGTTTGTGTATAACAGGGAGGATGTTTGTGTATAACAGGGAGGCTGTTTGTGTATAACAGGGAGGATGTTTGTGTATAACAGGGAGGCTGTTTGTGTATAACAGGGAGGCTGTTTGTGTATAACAGGGAGGATGTTTGTGTATAACAGGGAGGCTGTTTGTGTATAACAGGGAGGATGTTTGTGTATAACAGGGAGGATGTTTGTGTATAACAGGGAGGCTGTTTGTGTATAACATAGAGGCTGTTTGTGTATAACATGGAGGATGTTTGTGTATAACAGGGAGGCTGTTTGTGTATAACAGGGAGGCTGTTTGTGTATAACAGGGAGGATGTTTGTGTATAACATGGAGGATGTTTGTGTATAACAGGGAGGATGTTTGTGTATAACAGGGAGGCTGTTTGTGTATAACAGGGAGGATGTTTGTGTATAACATGGAGGATGTTTGTGTATAACAGGGAGGATGTTTGTGTATAACATGGAGGATGTTTGTGTATAACAGGGAGGATGTTTGTGTATAACAGGGAGGCTGTTTGTGTATAACAGGGAGGATGTTTGTGTATAACATGGAGGATGTTTGTGTATAACAGGGAGGCTGTTTGTGTATAACAGGGAGGATGTTTGTGTATAACAGGGAGGATGTTTGTGTATAACATGGAGGCTGTTTGTGTATAACATGGAGGCTGTTTGTGTATAACATAGAGGCTGTTTGTGTATAACAGGGAGGATGTTTGTGTATAACAGGGAGGATGTTTGTGTATAACATGGAGGATGTTTGTGTATAACAGGGAGGATGTTTGTGTATAACAGGGAGGATGTTTGTGTATAACATAGAGGCTGTTTGTGTATAACAGGGAGGATGTTTGTGTATAACAGGGAGGATGTTTGTGTATAACATGGAGGCTGTTTGTGTATAACATAGAGGCTGTTTGTGTATAACAGGGAGGATGTTTGTGTATAACAGGGAGGATGTTTGTGTATAACATGGAGGATGTTTGTGTATAACAGGGAGGATGTTTGTGTATAACAGGGAGGATGTTTGTGTATAACATAGAGGCTGTTTGTGTATAACAGGGAGGATGTTTGTGTATAACAGGGAGGATGTTTGTGTATAACATGGAGGCTGTTTGTGTATAACAGGGAGGATGTTTGTGTATAACATGGAGGATGTTTGTGTATAACAGGGAGGATGTTTGTGTATAACAGGGAGGATGTTTGTGTATAACAGGGAGGATGTTTGTGTATAACAGGGAGGCTGTTTGTGTATAACAGGGAGGATGTTTGTGTATAACAGGGAGGCTGTTTGTGTATAACAGGGAGGATGTTTGTGTATAACAGGGAGGATGTTTGTGTATAACAGGGAGGCTGTTTGTGTATAACAGGGAGGATGTTTGTGTATAACAGGGAGGATGTTTGTGTATAACAGGGAGGATGTTTGTGTATAACAGGGAGGCTGTTTGTGTATAACAGGGAGGATGTTTGTGTATAACATAGAGGCTGTTTGTGTATAACAGGGAGGATGTTTGTGTATAACAGGGAGGATGTTTGTGTATAACAGGGAGGATGTTTGTGTATAACAGGGAGGATGTTTGTGTATAACATAGAGGCTGTTTGTGTATAACAGGGAGGCTGTTTGTGTATAACAGGGAGGATGTTTGTGTATAACAGGGAGGATGTTTGTGTATAACAGGGAGGATGTTTGTGTATAACAGGGAGGCTGTTTGTGTATAACAGGGAGGATGTTTGTGTATAACAGGGAGGCTGTTTGTGTATAACAGGGAGGAATGAGAAATGCCACTGCTTCTGCTACGGGGCCTCCTCCTACCTCCGCCCCCATTTCCACCATGAACCACACCTCGACAGCTACGTTCGCCGTAAACGGTCGATCAGCAATGCCCCCCGCCACCTCTGCTTTGACTGCTGCTAGCCGTGTGCCTACGACGGCAGCAGCCCCTTTTCCCACCATCGCTGATGCCGGCTTGGGTGTGTCTCTCTCCCCTCCCAAACCCAAGGTGAACGTCCCACCCACCTCTGACCCGGGATTCTCATCAAACTCTTCCAGTAGCGGTAAGGCTTGGCTAGATTTCATTGTTAAAGTGCGTTCTAACTGTTGGTTCTTTTTACAAGTATCTTCTAAGAATGGTTTATTTCGTTAATACTTCAACGTTGAAATGAGAGCAGCTGTGTCTTTGTGTTTTGTTTGTCTCTGCCTGCTAGACTGGCTTACTTCATCATCAAATTAGTTTTACAGTTAATACAGAAGGCACTTTCTGCACTGTTCTTAGTTCTTCTACAAGTCTCCTAAACTGTCTTTAGTTCTTGATACCTCATTAGGCGTTTTGTTGTTGTATTACAAGTCTTCTCAAATGTAGTAGTTGTTGTGGTTGTTGTTTGTTGGTGTTTTTACACAGGGGTTGTGTATGATAAGTATGATAAGAATTAGGTTGGGTGGATGGGGGTGTATTAAGTTGTATTGTTTGACATTTTGTCATGTGTATGTGTGTTATTCAACTTTGTTTTCTGTTGATGTGTGATGCCTCTTTGAGGCTTTACCTTTTCATTTATTAAGCACGTAACACAAGTTAGTTGAAAGCTTTTTGTTTATAAATTTGAAGAGATTTTTTGCAATGTGAGGGGTGGTAGTTTGCTCTAATTCACAAATTATCCCCATACATTTGAGAAGGCTATGGTAAGTTATTGAGGGCGTTCACACTGTTTGGAAAACCAAAATACTATAATAATGGATTGTGTGGCAAGTTGCTAATGTCACTTGATGCCCACAGGCACTTATTTGTCCGGGACTCGACCCAGCACACATACCAGTTTACCACCCCAGCCAGCAAGGCCCACAGCCCTGGCCACGGCCAAACCGCAACCAACACCGGTCTCCAAACCTGACACCGGTTCGTGCTGATTATCAATCACTGTAGCCTCCTGCTTGTTTCATTTCACGGCATGCACATTGCTTGCAGGATTAGGGATCATTCATGCTTCTGTACTCTCTCTCTCTCTCTCTCTCTCTCTCTCTCTCTCTCTCTCTCTCTCTACCTTGAGAAGAACTCACTATTATAATATACATTCAGTTACTTCTAAAGTTCTACTGTTCTAGTCTAGTTCTAACTAGCGCCCCCCCCCCTCCCCCCCACTCCCCCTCTCACTCTCCCTCTCTCTCTCTCTCTCTCTCTCTCTCTCTCTCTCTCTTTCTCTTTAAGAGGATGTTTGAGGACCGTGTGTAGTTACAATGAGATTTCTCCTAGATATGTTGGGGTCTATGGTCATTCATGATCAGGTGTGGTTCCAAGCATCTATTTTTTTTCAGCAGGTTTGGATCTATCTGACTCTGTGCTAAAAAGTGTGCACAACACAGGGTGGTTTATTAGTTGTCTCTATCTGATGACAGGTGATTCATAACATTTTGTTTCCAAACTCGAGATTTTTCTAAACCTACTAATGCCTTTTTTTTCTTAGCTTTTGAGAAGAATATACGACATTAATCACTTGCTACAACAACACAAATGAAAACCAACTAAAGTAATTTTTGTCATGGTCTAATTTTGTGTGTGCATCTCTTCTTTTTCTTCTTCTTGTGTGTGTGGCACAGAATCACTACACTTCATTTTTCTATTTAAATGTGGTCCACTTATATTTTTTTCATGACCCCGTGTCTTTTTTCATTTGGGTTGGGGGTGTGTGGATTTACTTGCATGAGAGTATATGTGTATATTGAATGCAAATTGTCTTTGTAAGAGTTAAGACTGTCTTTTTCATATATTTGTTCTGTTTTCCTTTGCATCCCATTTCCCACACCGCTCCTTCTTGGAATTATTTTCCAATAAAATTCTAAAGACATACAAACATTCATTATGTACCATCCACAGTTTGCACACTTCGGGAGGAGTATAGCATTTATTTTTCCTACATTGTCTGAATGTTGAATTCATATTTGAAGTTTTTGGGTGTATTTTTTTTTTTTTAAATTTTTTAAAGCATTTTTTGTGTGAAAGTTTGCTTTTTTTATTTGATTTTGGAAGTTAAGTTTTTACTTGTTTAGCATTGGATTAGTTTCTTGCATTGAGGCTTGTTTAGTAATGTTCGATTAATAGCTGTAAGATTTCTAATTTATGTATTTTCTTTCTTTCTTTCTTTCGTTCTTTTTCTTCTTCTTCTTCTTCTTCTTCTTCTTCTTCTTCTTCTTCTTCTTCTTCTTCTTCATATTGGGATATGCCCACTGTCTATGTGTTTTGAATTGCCTGCCATTGATTGTATGTTGATGCTATTTCTAAAGCGGAAAAAGAAATGGAAATAAAAGGGAAAAATTTATTCAGCTGGTTACAAAGCTTGTATAACAAACTTCAAACCAAGTACCTCTGATTGTGATTTTGTCGAGTGTTGTTCAAAGAAATAAATATAAAAAAGTGCTTTTGACAAATGTTGCTCAAATAAATAAAAATACTAATAGTACTGTCCAAAGAAAGAAACAAATGACAGTGATGTCCAAAAAAGAGAGATTGATCACTGCACTTCATGTAAAATGAAAGAAGTAAAGAGATGTGAGAGAAGGTGTCATGACAAGACCCCCATTTGGTGCTGTGGTTTAGGACTGGCTGGAGCTTTGGCCAGTAGCTCCCACCCCTCACGCCTGGAGGCAGAGCTGGCTCGCTCAGGGAACAAAGTGGACTCCTTCCTGTCCAGTCTGACCTCCAGGGGCCCACCCACTGCCCCTTCCTCTGGCCCGGCCCCTTTGGACGCAGATACCCTGGGCACAAATTTGAGCTTCTATGACGATGACTCCAAGAGCCCGCCGCCAGTGTTGCCCATTTCTGCTACCAAGCCTCCACCGCCTCCTGGTGCCATGCTGTGTAAGTGGACGTGCATGTCTGTAGTGCGCTGGTCGAGGAAACGCATGCAGTAGCCAGTTGCTGCCTTTCTTGGTTTAGTTTTTTTTCAGCAGTGTCATCTTTTTCTTGGTATGGTGTATAACCTGCCACCAGCACAATCACAGGAGCTAGCTGGCTTCAGTCCTGTAGAGAAACCTCTTAGCTGCCTTTTTATTTCTGCTTTGCCTTGGGTTTCATCATTGTGGGTTTTCCTGTGAAGTATTTTGTATTGCGCTTTTTGTCTGTTGTACGCTGCAGCAGGCTTCATCTGCTATGGTTATTGTATTCATAATTTTGTATTGTGCTTTCCCCCGTTTTAGTATACAGATAGTATAGTTTCTTGCTGGTTTTGTTTTGTAGAGAAACTGGTTTGCCGGCTTTTAATTCTGCTTCACCTTGGATTCATCATAGTAGCTATTCTATTTATTTAGTCTGTATTGTGGTTGTTTTTGTGTGTGTATTTTTTTAAATAATTTTATTTTTACATTTTTTACTCACATATATGCAGCAATTTGAATATGTGTACTCACCCAAAAATCTACTTTTTCATCCACATCCATTTGATTAATCCATACCAGGGACCTTGTATTCCATGTACAATATTGTGAGTTCCCGAATGGCTTTACTCTTCCAGTTGCCATTTGTAATTTGTAGTGTAGCTAAGCTACCTTTAACTGGCTTCAGCTTGGTTTCATCATTGTGATTACTCTATTATTTTGTATTGTGATTTTGTTAGTTGTAATATGTACTGAAGTTATCACTGGCTTTTATTATATATATATATATATATATATATATATATATATATATATATATATATATATATATATATATATATATATATATATATATATATATTTAGAAGATCTTTGTTTGCTGGCTTGCCTTATTTTCGTTGTTGTGGTTATTCAGTGCAGCGTTTTGTCATTGTAATGAGGAGGTCTCTTTTCCTTGTTATTTGTTTGTGTGTGGTCAGTAGTGTGCTGTAAGCCTATGCTCTGTTGCACATACTGTAGCTGTAGTTTAGCTGGAATATTGCACTGTGGTGATTGAAAAAGCCTAAGTCATGATAAAAAATAATTATAGATTTTTTTTTTTTCATGCAAGGACTATCACTTTTAACTGGCAGCCTTCTGTGTTCTAACTCTTCTTAACTAAGCACTTGCTATCCCTGTTGCTGTTTTGGATAGCTATTGTTCATACAGCGCTCCTGCCATTAGCTTGAATAAATGTTGTTACGTCTTTAGCAATCTGTTAGGGTTTCTTTTGCCTTATAATATGTGCATGAGCACACTTGTATGTGTGTGTGGGAGTGCGCATAATTATAGCTTACCTTGTGGGTCCTATGTTGTGATGTGGTTAAGCTGTTAGTGGTGGTTCCTTTTACTGTGTAACGTGCTTTCTTATTTATTTGTACAGTATGTCAAGTCTTATTTGGAAGGTTGGTGGATATTCAAAAACTTTTTTTTGGAGGTTCTCTGATCCCAATCCTAGGTTGCTGAACTTTTTGGACAAGAAAAAATCCACCTTCCAATGAAGACAGTCCATTATCATAACCATAATGCTGAATGGAACATGTATGTATCATGTCAAATACTTTTTGAGGTACCTGCTTGGCATTTTCCTACTTGCATGTAATGCTTGAATGTTCTATTTTGTCTTCTTTTCCCTTCTTTTTTTTAACATTGTATTTCTTTTCTTATTTCTTTTTTTATGTAAATAATTCACTAGCATTCTCATTATTTGTGAATAGTGTACTTTAATTTAGCGTGCATATTACAAGAGAACCAGATTTTTTCTGAAAGTTTTCTGCAGTTATATTGTTTATGGAATTCCTGAATCATCTGCTGTTGATCCAAGATCCGATGCTTGTTTTTTTAATGTTCATCATAATGCATTGCTGTGTATCACGATTGTATTTGTGCAGCAGTCATTTATATATTCATCATCGGTTTTCTTATGATAAAATTGGAATTGTTGGCTGGTAGTTGCTTTGCGTTATATTAAGCTAGGTTTTCCAGAGTTTTGCAGTTATGTGCAAGAGTCGATCATTTTTTTGTTTTAGTTTTTAATTTCTAGTGTTATCTACCTTTCAGTCCATCAACACCATGCCTAGATTGCAAATATTTTACTTTATTATTATTTTTTCTTGTTAATTCAGGGGGAGGGCATGTCCCTTGGATACCCCTAAATCTGCATTAGATGCACCCTTGTGGCTTGGCCACTTGGGTTAAGTTTCCTCGTTTCTCAACATGGTCCAGTAGAAGCCCCAAGTTGTTTCAGAGATTAGGCATGCATCTTGTCATTTCCTTTTTGACTCGCATGCATGCAGCAATGTAAATTTAGGGCTTCGTCCAAAATTCAACATTTTCTCTTTGTTTTTCTTTTTTTGTTTTACAGCATATAAGCCTGCAAAAATAATTCATTTTGTATTTTTTTTCTTTTTTCCCCAGCCTCTAGCGGAGTGGGCATTGCATTTGGTTCAGCGTCTGCCGCTGGGCCGAGCAGTAGCACTGCTCGGACTTCATCTGCAGCAGACCCCAAGAAGACAATGCAAGGCCAGCTCTCAAAATCCAAAGCAGGCAATGCATCCATGCTTATGCAGCAGAACTCGGCACCAAAGGTCTGAATTCTTTCTTTTCTTAATGAAATGAAATTAATGGCTTTTATATAGCACTTTTTCTTTTTTAGTTGCTACTGAAATAGAAGGTCAAAACCCATATGATTAGGGAACTTGATACTTAACCTGAAAAATGCCCAGGAAAACAAAATGAAACTGTGACATTAAAATGCAAAGTAATACCGACTTTGATATTTCTATGCTCTTGACCTTGAGATGACCTTGACCTCTGGCTCCAAATACACTTGTGTACTATGAAATAAAATCCAGCAAAAGTTGTATTACATAATCTCTCATGCATGTGTGATAAATAACCCAATGTTGGTTGCACGCTATGGGGTAAATACACGGCCATTCAACTGTATGATGACCTATTTTTTGTATGTTTTTGCAAGGCCTAAAATGACCCTGACCTGCAAGCTCAAGGCAAAAACGGAACATATATAAAAGATCAATATATCATCTTTTAATAAAATTTTGGACTTAATATCTCTCATAGTTTATGGTCAAAGTCACTTCAAAGTACCTATACAAACGAACTTTGGACAGCTCCAGTGACCTCGACGTTGGAGTGAGGTTGACCAAATTTGCATAGTATGCGTCTCAATAACATCTATCATGCATAAATATTAATAACGTAGAAAAAAATTTGTAAAAATAAATTGCCATGTTTTAAACTAATGTTTGATTACATTTTGACCTTGAAGTGAATTCATTGATCTACTGGTCATTTTGGAGGTCTCATGGGTTTGCACCATATTACCAAGTTTGGTTGTGAGTTCAAACAGGCTGCCACTTTAAAGTTTTTGCACAGAAGACAAATGGACAGACTTTTTTTTTCCAATATCATTTTAGGACTTGTCTCACACAGATTTGCAAAAAGCTATAAAAATAAATTGGAGGAGGGTGAGGAGGGGGGATGAGTACATAGACTCATATTGATATGCATGCGAGTCAATAATAATAATACAAATATGGTTGTAGTCTAAACACCAGAAATAATGATAAGGACAATAATGCAAGGAATGATGATGATAATAATATGATTGAGGAGACGGATGATGAGGGATAAAGATTACATGAGCTACAATTTTCAGTGAGTGCTTTGTGATTGTTTTTTTGCAGAAGGCTCCTGGCACCAACCCCAGCACCATCCCCCAAGAAGTGTATATGCAGTTCTTTAATCAGTATAGTGAACGAAAGATCCAAGTAAGTACACAATTAGTTTGTTTACTTTACCGTTCTTAATTCAATGCCCTTCGGGCCAGTTTTGAGCTTCCCCTTATTTAGTTTTCAATGAAGGGGAAAGAACCGCGCAAAATGTGCATGCCACTCTTGGGGAAAAACCAAAATACAAAATGATGGTTTACACCTGTTTTAATGTGATGAAAAATGTAACCAAATGTTTAATTTTCACACTTTGTGTTTTAAAATGTGTGAGATTGGTACAGAAAATACACACAAAAAATACAAAGACGACGGTTCCATGTTTTCACATATGTCCAGATTACAACTCTTTTTTTTTTTTTTTTTTTTTTTTTTAGGGCTATTGTTCAGCACAGAGTTGACAGAATAAGCTGTTATTAAAATGCTGATCTCAAAAAAAAAAAAATTAACAAAATGAAAGAAAGAAAAAAAGAGAAAGAAAACTGTAATAAAAAATGTAACTGAAGAAACCAGGTCAACATGCAAATGGGTACAGATGGTAAAGAAGACACCAAAAGTTGCTAACACTGTACAGTTTGTACTTTCTGTTTCTTTTGACCATCAGTATCCCCCGTTGGGGTACCGGGGGTTTCAGTATAAATAGTATTCCCACTTTCTGGAAATTTAGTGCTTTAAATTCCCACTGTCGCTGTCTTTCTCCTTTGATCTTCCTCATTCCTACTCTGTTCTATTAATCTACTATACTATCCTCTTCGTCAGTAGACCAGTCACCTACCTACCTTTTTTCTTAAAAACTCTTCAGGGACAAAACTCCTCATTTGTGTGTGAGGTCTGTTGAATCAGCTTGGGAATATTCAGAGGTGCCAACCAGTACGGATTGACCGTATTTAATTCCGGCGAAGTGAATTAAATACGGAAATACGGTAGCTTTAATAAAAATACAGAGGAGAAGTTGCCGATCGTTTATCCCTTTACCGGGCGTAGCGACCGAAAGTGGCCGATATCTAAACAGGCAAAACGCCCAAAAGCGTCCGTATCAACCACTGGTTATATTCTCGCGTTGTTGGAAAATTTGCGAGACTTCCGGCAATTGACTTCCGGTTTATTCTGTTTTGAAAACAATCGACTGCATTTCCACAAGTTTTCTCTTTGATGCGTTCGTTTTTTCGATTAAAAAAAATAATTTGTGTGAGTGTCTAAAATGGATGGTTTGGATTCTTCGACTGATTAAGGAGAGTTTACAGGCTTCCATTTATCAGACATTAAAGTGAGAGAAATAGACTTTAAGTCGGAGGAAGAGATCGGTACTGACAGTGTCAGTAGTATGCATGCATCCAATCTTTCAGATGGGCAGGGAAGTAAAGAAGAGGAGGAGGCTTGTTTGGACTTTTTAAAACTTTTTTTTTTTAAACACATGGAGTAATAACAAACAAGACATAACAAGAGAAGCATAAAAAGGTAGATAGTCAAAAAAGAATTTATTTCTGTTCATTTTGCATTTTATTTCATTTAAATCTATGCACTAATACCTAAGAGTAAGATGTGGTGTTTTTACTAACGTACCCCGAAATATCTCTAAAATTATAAAATGTCTTGCCATTTTAAGAGCTAAAAAATAGACAGACGTGTGCCCAGTAAAGGGTTATCTTTGCCAGCGGTGCTTCTGTACCCGTTTCTGGTCTCATAATAGTACTCCTGCACTCACTGAACGTCGCTGTGTTCAACAAGCTGATTTTCATGGTGATTTTAGAGTAAAACAAGTGTGATGTTCAACAAGCTGATTTTCATCGTTATTTTAGAGGACTGAAAATAGCCCGCTGTTTCAAAGGGAAGCCTGTCGTTATTGTATAGTGTCATTTGCTGGGTTTTGCGAGAAAAAAAAATACTGACAAGTGTTAAAAAATACTGACAAACGGGTCCGGAAATACTGACAAGAAGATTAGGGGGTTGGCACCTCTGAATATTGGACCCTTTCTGCCAAATGGTCATTGGGGCGTTCTATGATGTTATTATTTTGCAATGTAGGTATTTTATATGTATGTGTTTTGTTGATATTTTATCATGATTGTATTCTATTTTGTTTTTGTAAACGGGGGTTCGATAAATTAGAGTATAGCCTCAGCGACCCCTGCGTGGGATGCCTTTATCGTAAAGTGACCGGCTGGTAGAGTGCCTTCAGTGTTACCACTAGGGTTGTTTCAGCAGATCTTTTATGTGCGATCAGGGATGAGTCCTCTTTCAGCGAAGTTGTGGTCCCAATTCGGCTCTTTGCAGTCCTCTGGACACTGTAAGCAATGAATAACTAACTATCATTAGGCCTACCTGTCTTCTTCGTATGTCTTATCTTCTTTTTTTCTCTTGCAACAGCAACAGTTGGCAAAATCGCCTTATTCCACCATTTAGATCTATTGAAAAACTACATTGGAAACAGAAGTTTTTCCGCTATAAATCATAAAGCGATGCATTGTGGTTGATCCTTGCTAGACAGTTACAACACGTTAGAATAGTTGAGGGACTGAACGGGCCTTGCGAGGAAACAAGGCACTGAGCCCGGGGTCTAAACGGGCCTTGCTTGTGGCAAAGGGATAAATAGCGCTTCTCAAGTTCTCGGCGCTGGGTCTGAACAGAATGTAACTTGATGCGCCTTAGGCGCTGGGTTTGTACTGAATGTAATTTGAGGCGCAATGTTGATGGCACAGGCAGCTGAGCACTGTCATGAGAAGAAGCTCAGAACATAGTTCTTTTAAAATTCACAACTTACCTCTGACAATCTTTTTATAGTTTGCTATTTTTCTGAAAATCGGCTAAATCGATTTTAGTAATTTGTTGCTTGCCCATCGTTTCATGTTTTCATTTTGCATCTTTCGGATAAAACTTGAGTCACAACAAACATGTTTTGTTTGTTTGCAGGAGGATTTCAAACAGAAACAGGAGGATGCGCGTAAGGCTAAGCAAGAACAGATCGAGAAAGACAGGCTGAAGAAGGAGCAAGAGAAAAGAAGGTGAGACTATTAGCACTCTTACCAGCTCAAGATTGTAGTGGCTCCAGTTCTGCTTTCAGCCATCCTGATCATCTTGGTCTTATTTTAGCCTGTCATCTGCTCCCCCTGGGAAGACTTCCTGGGTTTCTAAGGTGCTGCTGCATTTACATGAGAGAAGACAAACCACTGTATAGAGAGTGATTACAGAAAGTTGATCTTTCATATATGTTCTGTTTTCGCATTGATCTTTGAGGGTCAGGGTCATTTCAAGCCTTAAACAACGTTTACAAATTTATCTCTGTACAATGAAATGTCGCTATACAGACTTGCTTACCGTATGTTCCTTCATGGTATTTGTACACAATTTAGCTTTGGAGTACGGTCATCTGATCATTTCTCTAAAAATACAATCAAGTTTTTTAAAATTGAATTTTTTTTTAAAAATTCCAATTAAAAGACTTGCAACTTTCCATTACCGAGGCGGCAGATGCGCACCTATCTTAAGTTTCTCACATTTTTCAATCAGCAAGAAGGCCTACTAGACTGTGAAGCAGCTGACAATTGTTAAACAGCCCAAAGTCTCCACGATCCAAAGAATGTCTGGCCCCTGTGCCTTACAGAAAAACAAGAAGTCTTGGATAGATGGACAGAGTACTGCTCTGATCTTTACAACCACACCAAACTGAGACCCATCAGTTCTAGTAGGCCCCCAGAAAAGAGAAGAAATCCTCCCAATTATCCGAGAAGTTGAGGCAGCAGTGCAATCGCTGAAGAAAGAGAAGTCAGCGGGAGTGGACAATTTACCCGCAGAACTGCTTCAAGCAGGAGGAGAAGCAATGATTGACGCCCTCACCATTATCTGTAAAATGATCTGGCATAGTGGGGAGTGGCCTACACCATGGGCCCAGTCGCTTGTCATCACTCTTCTCAAAAAAAGGTAAACAGGAGTGTGAAAACTACTGCACCTTCAGCCTCATCAGCCATCCCAGCAAAGTCCTCTTGTAAATAATACTCAACAGTTTGAAACCCCAATCTGAACAAATCATAGCTTTATAACAAGCAGGATTCAGGACAGGGCAAAGTACCACTGAGCAGATTTTCAACCTCATAATAATCTGCGAGAAATACCTTCAGCTCCAACAACATCTATTTCACGTGTTTGTAGATTTCAAGAAAGCGTTTGTCCGAGTCTGGCATGCAGCTCTGTGGGCAACCATGAGAATGTACAACATCAGCCCTAACATTATTGAAGTCATCAAAAGCCTGTATGACAAGGCTACCAGTGCAGTCCTCCACAACAGCGCCATCGGAAACTGGTTCAGAACAACAATCGGTACGCATCAAGGATGCCTACTATCTCCAACACTCTTCAACATCTTTCTAGCACGTATCATGTCAGATGCCCTTGCAGATCACGAAGGCACAGTCAACATAAGGGTAAAGCAATCTCCAACCTCTGTTCTCTAGATAACATTGATGGATTGGCTGGAGAGGAACAAGAACTTGAACAGCCGGTACAGAGGCTTGACACCACCTCCAGAGCCTTTGGAATGGAAATAAGTGCAGAGAAGACCGAACCAAAATGATGACCAACAACACCAATGGCATAAATACAGCCGTCAAAGTCCAGGGCCAATCCCTCCACATGGTGCATATCTTCAAATTTTTAACCCTCTAACCCCCACGGGAGCCTACACATTATCTGCTTCTAGGTCAAGGCAAGTAACCCTGTCAAAATGCTACACCATGCACATAGAAAAATTAATTAAAAATGCACCACCCAAAATTATGTTCCACTTATCATTATTAATAAATCAACCACATATTTTTCTTCAAAATGAAATGTTACACATACATTTTTACAGTATATTGCAACTTGAAAAAAAAATTGAATGTCAACATTGCAAACTGCACAACATGCAGCAATACGACAACTGCCACAAATAATAAAACACCGATTGTTCATCTTTTCTGTTATTCAAATCCGACAGAAAAAGGTCGTCAAAGTGAAAATCCAAATCATTTTCCTCTCCATCATTCACCTGTCACCAAATCAGCCTCCTAAAATCTTTCAAGTGGGTCACTTTCTTCTTTAGAGTCTGCAAGAATCTGACGCCATAATTCTCCGCCTCTCAAACTTCAAACTTTAATCAAACTTTGAAAATTCACAGTGTGCGTTCTACACACTCTAAAAATGCAGTGAAAACTCCGCCGGTAAGCGCAGGAAATCACGATCATGTATGCGAGAATCTTGCACGTTTGCTATATTACAGGGTTCGCACAGTTTGTGAAAGTCTGTGAAAGTTTGTGAAAAACTAAAAAAATTATCTGGGCCCTGGAAAGTCTGTGAAATTCACGAAATTGGACTTAGGTCTTTGAAAGTCTGTGAATTTCATGATGTTGAGAAAATCAGATTTCAGCAGTTGTATAAAGTCTAAGAAAAAAAAAAATGAGTGATGAGGGTTTTTCCAGCGCTCCCACACTCCCGATGGCAACCTTGTTGATTTCGCCATTTTTTGGGTCGCTAGGTAACACAGCTTCTTACTTTGAAGAGTTATTTCCCTTGAACTCCTGGATCATGCGCACCCGGATCTGTTTCCGCCGTGATATTTTACTGTTTCTGAGTGAAAATCGTTGCCACTTGCGAAACCCCGTTCCATCATGCCTGGGTTGTGTGTTTTTAACGATGCTTGGATAGAAAAAGAAGACTACAAGCTTTGGCTTACAAAAGATCCACGCAATGACAAGCGAAAAGGTTTCTGTTGTGCGTGTAAGTCGACGATCGACGTGTCACGCATGGGTGAAGGCGCCATCAAAAGCCACAACAAAGGTTGGTTAAAGAAGCAAAATCTCTCTCTCTCTCTCTCTCTCTCTCTCTCTCTCTCTCTCTCTCTCTCTCTCTCTATCTCTCTCCCTCTCTCTCTCTTTTGCAGGACTGGTGAAAAAAAAAATCCTGAAAAAGTAATTTAAAGGAATGGTGACTTTATTTCTTTCCCTTTACAATACCGCAAACCACGTGTGGATTATTCTTCGTATTCTTTTTGTGTCTATTCTTTTTGATGTTTTGCGAGGGCCCACAATCAATGCATCAATCATTCTGACCTCCCATATGTTTTTGAGGGGATTCGCATCTTAACTGTTTTTTCAAGTGGAACCTTTTACAAAAATGTTCAAGGGCTTAGGGTTAGATTACGTAACAGCATTATATATCGTTTGACCTTGAAATGACTTTACAGTTTGACACGAAAGTTTAGTTTTTTCTTAACTGATGCACATTTAACGCACAGACACACACACTTGCACAAATCTGTTCCATTGGGCGTTAATAATATGTATTTTATTTTTTAGGTGCAAAGCACATCAAAAATGTGCTGAAGGTTCGGGGTGTGGTGCCTATCACTTTATATGCTGCAAATTCTCCTACCAGTCAGCAACCAGCCAAGCCTTCGACAGCAAGTTCTAGTTCAAGCAATCCCTCAAGTTCTTTGGATAATGTGCCTCAGCAGACACCCAACAATGGAGATATGCAATCCTTTGTGACATCAACCAGTGTACTGAGAGCTGAAATTATTTGGGCTATGAAATGTGTGGACTCTCACTTTAGTATGAACGCTAATGCAGGTCTTGGGGACATCTTCAGTGCCATGTTCCCCGACAGTGCCATTGCCCGTGGCTATTCATGTGCAGATAAGAAAACAGCGTATTTGTGCACTTTTGGTCTTGCCCCTTATTTTAAAGAACAGCTTTCAAAAGCAGTTAAATCTGCTGAGAACTATGTGCTTCTCTTCGATGAGACATTGAACAAAGAACTCCAAGAAAAACAGATGGATATTCACATCCGGTTTTGGAGCAAGGACACTGTTGTGACCAGATTCTTAGAGTCAAAGTTCCTTGGACATGCTTCAGCTGAACACTTGTTTGATGACCTGTGTCCTTTGGTTGCATCTCTTGGACACCGAAGTTTGATTCAACTCTCCATGGATGGACCGAATGTTAACCTGAAACTGCGGAATTTGCTTGCTAATGACATTGAAAAGAACACACCTTGTAAGCTGATTGATGTTGGAACATGTGGGCTACACGTTGTGCACAACTCTTTTCGTGCTGGATGTACAGCAACCTCATGGGAGATTGAAACCTTGCTTACTGCAGTCTACAACCTTTTCAGAGACTCTCCAGCTAGAAGAGAAGACTTACGTGTTGTGGCAGAAGCAACAACAGTTCCCTTGAAGTACTGTAGACACAGGTATGTTATACATTCATTAAAACTTTTAATGCTCATATTCATTAACTAGATGTAGATGCATAGAGCCTTCTCATGGCAGTTCTGGCAATTCTCTCTCTCTCTCTCTCTCTCTCTCTCTCTCTCTCTCTCTCTCTCTCTCTCTCTCTCTCAACACAAATATGATTTGAATATTTAAATTTTTATCGGAATGATAATAGTGTTTAATTTTTAATGTACTTTAACTTTGATGTTTATGTTATTACGTTAATTTTGTTGTATCAATAAATTTTGTTTAATTCAATATGTGGGTGTGTAAAATATAAAAGAGTTTATAGAATAAATTTTGTTTAATTCAATATGTGTGTGTAAAATATATACAATATAATATAAAATATATAATTTTAAATGTAATTTTTATAATTTTTCCCCATACATTTATGTACTTGAATTAATTGACTTGTTCATTGTGGGGTGAGTTTGGGTAGAGGCTTATATAAAGCAGTTTGTCACATGCTTTAAATTTTAAGTTTATCGTTTGCTCAGAGCATACGATAAACTTAAAATTTAAAGCATGTACTGATGTAGCCACCTTTCTTTGAAGGTATACATTTTCGCACTGGGAATGGACAATTGCATCACTGACATTGACATCCATCCCTTGATGTGTGTTTGTTTCAGGTGGCTTGAGAATGCAGAGCCAGCTCAACGAGTTATTGACCTCCTTCCAAACTTGGTTGCCTTTGCATCTGCTGCAAAAAACAAAAGCATAACTGAGCCAGTTTGCTAGTCATTCCTTGACCTCATCCGGCTACTTGATGATCCCTTATTGAAATCCAAGCTTGAATTTTTTGTCTCGGTTGCCAGGGAACTGGAGCCCTTTCTGGCGTTGTACCAGACTGACAGACCTCTGCTTCCATTCTTGGCTGAGGACATGGGTAGTCTGATAAAGTCTCTTCTGAAGAGGATTGTCAATGACAGCATAATCGAGGGAGCAACAAGCTTGTCTGTGGTGCGCATTGACTGGGAGGCAAACTTAAAAGATCCCAGCAAGGTGGATGTTGGATTTGCAGCCAAAAGGAGCATGCTCTCTAAAGAAGCATCTGACCGCCAAAGGTTCAAATTCCGAATGGACTGTCAAGTCTTCATCAAAGCATTAGTGAAAAAGTTGCTTGATAAAGCTCCTATCAAGTATGCCCTTGTCAGGAATCTTTCTTGGCTCAACCCCTGCAAGATTGTATCTGCTGTTCCTAAGGACCGGACCCATGCTGGAACACAGTTGGAGAATGCACTACACATCTTGGTTGATGCAAAACGAGTGAGAGAAGAGAAGTGTGACATTATCAGAAGGCAGTATGTAAAACTGTGTGAGACAGTTGTTTTAAATGAAAGTGCGTCTGAGGCATTCAGGTCCTTCAACTACAAGATGGACAGACTGGATGAACTGTTCTATGGTGAACTTCATCAAAAAGAAGAATTCAGAGAGCTGTGGGCAGTTATACAAATGCTTCTACTCCTATCTCACAGCCAGGCTGCTGTTGAGCGAGGTTTCAGTGTGCATAAACAGACAACAGTTGAAAACTTGAGCAAACAAAGTCTGGTCGGCAGACGACTGATCTACCAGGCAGTGAGGTCAGCTGGAGGACCCTTGTCAGTGCCAGTAACAAAGGATCTTCTCTGTTCTGCTTCTGGTGCCAGACGAAAATATGAAGAATACTTGGAGCAGCAGAGAAAGGAAGATGAGAAGAAGAAGATGGCAAAGAAAAGAAAGGCTTTTGATGAAGAGGTGGAGGCACTCAAGACCAAGAGCAAGCAACTCAGACTGGATATTGCTTCTCTGGACGAATCTGCAAATTCCAAGGCAGAAGCTGCAGAAAAGCTGGGGAAACTGGCTCTGATATCAGAGTCCAACGCTCTTAGAAGAAGGGCACAAGAAAAGGCTGCTCAGTTGAAGGAGAATGAAAAACTTGTTGAAGAAAAAGTTTCCCTTTCCTCTTCAATATCTTAAATCAATGGAAAAATCTTTGTCCTTGTTGCTGACTTTGACTTTAAAGTAAAACCTGTCACACATAATATAATTTGCAACATTTCTTTTTCAATTTATAATATTAAGCAGTGTTGAATTGAACGTTTTGGTTATTGGCGGAAGGTCTGAAATACAAGCCGACCTAAGACAAAGTCTCTTTACTTGCAGGTATATAAAGTAATTTGTGTTGATCAGTACATTTGTCCCGTCAGTGCACATTTAGTATCTGTTTTGGACTTGGTCGTTTGGCTTCTCCAGGGTTGTGGAAAAGTTTGTGAAAAGTTTGTGAATTTTACAAGGTGTGAACTGTACGAACCCTTCAATAATGGTACAGGACGAAGTCAATATAAAAATTTCAAAAATAAAAATTCGATTTTCTTTCCGTCTTCTAATAGCGATCTCCCTGCCTTTACACCACCTGTTTGAGTGATGGATGTGTGTATTTGGTGTATTTGGTGTGTGTGAGGGTGGATGAGACAGGTGAGCGTGTATGTTGGTATAGATCGCCGCGCTTTGAGCCTGAATGATTTGGGGAAAGGCGCGTATAGCATCCTGTATTATTATTATTATTATTATTATTAAATAGATTTCCACATGGCAGCCTCTGAGCAGACCACATCAATACCGGCTGCTGATGGTTGCTCCGCAAGCGTGCACATAGCACAAATATCAGTCGCTCTAGGTCGCTCCGCGTGCTAGAGGGTTAAGAGCCGTTGTATCAGACAATGGGTCCTGACAAGTAGTCCTCTCCAGGATCGCACAAACAACTGCTACCCTGACAAGGTTGAAGCCCATTTGGAAAGACGGGACCATCAGTCTAGACTCCAAGGTAAGGCTGCCTTGTCATCTCCATCTTCTATTCTCTTGCGAAACATGGACTCTCACAGCAGATCTACAATGAGGATTACAAAGCCTGGCGATTAGGTGCTACAGAAGACTTCTGGGCATTTTCTATACCCAGCACATCACTAATGACGAAGTCTGACAGACCATCACACAAGCCATTGGACAACATGATGACCTGCTCACAATGGTGAAGAAACGAAAACTCTGATGGTATGGCCACATCACCAGAGCATCAGGTCTTGCAAAGACCGTCCTGCAAGGCACGGTGCAAGGAGGCGGAAGAAGAGGGAGACAGAAAAAGAGGTGGGAGGACAACATTCAAGAATGGACTGGCTTGACACTGAACGAGCCATGAGGGTTGCTGAGGATTGGCTAAACGAGCATCTGTGGTGCCCCGAGTTATAGGGTAGATAGGATAAGTTTATATTCTATTTTGTTTTTGTAAACGGGGGTTCGATAAAGTAAAGCATCAGCGTCCCCTGCATTGAATGCCTTTATTGTAAAGTGACCGGCGGGTGGAGTGACTTCAGTGTTACCATTAGGGTTGTTTCAACCACAGGGTTGTTTCAGCAGATCTTTAATACTGACCATGGGTGAGTCCTCTTTCAATCTACTATACTATCTGCTTTGCTAGACTAGTCATTTACCTTTTTTTTTCTCTTAAAAACTCTTCTCAAACTTCTCATTGAGGTCTTTTGGGTCAGCTTGGGAATATTGAACGCTTTCTGCCGAATGGTCACTAAGGCTTCCTATGATATTATTATTTAGCAATGTAGGCAGTTTCTATGTATGTATTTTGTTGATATTTTATAATGATGTTTATATTTTATTTTGTTTTTGTAAATGGGTCAGGCATGAGCATTGTACGCCTCTGATCGTATATACGCCCCAAGAACATTTTAAAAACGCCCCGACCTTAGTCAATACGCCCGCTTCCAAGATATGAAAAAAAGCGTCTGCTAGTCTACTTTATGTCGTTTTGGGCATTTAGTCACTTTCGGCTCTTCCGGAAAATAGCGATTCTGACATGCGCACATGTGTACAACTTGACCAAAATGGCGACTAGGCGTGATATCATCAAAAGAGGAGAAAGTTTCAGTGATGAAGGCTGCCGATATCATTGGAAATGGGCATGGTTAGACGAGGAGTGGCAGCCGCCAAGTGTTGACTCAAAGTCAAAACCTCCGCCTGTGCGCTACGGGCAATGGATAAGAAAACTTCAGGAACCGGGGAAGTCATACTGTGTGATTTTCATGGGCCTCTTGTGGAGGGATCATTCAGTGAAATGGGTGAACTGATTGATGAAAAAAGTGGGAGGCTTGATGTGGAAACGTACGCAGCCCTTCAGACAGTCAGAAGCACCCTTGCTGCAAAAGAAGTCAGTGCTATTGACTATTTTAAGAAATCCAAGCCCATTCATCAGGCAGTTGACAAACTTCTTGTGCAAAACATGCAAACAGCTTGGAAAAAAATGACGTCAGGAAGTCAACTACCAGTTGTGACTTTTAAGTGAATGTAGCATTGGATGAACAAGCAGTTGACTGAAACCCAAATCATGCACAATTTTCGTAAAACTACTGAGAAAGCCACATTATGTTCAGTAAATATCTAAAGTAAAGCAGTCCTCTTCCCAAAAGTCTGTTTCACATATATTTTCATCTCAAGACTCATGCCTTTGTACATCAGCAAAATCACTGCCAGAATGCACCAAAATGCATAGATTTGCACCATTTTTTTGAAAATTTTCCGGGGGGGGCACGGACCCCCCTAGCTTGCCGTGCCTGCTTCGCAGGCCCGCACTTGAGTGTACTCCCCAAGCCCTTTTGGCAATGCTCATGCCTGATGGGTGTTCAATAAATTGGAGTATAGCCTCAGAGTCCCATGTGTGTTATGCCTTTATTGTAAAGTGACTGGCTGGTGGAGTGCCTTTAGTGGTACCATTAGGGTTGTTTCAGCAGATCTTTTATATGGATCAGGGGTGAGTCCTCTTTCAACCAAGTTGTAGTCCTGATTTTGTGATCCTGATTTGGCTCTTTGCTGGACTCGGTAAACAATGAATAACTAACTAACCTCTTTCAACCAAGTTGTAGTCCTGATTCGGCTCTTTGCTGGACCCTATAAACAAACACTAACTGTTACATAAGGCTGTGAACACTAGGGTGAGCTGTGCATGTTACAGACTGTGAACACTAAAGGGTTAAGCATATTGGCACTGAAAGATGAAGGTTTTGCAGGCTTTGATGAACCTAGTTAGCCTTGTGCTTTACACAGCTACTGTTTCTAATGCTGCAGGGAGAAGGAGGAGAACGAGATGCTGAATCAGTTGCGAACTGCAAAGCAAAATGCATTCCCCTCCATCGATGAACCTAGAGCACAGCCTGCACCCGTGAACATCAGGCCAACCATGGACAAAAACCAGTCTTCAAAAGACCAGCGACGGCAAGCCGAGGCAGAACGGCGTCGGGTAATTACCGCTTTTTATGATATAGTGATGGCCTCATCTCAGCGTTTGGCAAGAATACTGCGGTGTCCCACTACTGTTTAACCCTCTTAACCCAAGGGGTGCCTAAGCCTTATCAGCTTCTAATTCCTAGGTCAAGGCCAATAACTCCCGTCAAAATGATACAAAATGCACACACAACAATTACAATTACTGGCTGCTGTTGGTCACTCCGCGAGCATGCACATAGCAAAAATATCAGTCACTATAGGTCGCTCTGCGGGTAAGAAGGTTAAATGGTGAAAAAACTGTATTTTTTTTTTCAGGGATGATGGTGGTGGTAATACGAAGATGACGATGTTGATGATGATCGTACTGGTGATGGTCTGAATGTATTTTAAAAACTCGTCCGCTGTTTACTATACACGAGACAGCCCAAACAAACGAGAATACATTTAACCCTACCAGACCTTCGCCCCCCAGGCTAATTCGACTCTATACCTGGCCTCCCTGGCAAAAAATAAGGAAAATCTATATGGGTTAGAAAACTGTTAGTATTATGCAAACCAGTGGTCAGAATGTGCTCAAACTTATAGATATTATAGACAATAGGCCTACCTTCCATCTAACGCCAGTATTGCACCTTGGTATGGTAGTCTGCCCAGCAGGTTGAGCCTGGCTTCAGACATGTGCTTCTTGCACGTAGAGCACCTGATGCTGCTCTTCACCTTCTTGTGTGGGTTGTACTTGTATAGTACTCCAGGGTGTGCTCTATTGTATTGAAGGTGTTTTTCAATGCAGACAGCACAGACATTGTTGTAAGTAGGTCTTTCTGGAATTTCAGGCCAGTGGTTGCCTGGTGTAAGGCATTGGGGGCATGGTTCCATTTGTCCCCGGCGGATGGCTTTTGAGCGGTAATTGCCAATCAGGGCAAGGCAGAGTGCCTGGATGTATCTAGTGAAAAACAAGGGCTTTTTGTCAGCTGCTTCTTGTTTACACACATAGATGACAAATGAATTGTAGCAGCTCCACATAAAAAATTTGAGGAACAGGCGACGGGGCCACCGATAATGAGGGCGTGAGCGATGGAGGCGTGTCATCTGATCGTTTTTGTCACAACCGCCCATGTGGCGATTGTAGTCCTGGACAAGCTGTGGCATTGGAACTTCAGCAAGTGTTCCATCTTTGTTTCTTGTGTTCGCTACTCCAATTTGTGATGGGTCATGAAAGTTTGAGATGAATGTAATTGGTCTACGGTCCTGCCACACCATACAGGTTATGCTGTCCTGACATCGATAGCGACTTTCACCTCTCACAAGCTTGCCTACCTTCTTCAAGGACACTGGAAAAAATTTTCTGTTTTGTTGAAGAGTACCAACAAGTCCAGTTTGCAGCTTAGTCAGCATGTATCTTGCTAATGTCACCGAGTTGTAGTATCGATCCATGGCGAGAATATGTCCTTTCTTTTCCTTCCCACATGTCAAAAGACGAACGACAGTGTTTCCTACAGCACCCAGCTCTGCTGTAACTACTGGTGCTGCCCCAGTGTAGATCTCAGCGTTGACCATGTAGCCTGTCAGACTTTCACTAAGAAGAAATGATTTTATACCCCACTTTGTGGGCTTGTCTTTGATGTATTGCTTTATTGCAAGTCTATTTTTGGTCGGTATCATACCTTCATCAAGGCTCAAATACTGCTTTGGCAGGTAGTGATGGCGAAACTTTGGGAGGAGATAGTCAAGAAAGGGCCTGACCTTATAGATTCTGTCTGTCTTGTCAATTTCAGTGTCTTCTTCATCAACAACATGCAGAAAATGCCACAGAGCAAGAAAAACCTGTCACCTGTCATGGCACTTCGAAACCCAGGGGTAAAACCAAGAAAGTCAGTTCCTTCATTAGTCCAATAATCCCGGTAGCTTGGCTTCACACAAATATATTCCATATAAAGTCTAATTCCAATAAAAGCTTTCATTTCTTCGACCGATGCATCTTGGAAATTCTTAGCATAATAAGAATTTGGTTTTGCAGCACGTTCCTGCTGAGCGCGAAGATTTGTCTTGTTTGTCAAATTCAGCCAAAAATCTTCCTCCGAAAACAAGAAAAGAAAATCAAGCAACGAACTTTCTTCAGTTGTAGATTCAGGAATATTGACTGGACCTGTTCCATCTTCATTGAAATTCAGATTTATTGTTGGAGGCACAAACGTAGCAGTCCAACTATCATTTGTAACACTGTCACCACCATCTGTTTGAGAGGTACGCCCCCTTCCCCTAACAGCTGTAGATCTGTCATCATCATCACTTGACTTATTACTATCGTGATCTAGGTCAACATCACTCGTACTAGAATAATCATACTGCTGAAGAAAATCTACTTCATCGTCGTCTGAATCGTCCAAAGCTTCCAGTACCTGCTGCGTTGTGAAGCGTGCAGGCCTTGCTCTTTTTCCTGTGGAAGTGCTCGGTTCATTTATAGATCTTTTCATGGCGAATTTTCGCAAAAATATCCAGTTTATTCATACAAACACTGCGTGCTTCAAGGGAGCAGCCATTTGCAATGACAAACCTCGCACTAGATGTGAGATTATCCCCTGATTGGCTGCTATTTTTAGCAATACATGACGCACTGTCCCAATTACCTGAAATCCAGTAACTCGGTATTTAGGAATTAACGCTATTACCTGAAATGCGGTAATTCGGTCTGGTAGGGTTAAAACCTCTTCCAAAATTGTCACAATGTACAATACATGAGGCAGTGTAAATAAAAACTTTTTTTTTAGAAAACAGCATGCCAAAATACTACAATATACAAGAAAAAAAAAAATTTTCAAAAGTACAACAATTTACAAGACAGAGCAAATTAACACATATTGAAGTTGTTCGTGTTTTTTTTTTTGTATGGAGACATGCATTCACTTGAGACAGAGAGAGATTAAACATTTAATAACATATTAGTCATACATATACAGCGCATGTAGAATGTGTATTGTGTTTTTCGATATAATCTAGTGCGTGTAAGAAAAGTCACAGGAAGTCTATAAAGAAAATGAGCAATGGAACTTAACACCATGCAAATAAAATTAATGGTACTCACCACTACTTGTTTGGCTTAGGCAGATAATTTTTGCTACACACGAGACAGCACAAACGAACGAGGTAAGAAAAAA
Organism: Oncomelania hupensis; assembly: GCA_036898135.1. NCBI lineage: Eukaryota > Metazoa > Mollusca > Gastropoda > Littorinimorpha > Pomatiopsidae > Oncomelania > Oncomelania hupensis. The sequence goes on from CM072527.1 coordinate 2,038,422, forward strand.
AATTTAAAACCTCGTCCCAAACTAACAGAAAAAGTGTTTTTTTTTTCTTTGTTTTTTTTTTTTAAACAAAACAACATTCTAAAATTAGGTAGTCAAAAGCCATTTTTAAAAAATGATTTCCTCATCAAAAAACTGACATAGATTTAAAGAGCTTTTCATTCTGAACACATTGGTATCTTTTTTATTTATGTAGGATTAATAGTTTTTAAGAAATGGGTGCTGCAAGGTCGTAAATTTTGACGTTATTTTGGCACCGTTGTCAAATTATGAAAAATCCCAACTTTGAGCATCCATACCATCATAATGGTTAACATTAAATGACTGATTTTTTGTGTACCTGGTCTTTGTATACCAAATTGCAACTCCAATTTTTTTTAGGATGACAACAATAATAATTTCCATTATACAGGTGTCCGAAGTGGACAAAATCTTTACTTTACGTACAAAATTATGCCCGAAATAGTAAAAATGGCATAACTTCACTTTAAATTGTCCTATCTCAATATATTTTATACCAAAGTGATCAGTTTTAATAGATCTACAAAACAAACAGACAAAGACATACAATAACAAACAAAACAAAAAAATATTTTTTTATGCCCAAGAATTTTTTTTTATTTAACACACAATGCTGGGTAAGCAACACCAGGAAACAGTAGTGTGAACCAATCAGCAACCTGAAAAAATGAAAAGACATGATGGAATTAAAATATGCAAATGTTTACTCATCATAAATTACTTGATGCACAAACACATTCTTCTTCTTCTTCTTCTTCTTCTTCTTCTTCTTCTTGTCCTAGACGGGCGAGTGCCGGTAACAAGAACATACCCAGCATTTGGCTGCAGCATCCTCAATAAGTTGAGGTTGGCAGCCGTTCAAGAAGATATAAAAGAAATATGCACTTTCATGAATGTGTGAAATCAGTGAATGAATGTATATATAACCTACTAATAATAAAATTGCTATTATTATTTGTATTTACTATTATAATACAGCAAGAATCAAATCTTACATCATTTCTTGACTTGTTCCCAACTTGTCTGAGCAACTCCAACTGTAGAACTAGAAGTACTATGTTGCCATGTTGGTCAAAGAAACTGGTGGTGGATCAGGAGGCCTTCCTTTTCCTCTTGCAAGAAATAATCTCTTTAAGCCATCATAGGTTTCACCACCTGCAGACAGAGAGTGAGAGAAACATAAGTACAAAATATAACAATTGAAAAATAATAATAAAATTGGAGTTACACTTAGAATTAAGTGTAATAAACTCTTACAATTTAGGCTACACTTATTCTTTGAATGTATGCTAAAACAAAACAAAACAATTCATAAATAAAAGCTCTAGAAACTAATAATATATGAGAACGCTGGGCGTGGGAATAAAAACTTTCAGAATTTGCAGTGTAGGCCTACTCTGATTAATGTTTGTGTGATTAAAATGATACCTGTACTACAACAACAAAAAGTAAAATAATTATCTTCGGTGCAGAAACAAAATCAGCTAAGGAACAACACCATTATTTAAATAATTATCGAATGGTGACTGTCACTTGAGTGTGAGATTGCATTTTCAGTAGGCTAGAGTCTAGCGATCCACTTTACTTTTACTAAGTTCTTGAAAGCACAAGTCGTTGTTTAGGCCTATGTAGTAGTACCACTATGAGTAGGCCTAATGACGATCGATGCTAACTAAAATGCGTAAATAATAATGATTATATATCTGTAATTCTAAAGTATAAATTTAGTAAGTATTTCACTTACCAACCAGTGTGACCAGGTTGAATGTTGGAAGCTGAGATGCGATGTTTTCTTCCATGATGGCGCACTGACGCAGCCACGCCGTTGCCGTGATCGTAATAAAAAAAGTCCGTCAGAAACCTGTTTTCTTTCTAAAAGTGCTCGGGTCGATAAATTCGTATAGTAAAACAAACTATTGCATTAGTTTGTTGAAAGATTCGTCTTTTTTTTAGTATGTCGTGGTTACCGATTGAACAAGTTAAAAGTTTCGAAAATATTGAGATAACACTTTGCACAAAGCGCATTCAAAGAAATTCTTAAAAACTTCCGGTTCATTTGGTCTCAGTGGAAAGCTAAGAAACAGAGCTTTCCATTGGTTGTCTATTTATAACAATCCAATCAGTAGGAGCCAAGCACTTTGCATTTGAAAACTGTACCCTTCGACCTGCCATGCAAATCACTTTTCCGGTTTGCGTCGAAACAGACCACACGCTCCCATCTTTAAAAACTTTTATTAAATCAATAACGCTTAAAACGAACATAGATACAACAAAAACCATCAAGATAAGGGACTAATCTTTTATTTTAATTTAAAATTTATTCGTTTTGATGCATTTTAAGGATAAATTAGCATGTTATAATGCAAGCGAAATTCGGTCAAAACTCGAGAGCGGACCAATCGCTTAAGAGGCTTTTGACTACCTACTAAAATACTGCAATTTACAATTAAAAAACACAAATGAGAAAACATCGCATAGATCTCAAAGTATACAGGTAGGGAAAAGTCAGGTAATATGAAATGGAGTGTATTAGGAAACGAGGCCTTCCAGGAAAGCCTTATTTTATATATTACACTTCGTTTCATATTACCTGACTTTCCCCTACTATAATTTACAAGACAGAACAAAACAACACACAAACACAAACACATGCGCACAGTGAAAACCTGTGTTCTTTTTTCAATGGAGACATTTATTCACTTTATGGAAAGAGAGAGAGAGGGGGGGGGGGGGGGGGGAACGAGATATGCAACATTTAATAACATATCTTAGGCATGCCTGTGCAGTGCATGTAGAATGTTTTGTGTGTTTTTCGATATAACCTAATGCGTGTAGGAAACGTCACAGAAAAAAAAGAACAATGGGATTTACAAGGTGCAAATAAAATGTATGGCACTCACCACTATTTGTCCTAGGCAGGTAATCCCATTTTCCCAATGACACAGTCACCTGATTGTCACTGTTACACAATGGCCATCTGGCCTAGCGATTCAGTCATTATGCTGATAGGGATACACTGAATAAATCACAACTATAACTGTCATTGTCACACAACATGGCACAGTGATCAAGCGATTCAGTCATGATATAAGAGTACATTGAACAATAGCCACTATAAATGTCACTGTCACTCTTTTGTATATCCTGGTGGGGGAACTTTGCACCCCTTATGGAGCAGCACTTGTATTGTTACATTTGTCCGCTCTGAACTATTCATGCTAGCCTGCGTTTGCAATGAAAGGCTAGCCTGTGTTGTAAGTCTTGTGTTTGCAATGAGAGGCTGTTGATTCTCTTTAGTCCTCCCAACCCCACCTACATATTCTCTGTGGTATAATTTTCATCATTTCCAAAAACATATTGATCATTGTTCAGATCATCATCATCTTCACCATTGTCCATCATTACCATTGTCTTCACCATCATCATCATTGAAATTTCCATCATTTAGTTATTTCATTTACACACGTTTTATTATTTCACACTTTTTTACAATTACAGTCCACTCAACGTTTAAATTCCCAAACTTAAAAAAAAAACTTTCGTCAAATTGTCTAGTTTTTGTGTTTTAATTTGTCACCCGTGCACTTTTTTCTGATGACTTGTGAATTTTTTCTTTCATTTATTTGTTTATTTCAGTTGCATTCTAGTAATTTTATTTTTTTACATGAAAGTTTAGTTTTTCTTTTGATTAATGCTATTTTATGGGGTTTTCTACCCTTCTTCATTTGCAGAATACAGTTAAAACTGTACTAGATTTCCAAGGTTCACAAGAAAAAATACAGGAATTTGAGCAGTTGTTCTGTGATGATTGGACAGATTTAGAAGGCGTCCCAAACCTCAGGTGATGACCGCACTACCTCAAACTCCCCCCCCCCCCCACTCCATCTCCCCTACCTCTCCCTCCACCTACACCCCCACCTCTCCCACTCACCCCCCCCCCCCCCAAAAAAAAAAAAAGAAAAAAAAATTATATATATATGTGTGTATTGAACAATTTTTTTTTCAACAAATGCTCCACAACCCCCCATTCAATGATTCCCACAGAAGTGGTCGAGCCCCCACCATTAGACCTTCGCCTAAACTTCCAAAACACCCCAACTTCCAACCTTATGAGATTTGAGTAGTAGGCAACCCACACCAGCTCAATTCCTATGTGAGCAGCACTTTTCAGTACCTACATGTTTCGCAAGCTGCGGACTATCTATAGCTTGCCTGCACCCCCCTTCCAGTGAAAGGAAGTATCGGCGAAGCTATTTATAGCTAGCCTGGCTGGCCTAACCTCAAAATCTGAAAAGCTTTGGTTGAGCAGCTGTGATCCTTCAGTCTTTGGACACCATGAACTTGTGCATCTAAGTGTTGACCTTCTGCACTGCCTATCGCCTCACTGATCTGTTTGAGGCAACAGCTTCCCAAGTCTTGAGGTCAACCTTTAGAGCCTTCACCTTCAGATGTTTCAGGAGAGGGAGCACATTGTGATAGCTCCAGCTATCTGTAACGAAAGGGGTTATATGAAGAAACTGCGTGAATGCGTGCGTGAATATTCTGCGTGTTCTCCCGTCTCACACTCCCTAACTCTCAAGAATTCTTTTGTCGTCACACCCCCTTTCTATTACCAGAAAATAAACAATAATCAACAAAGCTCATACGAGTACATACAACCCAATCAATAATAAGGAAAATATATATGTATAACTTTGTACTCACGTACTATGTAGAAATAATCCGTGAATCTTATCATTCACAAAACACACACACAAGTCTCAGTTAGATCATCCACGAATAAAGTCACAATCACCAAAAACCACCACAAAAATCCCGGTAAGATAATCCAAGTATCACCAGTCTCAATAAACACCAATATCGATCTGGTCACCGTCGACAGAGAGAGTTACCAAGAGTCTCATGGAGGACAGAATTCGCTGTCTGTCTTTTGTTTCCTTTTAATCCTCTGTCTCTGTCTATATCTATACACTATCTTCCTTCTCCTTATCCTTATCCTTGGCCTTTCTATCTATCTATCCTGGGTTCTCTCCCCTCTCTATCGTCGCTGTCGCTGCTGCTGTTGTGGCCGCTGTTGCTGCTGCTGCTGATGTAGCAGTGGTTGCTGCTGATGATGATGTAGCAGTGGTTGCTGCTGATGATGATGTAGCAGTGGTTGCTGCTGCTGATGATGTAGCAGTGGTTGCTGCTGCTGCTGATGTAGCAGTGGTTGCTGATGCAGATGATGTAGCAGTGGTTGCTGATGCAGCAGTGGTTGCTTCTCTCGTCTTCTTCTTCGTCTGCTTCTTTGGCTTCTTCTCTGGCCCCTTCTCGATACTTCCACCCCTTCTTCTTCACGACTTCTTCTTCTCGTCTTCGTCTTCTTCTTCTTCTTCTCCTTCTCTTCTTCTTCTTCTTCTTCTTCTTCTTCTTCTTCTTCTTCTTCTTCTTCTTCTTCTTCTTCCTCTTCTCGTCTTCGTCTTATTCTCCTTCTTTTCTTCTTCTTCTTCTTCTTCTTCTTCTTCTTTTCTTCTTCTTCTTCTTCTTCTTCCTCTTCTTCTCTCCTTCTTTCTTCTTCCTTCTTCTCCTTCTCTGCTTTCTTCTTCTTTCTTCTCCTTCTCTTTCGCCTCGAGGCCCCTCAGCCGGAGACTTCTGAAAACACACAAGTTTTCCCCACTAAATATCTTGATACATAGACTTCTCTGTATTACCACATATACCTTTCTCTCTCTCTGTGTCAGGACCAGACCAGCAACATATAATTCAAATCTCATATGTGTAGAACACAGTTCACACATACGCAAAAATTGTAACTCTAATTATTACACTAATTATTACATCTTGCCGCTAATTACTTTCATTCACACAAATGAATATAATGCTATGCATTGCGAGTTGAGGTTTCAACCTCAAATCAAATACTAATCCGATTTCAATTCGTTATTCAAAATAATATACAACGATCCACCACCTCCCTAATCCATCCTTCATACTAATATCAAAAATTATCTATTCTTACTTTTATTCCACCACAAGTAGAATATAGTCATGGTTAAATATTCTTACGTTTCATAATACAATATTTCAATGATAAACCAATAAATATATACCTGCAGACGCAGCTGCCAGAAGTACAAACACAACCACACAGTGGTACACACCAGAAGAGACTGCCCACCAGTTTGAATGTGATTGGCCAGTCGTCACATGACTAGCTCAGCCAATCAGCATTCAGTTAACAATAAAAAAAATACTATCATTTATGTCTTCACACAGGAATAGACTACAATACACCAAAAAGTCATCGGACCGAAATAGTATAAAACCGGTCCGTGACACTATCTAGGAAACTTCGTTGTCATTTTGTCCTGCCAAATGTCTAAAGTGCGTCGAAGACATCACATATGGAAAGAGTTCAGCCTCCTTTCCTGGCGGGAGTGTAAGGGCCAGGATCCACTGCGGTAAAGGAGAGTGCTCAGTACACAGGATTAGTAGACTTGGATTTGTGCAGCTTGCTTTTTATTTTCAACAATCTCTTTGTAAGCCTGGACAAGGTAGTGGCTGCCTTACCGATGTGTCTTTTGAGCTCAGGATCCAGAATTGTTGAATCCAGATACACAAAGTCATGAATGACCCCCAGTTCATAGTCAGAGATTCTTATGGTGTGTGGGAAGTCAACATCTTGACCCATAACTTGTTTTCTTCAAGCTGATAGAGAATCCAAAATCCCTGCATGCTTCAGATTTTCATATCTGAAGCGATTTATGAGGAGTTGAAGGTCTTCAGCTGAATGTGTATGACTGCTGCATCATCTGCAAACAAGAAATCTCTCGGACACCTCAACTGAAAGTTTATAGTAATGAAAGGAAATGGTTATTAGATTTGGTGGTTTTTTTTTTCATGCGAAAGGTTTTACCTTGAGGAATAGTATACATTGTAGAAAATATTATGTACAGGCTAAATAGATCCAAATGCAAGAGATGTGCAATATTGAAAACTGAGACATTATTTTATGTATGATTGATTTCTTCAAGTTAAAAAATTTGTTCACAAACAGCCTTTAGGATAAATTGAAAGTTCAAATTTTAACAAAAAAAAACTTTGTTCATGAGACTGACTTGTAAAAACTGTTTTTTGTTCTCAAGGTGCAATACTTGGGCATTCAGAAGTGTCTGCCAAAGTGCAGAAGAAAATAATTTTTTTTAAAGATACCTGTCTGATGAGTTGGGTAATAGTTTGTCTTGTATTAAAAAAATACATGTGAAGCAGGATCTTTTAAGGGTTGAAATTGTCCCAATAATTTCCATCCTTGTTCAAGAAATCAGTCTTTTGTCCTCAGAAGAGTTGTGTGTTTAAGCAGGAAAGTCTTTTGTGTGTGTATGTAAACTTGATGAGGTGTGTGTAAAGAATCAAGTGTGGGTTCAGACTCTTCTAAGTGATGATGATGTGACAGAGAAGAACAAACAGAAGACCTGAAAAAATGAAAACGAAGCAATAAAGTAAGAATGACTTTCTCTGTTGACTTCCAAAATACAAGTGACTAATTTATTTCAGCTATCCAAAAGTGAGAGCTACCTTGAGAAGAACTCACTATTATGATATACATTCAGTTACTTCTACTGTTCTAGTCTAGTTTTAACTAGCGCCCTTCCTCCCCCCTCCTTCCCCCCCCTCTCTCTCTCTCTCTCTCTCTCTCTAATTTATATACAGGGTTACATGTCCATAGTCGGCATTTGGGGTGTCTTGCATGTCGGGAGTGCCATCTGTCCTGTTTAACATAATGACCGGGTTCTTTGGCGTGTCTGTCAATGCAGAGTCAAAGTATTGAAAAATGTCCCATAAGCATCAACAATTGAACTCGGGGTTCTCCTGCAGGCCAGGCCAGCATTCTACCACTGAGCCACTTGGTTACACAAATGGGCAATAGTTGCTTTCTTTTTCAGCAAGTTTCTTCATTCTATTTCAGGCTTACTGTTGGGTTTTTTCCCCTCTGTCTTTATCTCAAGTCTGTTTCAGCCTTAAGGTTTTCCATTTGACTTGTTGGCGGGGAAGGGGGGATCTCAATCAGTTATCCTACCATAATCTCGCAGCCCTAACAATGATGTGCTGGTGATATTTTGAAGAATGATGAAGAGTAAGAGAAATATAGTAACAGGTAGCGCTGATGAGGATGACGGTGATGGTTAAGACATTTTTCTTTAATTAACTTTTAATGACTGTTCACATCAGTGAAATTTGATGGGAGGTTATGAAGTGCCCTTGCTCACAACTTCTAGATGGTGATGGCGGTCATGGTGTATTCTGCCCTTCCATGGAAGTTATGACGGTGATGAAATATCGTGCCTCCTCTCCTCATATGATGATGATGATAAAGGCAAAGCTGATAATTACAGTTTGAGAAGTTTGCTTTGCATTATGCAGTTTTTTTTTTTCATTTCAGAAAATGGTGAATCCCATTGATATGAACGCACAGAGTGAGATCCTGGCTGACTTTGAGGATATGATGTAATAAGAGACCCAGTAAGGGATGACAATTTTTAGGAAAGATGTACAAAACTGGAAATTGTGGCAACATTGCCTTCTGGGAAAAACAGCTACATGCCAAAGTTGAAGTCTTTGATACTGTCAGAAAACTGTTCTGGGTGCAGTGGACAGATGAAAGTGTTTCTGAGCTTCGACATTCAACTCCAAAGGTTGGCAGTGCAGCAGAAAGGAGAGAAAACTCCCAATGTATCCCCCAGGCTCACTGAAGATGATTTAAAACGTGATGGAGCTGTCCAGATAGGAAGGACCTGTGATGGAGCTGTCCAGATAGGAAGGACTGGTCTTGCGTGGTGGCAGAACAAAAAGCAGAGAGAGTTTATAAAGGATGATGTGTGGTGACTTGGAAACAGTTTAGTCCACAGAGGAAGGGCAGGCGCCATTATAAGGCAAAGTCAGCCTGACTTTAAACTTGACAACTTTTAGACCAGATCCGAGTGCCACAAACTACAGCAGCAAATTAATCCACCTACTGACTGGCTGCGCAATGGATGAAGAAAAAGACTTTACTGTGGTAGCTCTGTCATCACTGATGAAGACAAAGGTGATAGCAGTGAATCTTGTGTGTTTGCTAGCTGTCGAGTAGAGTGAAATTATCTTGGTTCAAATACAAAACTCAAAAAGGAGCCACAGCTCTTGTATAGCAGATAATATAAACTCTTAGAAGCTAGTTGTGAACACATTGGACTTTGTGAAAATCAGCATAGAAGACTTGCAGCAGTATCACCGGACTTTTTTGCTTCAGTTTCCAAATTATTTTACTTTTATAAATCTTTTTAAAAAATATAACTGAGAATTTGCATCTGGGCTGTTACATTTTTAAGTGTGTTTACAGGAAATTAGTAACAGATTGGACGGTGTGTGCTCCATTTACTGGAAATGTACAGCCCTGTTTTGAGCATCTCCCAGTTCGTTTCTTATTGGTCATTTGTGACTAGACTATACATTTCCCAGTGGAACTTCGCCACTTGACTTGATTTATTTCCCAGTGGAAATTTGACAGGACTACTTTACCAGCTCAAGAGCTGCTCAAGCACTGGCCGATACAGGATCTAACTCCAACCTTCCCCAGGCACCCACTTGCAACCTTTGGGCACATAGTCTGACACCCAGATGACTGAACACAACCCTGGAGAAATGGGGATGGGGAGAATGGACCTAGGGCGTGCTGAATGTTTTTGTGTAGCCAGCACTCGCACATCTAGGACATGAGTGTCAGGATCTTTAAAGTCCGTGTGATGTAATGCATGCGTGCACAGACAAGACCTCGGTGAATATAGTGGAACTTGTCAACAGGACTTTCCCAGTGGAACTTCGTGACTGCACTTGACACTGACAGAGACACTGATTTTATAATGGGTTTTGGATAAGACTGTGTGAATCGCTTTTTTGGTGGATGCTGGCACTGTATAAGTTTTCACCATCCACTTGAAGGACATCATCATGATCAATAACCATAATTATGATAATCATCTCCATTTTCAGCATTACATGCTCAATGTTTGTCATTCATCTGTTTTACTCACCATTATTAACTGAACAATGGTGCTTGGTTTGTCTACGTGCAAAGGATTTTCAGTTGCAGCAGCTTCGCTTTCCTCTTTAGAATAACATAAACATCTTCTACCCCATTATCTGTTCTTAGTCACTGTCTTCCTCTGTCCTTTCATTTCTTTCTCGAAAGTTCTCTTCCTTTCTTTTCTTAGGTCTCCTCAACCTCTTTTTCTCAGTCCCTCTCTCTAGCTCCCTCCATCTCTCGTTAGCTCTCTGAGTCTCCCTTGTTAATCACCCCCCTTGATTTCCCTCTTTTGCTCCCTCCTTTTCTTGACTTTAACCATTCTGTCATGTGTTAGTGTGAGTGATGAACTAGGTACTGTCACATCACTGCCTGATAGCTTAGTAATCCCATGCCATGTGTTGAAAAAGATTATTCTCTAGTCTGAATTCAAGCACCATCAAATGCCAAACCTCTGGACTTTTTTTTACATGTGAAGTACCTGTGCCTGAGTATTGGGTGAATGGTAACATGCAGATCCAGAAAGTACTGCTTCAGTGGAGCAGAGAATGTGAAGAGCACGAGTCCAGGAGTTTGAAAGGATTTTGAAAGTTGTTCTCAAGTTCAAGTTATAATGTATCTTTTCAAAATATGAGTTTTTACTGGGATGAATCCTTGAATGTTGAAGAGAGTGCATGTTGTGTCTGCTTAGTAGGTCTGATTTTATTTGGGCTGATTGTCTGATTGCATATTTTCAATAAAGAATGTGCTACTCTGAAGTGGATGTGCGAGATTTGAGTATTTTTTGTGGAATTTTGGTTGGGTTGGATGCATGAGTGTGTGTGTGTGTTGCCTCCTGTGAGTAGAGTTTTGCTGGGCTGATAGTTCAAGCATGGCTTTTGTTGTTTTGAGGACAGATTTTTGCCTGTGTTGTTGGTTCCTAAATGTTGGTCATATCATGATTCTCATCCCACCTTTTCTTTTCTTCTCAAGACGAGAGCTTTTGAAAACGAACAATTGACATTTTTCTTGCCTTAAACTACCATTTTTGTTTGTGAATTTGTTTTTAGAAATACTGTATTGGTACAGTACCTCTGTGTTAACTGTATTGGTACCTCTGTGTTGATTGCAAAGCAATGATGTGTTGCTATGCTGAAAATGTGAACACTTGCATTGTTCACTTTGTCATCTTTCTCTCTCCATGTTAAAACAAAATGTAAAATGACAATTGATTTAGTGCACCTGCTTTGATCTGTTTGGTGTGCGATCTTTCTGAACTTGATGTAATATATTTGTGTGGTGTTCCCATACTGTGGATTTTGTTTGCAATCTTGTACATTACACATTGCTTTGTCATGTACAAAGGTTTTTGACTTTGTGTATATATAATATGATGTTTTTTGCAACAGTGTCGTTTGTATTCTTTGTTTGATTGTTAAACAATCGTGAATGGTTGTTTGGAAAACCAAGATCTGCGAAGTAAAATGATTTTAAATGAGAGAATTTTAAGAAATTTACCATAGTGTACATGCAATTGTTATTGCAAAATGTTCTTTGCGTGTTCTGTTTAAAGCATGGATTCCTTTGCTATGGGAAATGGAAGCTTGCGTTTGCATTCTGTTGAGAGAAATGTGGATTTGTGTTCAGTTGTGAGTGTGGATACACGTTGGAAGTAAAGTGTGGCAGCATGTTCAGTTTGCAAATGGTTATTCAGTTTTGGTTGGAAGTTTGATTTGTGTTCAAAAGGTTTCATGTTCTTTTTGGAAATACGAAAAGAGAGAGAGAGGTTTTTTGAGTAGCATGATAGGCTGAGATGACTTCAGTGTTTTTAGAAGGAATGTATAGTTTGCATGGCAGCCTGCAAAAAGCGTGGAGGTACATCAAACTTGCTGAAACGTTCATTGATGAATATGTAATTTTGTAATTACCATGGTTTTGAAAGTTGTATAGTTTCATCATAGTGTACATAGAATCTTCTACTTAACCACCTTTGAGTTTCTTTATAATCTTTGTTAACGACACATAGAGGGATCCCAGCGGCAAATGAAATGGTGTATTTTGTTTCTCAATTGATTTATTTGCGTGTGGTAGCCATAGTCATAGTGTGAAGTTGTGTCTTCATAAGTGTTACACACTATGTGGGATATTCAGCGGATTTCATTTTTTAAAATGTATTCTGATCTCTTGAATTTGGGTCATGTGATAAATCTTGGAGAACTTTCTTTGTATTTTCAAACAGAAAATGACAGGGCTAGGCAGGCATAAGTGAAAAATATGAACACAAGCCCAAAACAGTCATGTTATCATACATAACTAAGTCTGTTGTGTAATGACTTTGTTCATTTAATTTTGACTTTGTTTTAAATTATGGAGATATTGATAAACCAGAGAAGAATAAAAACGGACTATTTTTATTTTCTTTATCTTTTGCTTTAAGGTCTTTGAAATGTTAATTCCATAACACGTACGAACAATTTGAAGTGAGCTATAAAGTCGTGTTATTTAAACATTCATCATTAATTATTTTCAAAATGTTCGTTGTTCTTGCAGAATGTAAAAGACTTTTAATTTCATCTGTACTTCACAAACACATTAAAGGGGTTAATAATTTTTATTATCACTAGTGATCTCGACAACTGGAGAAAAAAAGAATCAGGATAACTTTCATCCCCATATACAACACAATTAATAAAATAAATGTATTAATTGTTTTAGAAATTATAGCTGGTGCTAAAAAAAATAAAAAAAAAAAAAAATAAAATGTAGAGGGGAAAAAAATGGGAAATAAAAATGTGCAAACATGTACATTTGCAAATGTTAATGTTATGTTTTTGTAAGCACTGTTCATGTACATAATACATGTATTAAAAATTAGTTAAAAGAGAAATTAACAATCCCTTCATCAACTTTCATAACCAACTTAAAATACTATCCAAACGCAAAAAACTTACATTCATTACAGTTGTATCTCTTATAACGTTTTTTGTCAAAGAAAAGATTAACTCGCTCCATACTTGTCGATTTTGTTGTACACTTTTCTCTCTGTATATTGGTCAATTGTACTATTTAGTAAAAAATGCATTAAAAGAAGTACTCCACAAAAGAACATAAAAATTGTAGGAGTTATTGTTGGCATATTGGTACAATATAGTGCAAAGTTTGAAATGTTTAAAGTTGAAAATATCTTTAGATTTTTGTCAAAGTAGATGACGCCAATTGGAGCATAATTCACACACCCCAATAAGATTTAAAATTGATTTAAAGGGTCTCCATTTCTGTTTTGTCAGCTCGTCTACACATTATAGGTTTTTAAATATTGCCAAAGAACGTTTTAATTTGTGTACTTTTTTGTGTTTTGTTCATTGTAAAGTAAATAATATTCAACTGTAGTTTGTCTTATACCTGGCTTGATCTTTCTACCCTCTCCCAATCCTTCCATCAACAACAGATTGGCAGTATACAAAATCATTTTTCACTTACATATAGGTTATTATCCCTCTCCCCAAATGGCAGTATACAAAATCATTTTTCACTTACATATAGGTTATTATCCCTCTCCCCAAATGAAAATGATTACAAACATTTGAAAATTAAACCTTAACTCAAAACCTTTTTTTTTTCAATCCATTCTTATTTTTGCTTATGTTGGGTTTGTGTAATGTATAATCAACACAAAAGGTCTCAGTATTGTGGGGTGCTTTTATTTTTAGTTGTGGCTTTTTTTTTCTTCCATTCAAAACATTTACATCACTAGACATCTAAAGCTAGCGATACACGGCAAGACTAGATCTTATGATACCCGCATATGCCGCTGCAGATCTGATGTCTTTGCTGATACACGGTATGTATGAGTCATAAGCCTGTCGGTAAAGGCATCTCGTAGTCTACGGCTAACTAGATCTAAATAGTTGCAAAAGCAATTGTTGTTAGCGCGTGATAAATTGATGACGCTTGTTTTTCAAATCGTCATTACATTTTTTTTAAGTAATATTAATATGCATTGCACAAATATATGATTCTTTATTTTCATATGGTTCATTGACATGAGTCACACGACAACAAAAATCACACTGTCGGCTGCACTTACGATCCAGCAAAATATTTAGCAGGCTTCATGAAACCGTGCCTGTATTGATGAAAGTGCGCGGTTTCTGGTCCCTTGGTCTTTGTAGACCTGCAATGATGTGTCCCATAAGCAGCTATGTTCATGGTACAACTCAATCAAAATTCCTGTTTGGTGCTTCGACAGGTCTGCCATTTTTCAGTTTGTAGGTCGCGGTTTGACCTTCACCTCGGAGTTCAATCAAATAGCTGTTTTGATTGGCTGTCTGACCTCCACTGTCGTATCGCGCCGTGAAAAAATAGAACATGCTCTATCGATAAGACTTGAGGACAATTCCTACCGATCCGGGAATTTCCGTAGTCATATGCGGGTATCATATGATCTAGTCTTACCGTGTATCGCCGCCTTAAGAGAGGTTGTAAATATAGATTAACCCTGTACAAAAGCGATATAGAATCTAAGAAAATGAGCTTTTACAGCTCAGAAGCAAAACTTGTTTGTCTTTTAAAAAGTTATTGTAGTAAGAAAAACTGAGTTTGATGGCAATGATGGTGCTAGTACCGGTAGGTTAAATACTACGAAATAGGGCTGGGACTACAGCAGGTAAATAATATTAATAGGGCAGGAACAGTGGATTAAAAATATTCACCAAAATAAATTATTGAAGTTAAATACTGTAGATATTTCATTAGGTACGCATTGGAGCGTGTTCTCTTTCAACCCAGTTGTGGTCCTGATTCGGCTCTTTGCAGTCCGCCGGACGCTATAAACAATGACCAACTAAAACTGGCTTGGATTGCTTTGAAACTGTGCCTTGGTTAACAAGCAAATGTTTCTGGATTTCTGAAGCCAGCAGCACAGGTATAACTCTTAACAATGCAAGCCCGTACTGGCAAAGTTATCATTACTAATCCTTGGACATAGATTCCAGCGCCGAAGAAGAAGAATCACCACCAACCCCTAACTTCTGCCATAGAATCTTCCCAGCAGCAAATGATGAACCATTGCCATCTGAACATCTACGGACTTGCCCCGACTTCATTTGATCGCTTAGAAAATCAAGGTTGACTCAATGCTTTTCATGTTTTTTTCTTTCACTATTTATCGTTCGAATGTTCTGACCTTGGTATATTGAGAGTGAAGCTCGAACTTTGTACCGATAGAATTTTTTTTTAATAAAAAATAATTATATACAACTTTTAAAACATCTCCTTTTTAAAATTATGATTTGTTGGTCAGAATAACTCTGTAAAACTGCAAAAAGAAGCAGATCTGTATATAGAAAATCGTCGTTCCATCCATTTTGTATTTGATGTTGTTTACAAGTTCACTGATAGATATCTTTTTTTTTTTTTTTTTTTTTTTTATTATCCATGGTTCTTTTGGCAACTGTACTATGAGCAATTGTGTTGTTTACTTACAAGCAATTGTGTTGTGTAAACGTTCATTACAAAACAAACTTCTCACTCCCCACTCCCGCCCAAATTCTTTGGCAGTTATGTCAGTTATTTACAATCATTAGGAATCATTCAATTTTGTTTTATGTGTAAAATAAATTCAAAGCTTTTTTTAAAATAAAATTTAACTGTCATTCATTACATTTTGTTCTGTGTAAATTTCATTGCATTTTTCAGTTGCATCGTATTTTTCAACCTTGACCTTGAAACTATGAATTATAATGTACATGGATTTGTCACATTGTCATCTTCATAATTTCTTTGTTTGCATGTTGTGAAGTCAGATTCCTTTTTTTTTTCCTTCTTCTTTCAGATTTGTTTTTCCGACCAATTTTTTTTTCTGAATAATTTCTTTGTGGCCTATTTTTTTTATTTTTATTTACATTTATTAAAATTTTTTATATAGACCCTTTATTTGAGGTTACTATTTAGTTTCATCTGTAATTGTGTGTGCTTCTGAAGGTTCCATGTTATACATGTTTTAGCTATGTGAACTGAAGTATCTTTTAAAATGTTTTTTTTTGTTGTTTGTTGTTTTTTTTTGGGGGGGGGGGGGGGGGGGGGGGATTGAGGACTTTGGGGGTCCGGTCAGAAGAGAGTAGCAAAGTAATGTTAGTCATAAGCAGCTTGTTTTTCCGTTATTGTGTGCGTATGGTTTGTTCACGGTGTGTATTATCCAAAATAGTGTATGTTTGTATAGCAATGTGTTTGTGTGTGTGTTATTACTTGACTCCTTCCTTTTATTTATTTTTTTTCCCCGTTGTAATTCAAAACTACATGCGAGAGAGGCACAGAAAATTTGATAAGAAAGGGAGAGAAAAAACAAATAGTGAAGCGACACTATAATTGATCATTTGAGTACATGTATGCTTGTGTGTGTGTATCTTTGTGGAAATAAAATACCAGTGAAAGATAACTTACGTTTTTGTTTATCCATGGATCTGCCCAATGTTTTTGTTTTCTTTTGTTTGTCGCTTTTTTTTTTTTTTTGTTGATTGTTTTTCATTGGTTTGGTATTTAATGTGTGTGCCTCCTTCATGTTCTTTTGTCTTCTTTTTCTTCTCCTATTTATTTCCCAGGTTCTTTAAGACAAATGTATTCTTGTTCTCAAAAGTATAATTTTGCAGTTACATTACATTACATGATTATTGCTTTAGGTCCAGTGGACTCTTCCACACTGAACAACACCCGATCTGCATAAAAGATCTGCTGAAACAACCCTAGTGGTAAAACTGAATGCTCTCCACCAGCCAGTCACTTTACAATAAAGACAATCCACGCGTGGGACGCTGAGGCTATACTCTAATTTATCGAACTCCCATTTACAAAAACAAAATGAATACAAACATACATAACATACATACATACAAACATACATATAAAACGCCTACATTGCTAAATAATAAGATCATAGGAAGCTTGTGACCACCTGGCAGAAAGCGTCCAATATTCCCAAGCTGATCCAACAGACCTCACACACACACACAAGGAGTCTTGTCCCGGAAGAGTTTTCAAGAAAAAAGGTAGGTGACTGGTCTAGCGAAGAAGAAGATAGTATAGCAGATTGATAGAACATAGCAGGAATGAGAAAGACTGTGACTGGGAATTTAAAGCACTAAATTTTTGCAGTGAAGTCTTAGATACGCTGAAAATGCTATTTTTAAAAAACGAAACAAATAGAAAACAAGCAAAATTAATCATTTGTCTGTCGATCCGCCGCCCTTAAGCAAAACTTGCAAGTGGCTTAATATCTCGGAACCCATTTCATTTTCAACTATCACAACCAAACTTGGTAAGATCATATATATCTACGCAAAATCATAAATGATCAGTGTATTAATGGACTTCACTTCAAGGTCACTGGGTCAACAAATGTTAGTCAAAAAATTACAATTTTTTAAGAATTGTGCATGATGAATATCAAATGAGATGCTCATACCATGCAAATTTGGTCAACCTCGCTACAAGGTCAAGTTTACTGGAGCTGTACAGTCATTTAGGTTCTTTGAAATGATCTCTACCCTAAACTATGAGATATAAAAAGTCCTTGATAAAGTCCAAATTTGTATTTATAGATGATAGATTGATCTTTCATATTATGTTCCGGTTTTTTGCGTTGATCTTGAGGGTGTCTTTTTAGGCCTTGCAGAAACATTATTTGAAAATTTGTCATTATACATTGTAATGGCTCTATATTTAACTTATAGTATGCAACAGCATTGGGTTATTTGTATATACATTAGCATGAGGTTATGACTGTGAATGTCGGTCATGTCAAGGTCATCCCAATGTTACTGTTTTTTTTTACAACTTTAGCTGTCGTTTATTTGATCGTACTTGAGTGTATTTGGAGCTGTAGGCCAAGATCAATAGATCAAAGTTGGTATTTGCATTTTAATGCCATGATTTCATTTAGTTTTCAGTTTTTTGTTTGTTTTGTTTTGGTTTTGGTTTTGGTCTGGGCGCTAGTTTTCATGTTAAATTATTGAGAAGCATGCGAGTCACATGGGCTTGCCCTTCTAGTTATAATTTATGGTTTTTATTTACCTGAAAAAAGTGATGTATGATTATGTCTTGCAAAACCGCGAAAAGTTGAAGGGCAACATCATAAATACAAACAAAATAAGTCACGTTACAGAGAAGCATGATTATGCACGTTTTCTATTAGTATTAGCAGTACACTTGTACTTTCTGCTATTTGCACTAGCTCACATGGTGCACATGATCTACTGACTGACCTTGGCCCATCTTCCATCGCTATTGAAAGGAAGAGATAAATATGACGGTCTACTAGCGCCAAAACCGAGAGTTACCATTATCACGAGATACTTGAAATGATCACGTGTTCTGTATAATTTACAGAGATATTTTTTATCGGTAATCCGCAGTGCTAGTTAATAATTATAATTATCAGTATTTGCCACGCTTTCCTAGCGCCCAAACCGGATAATTACAAATATCATGAGATAATTACAATTATCAAGTGATAATTACAATTATCACTGAAAATTATAAATATTAATTTAATACTGATGAGCATGCGATGCGCGGCAGCGGCACTGTTCCCAGCACGCCTGGGGTTTTGGCCCTAGTAAAGCGTGGCCAAAACTGAAAATTAGTAATTAACACTGTGAATTACCGGTATCACTGTGAATTACACAGAACACGTGTTAATTACAATTATCACTGATACATGTAAGTTTTGCAGGTTTTGATGCTAGTAAACCGCATTACCAGAATTAAGCATGATCACGTGAAAATTATAATTATTATGTGATAATTACAATTTTTAGTTTTGGCGCATTTCCAGGCGGATTGTTAGAGCCAAGACTAAAAATTAAACATGATCGCGCGAACATATTTGTAAATTATAAATGATAATTGTAATTATCTCTTCATAATTGTAATTATCCCATGATATTTGTAATTATCACATGATAATTGTAATTATTAGGTTTTGGCGCTAGTAGGCCGCCATAGATAAACCGCAATGCTCGTATCTGGTTGTGAGAAAAGGCAATCTGTCGCTTTTGAAACAATCCGAGAGGGAGAAGGCTTCGTCGAGTCTCGGACACGCTGTATAAGCAAATACTTTCTCCTGTGCTCCAACTACGAGCGTCCGCATGGCCATAAAGCGACATAGTTTGTAATGTTTTAGGGCTATCCATTGCCTAAAGGGTCCCAGCGACATAGTTTGTAATGTTTTAGGGCTATCCATTGCCTAAAGGGTCCCAGCGACATAGTTTGTAATGTTTTAGGGGTATCCATTGCCTAAAGGGTCCCAGCGACATAGTTTGTAATGTTTTAGGGGTATCCATTGCCTAAAGGGTCCCAGCGACATAGTTTGTAATGTTTTAGGGGTATCCATTGCCTAAAGGGTCCCAGCGACATAGTTTGTAATGTTTTAGGGGTATCCATTGCCTACAGGGTCCCAGCGACATAGTTTGTAATGTTTTAGGGCTATCCATTGGGGTGTCGGATAGTGCAGTGGTTGGAGCACTCGCTACTGTGTCGAAAGTGAAGCCCCGTCCGGTGCGGTTAGCACTTGGATGGGTGACCGCTAAGGTGTGAAGCGACAAACAACAACGCCCCCAGTTGACTCAACTGTGATTGAGTACCTACTCTCTTGAGGGTGGGGAAGGTAAAGCAGCGAGGGAGAGAGTTGGGCATCACCCTCATTACGCTGGCCCAAGATAAGTGTGATCTCCAACATCACGCTCCCCTACGGCCACAAGGCTATGGGACTACCTTTACCTACCTACCTTTAGGGCTATCCATTGCCTAAATGGTCCCAGCGACATAGTTTGTAATGTTTTAGGGGTATCCATTGCCTAAAGGGTCCCAGCGACATAGTTTGCAATGTTTTAGGGCTATCCATTGCCTAAAGGATCCCAGCGACATAGTTTGTAATGTTTTAGGGGTATCCATTGTCTAAAGGATCCCACTTTCGCCACAACCTTACCCCAGACTCATATAACTTTACAGTTAAAGCACGTTAATGTGGGTTCCATTCGCTGTCCAGACATTGTAATATATGATAGGTTATAGTCTGGCATACCCCATGACACAGGTTCGAAACGAGTGGCAAGCGAAAAAAAAAAAGTGACAATTGCTCACTGTCTACCTTGGCAGAATGACTGCACTGGTGGTCCAGTGTTGGTTGAGGTCCCAAGGTCTACCCCTTCAACATTCAACATAATTTATTGCCAAGTGAATAATACACAAGGAATGCATTTGGTCAACGCTGCAGCACCACACAAAAGCACATATAAAACATAGAGAACATGTGAACAAGCTAACAGCAAATCACAATAAAAGCATGAAACAGATAAACTATTGTACAAAAGGGCAAATATATATTTGCTAGTCAACGCACACACACACACACACACACACACACACACACACACGCGCGCGCGCGCGCGCACACACGCTGCTGAATCCTAGCCATCCAGTTTTCACTCTCCATCCATTCGACCTCGTGTTACTTTAACATTAGCGACAAAGTTACTGGCTCTCACAACGAAACATGGCGTCGGCATGTGCTTGAGGCAATGGGTAGAGAACTTTGATAACTTCGATAAATTTGAAAAACTGTGGTTCTGAGGGAGGACTACACTGTAGTGCACTGACACTGGATACACTGAAATTGGATACTGGGAAGAAAGACAGCTTAGCATAGGAGGTAAGAGAATAGTATGTTCGGCATGCGGAAATCTATGTTTAGCCTACTAGAGCTGCAAAAGATGGATGGTCATCCACTTCTGCCATATTACCATTGGTGGGTTTGGACAAAGACCTTGATATATAAAGACATGCCATGAGGCAATATCGTCCCCTATACGCTTATGTGTCCGGGGACTTTAATCTATTTTAACTAACTAACTAACTAACCCACTTCAACAGAGTTTACATGTAAAACAGCGATCCTAGCGGTAGTCCTGTTTCTATTTCAAGGGAGGTAATACGCGTTCAATAAACAACTGTGTCGGCAAGGTCTACAGTCGATGCAAAAGCTCTTTTATTTCACAGTTTTCTTTGTTTTGCGTAATTAAAATAAATAAATAAATAAATAAAAGTAGTTTGTTATATTAAAATATATACTATACTTTAAAACAGTCAAGCTGATCTCATGCTGATAAACAAAAGAAGTAAGTTTGCATGCTACTTTCCTACTTTGATAAGTTCAGCATGCCCCTGCTATCATATTATTTTATCTGGTATATTATCTTTACTTGCTATAAATGTTTAAATAAGCCTGTAGAAATTCTAGAGTTTTAACTCTTTGGGTACTATATTTTATAACAAACTGAAATGTAATGTAAACACAGAATGTCCTGTAAAACGTGGACAGAGAGAGTGCACCTTCTCCGACATCTCAATAGTTTTTCTGTTAGCTCAGATATACTTAGTCGATTTTATCAGTCATTTATATAAATTTTCTTTTATTTGCTGGTTTCGAAGTTTATCTGTATCTGATGGAAACAGCTTGTCAAGTATCGCAAATCTGTTCTCAAAGATTACTGGCTTGAGACATCAAGACCTGAGCAGTTCTATTTTTTTTGTGTGTAGGTATGTGTGTGTGTGTTTGTTTTTATATGATCACCACCCCACAATGTGTGCCACCTTGTCGTACTTTCTTCCTAGCGCGCGGCATTTTCCCAAGTGACGACAGTTATTTCGCTAGGTGGCGCTTCTCTAATATCGAAAGTAGCGAACTCCCGGAAGTGGGCCTCATGGCATGTCTTTATATATCAAGGTCTTTGGTTTGGACGATAAACTTAGATATTTATTCGTGACTGGTTTTATGCCTGATCATTGGACAAAACCCGCCTCCTTCTGAACCTACCCACAGGCGGCGGAAGCTGCTCAGGATTGGGGGGGCACACACACATTTTATTTACTGACATCAGGACCGGACCTTGGAAAAGTCGAGGGGGAGGTTACAGATTCAGCGAAGGCGCGAAGCGCCGAGCCTTCTAGGGGGGTCCGGGGGCATGCTCCCCCGGAAATTTTTTTTTTCAAGGATGCAAAATGGTGCAATTTGGTGCAATCTGAACCTTGAAAAAGCCATTTGTGATGGTCTGGGACTTTGAGCTTTTTGAACAATTGAACTGACAAACTCTGGGGTACAAAAATTATCCTCTGCCCCTCCCTTAAAAAACAAAACAACACACACACACACAAGCATTTATTTATCAGCAGAGATGTTTTGTATACTATTATTATTCATTACTTTTTGTTGATCGTTAACGGTATAAAGCTTTACCTTGTAGTTTATGAACATCACCGCCCTGCTTTCATTTAATTCAGTCTTGCTGCACTAGGTTCCTCGGCATTAGTACCATTTGTGAATTGTATCTTCTGGCAAAACAGTTCACTGCCTCTTTGAAGTCAATATCAACATCCCTGTGCACTTTCAGTAAAGCAATTAAGTCCATTGAGTCTCTGTTGCCCCATTGTAGAGCGCAGGTAGTTTTTCAGGTTGCGCAACTAACTGTTTGAACGCTCACACTCGGCAGTAGTGACAGGCAGGGTGTAAAGGTTCTTTAGCATGATGAACAGGTTTGGATAAAAATCCCTGTCACAATGTTTCAGTGCTTCTGATGCCGTGGATGGGATGATAGCTGTCACATTCTCAGCAGCACTTCGCCATTTGCAAACCCACCGTTGGTATTCTGCATCAAGCGTAGCGTTGTCTGGTAGGTCAGACTCCCACAACATTGCCAGTGTCTTCACCCTTTCTGGAACCTGCATGAAACCATCCTGGTTGTCTATTAAAGTGCTTGGCACCAGACAGAGACCATCAACTGCTAGGCCAGCATTTTTGAACCTCGAGTCCAATTCGGTTGACAGGTGTTCCAAGAAAGGAATGGCAATGCTAATCTTGAAATGTTCTTCTGGAGTGGCCGCAGATTGGTTGTCACGGAGAGTCTGTCGGGATGCTTGACGAGGAACAATAACACCAGTTATCAAAGCATTTGCCATTTTGCTGACTTCACCAAACCAGGCAACGAACGCTGTGTCGACATCTCTTCTAATAGAAGACATGCAGTTACTGACCTCTTTGATTTCCCAGTAGGCATCGACAACATCTTTTGTCCTTTTCTGCAGCTTCACTGTCAAGGGTTTCCATTTCAACGATGTTTTTGGACGATTTAGCGATGGTCGTTTCAATGGATGTTCGTTACAACGAATTGTCATAATTATCCTTAACATCTTAATTAATATTTCTAAAAAGTCGTTTTTGGTGGATTAGGGCAGTATCAAGGTGAAGGTGCTGGAAGAGGCTTGCGGCCAGAACAAGAAAATATGGCTGCATTTACTAATTTAGGCTTAGGGGTTGGGTTACTTGGTCGTTTCCAGGGGAAAACGCTTTGGACGTTTCAACGGATCCCTTGAAATGGATTTCCGTTGAATTGACTATAAATAACTCTTTGTACGTTGGACCAAAAGTGACTAAAAACTGCATTTTTTTTAAAAACAATTAAAAAAATTGAAACTCTTTGCATTAAAAAAATCATTTTTTTTAATTTGGAGGAGGGGGGAGGGGGGGGTCCAGAACCCAGGTATCCCCCCCCCTCTGGGTCCGGCCCTGGACATTTACTCCAAATAATTTGAACTATTTTCATAGAAACTATGTGAGAGAGAGAGAAAAAAAAGATATATCATTATATTTCTACAACTGTGCATATAAGAGAGTGAGAGAGAGAGAGAGAGAGAGAGAGAGAGAGAGAGAGAGAGAGAGAGAGAGAGAGAGAGAGAGAGAGAGAGAGAGAGAGGAGGGTAGAGAGAAAGGGAGAGAAACTGACCTGGCAATGTTGATCCATCACAGTAACAAAAACAGCAGTCATGCATGTCATTTGGCATGGGAAATTACACCGTTAATTTTTCAAAGTATGCCTGACGGCGTTCATTTGTATTGATAAATTCGTAAGCAGTTTGCGCTAGGTCTAGTTGATCTACTTTGTCTTCGAACACATGCATTATAAGACATTTATTTAGACGCTCCTGCGTCATCGTTGCCCGAAGGTATGTTTTTACCCGCTTTAGGGCTGAAAAACTGCGTCCAGCCGTTGCAGTTGTGGTTGGGATGGTGAAGTACAGTCTGAGAAGTTTATCCACTTCACTCAGCATCCGTCGCACAGTGTCAGAAGCTTTCAGTTCATACGGCAGTGCTTGGAAGATGGTGATCCTAGAGTTAGCCACCTTCCTGGTGTCACCCGGTGCATGTGGGAGGATTCTTGCTGAGTTTTGAGTCTGTCCAAGTCGATGTCAGCGGAATATGTATCTTTGATTTCTTGAGGAATTTTTGGTCTCTTCCCTGCTGCTCCATCACTTAGAAGAACTTAAATTTTCCTTGGTAAGTCGAGAGCTATTTGATCAAACCGGCTCTTTAAATGTTCTTTGGTGTTGTCAATAGCCTCACAGTATTGCTGTCTGTAGTAAGCAGATGGACAAGAGTAGCTGTGACCCTGTGAGCCATCGTCCAGTCTTCATGGAGGCTGCTTCAGTGTAGGAACGCACAAATTTGCAGCTTTAGTTGTGATGTCAGCAAAAAATGTCTCATAACAATCTTCATGCCGCATGCTTTCCAGTGTTCTCAGACAAATGTCAGCAGCGTTTACTGCGTCATCACAAGTCGTTTGTTTTCTTTCAAGAACTGTCGCCAACTCTTCAGTCACAGCAAGGATCTCATCTTTGAATCATTTTGCAACTCCTGACCCATGACCCTGAAAATTACTCGCCCCGTCGTAGGCCTGGCCCCTACAGTTTTGCACTGGCAAGTCAAGTCTGATCAAGCAATCCTTCAGTGCTTTGAAAATGGTCTCAGCACAGATATTGTTAACTTGCATCAGTCCAGAGAAAGGGGGAAAATATTGGTTTGAACCTCCAAATAATGTTTTCTGAGGGGCTGAATATTGGGGGGGCAAATGTATAGGTTTGCCCCCCCAATATTTTTCTGGAGGGGGCCAGTGCCCCCCTTGCCCCCCCGCTTCCGCCGCCTGTGCTACCCATAGACTTAACGCGCACAACAGAAGGAATGTTGCCCATAAAGTATTGGCGTTTGATTGGTCGAGAGCTGTAATCCAATACTCCACTCCAATACAAATTAGGGGCATCGCGTAAGCTTTTTATTTATGTGCTCCCCATAGAAAGTAGACGATCACGTACATCACCTTATAGACCTGCATACAGTTTTAAGCTAAAATCTCGAACGCCTCAAGCAAACAGAAATTTCCATTGCTTTGCAGCTTGGTTAAGTCCCCGTAAGCGTAAAGGGGACTATCATATTAAGATTGCAAAACGAGGGTTACCCAAAAAATGGAGGGAGGTTAAATATTACAGTTAAAATTTCAGGACAAGATGGGGAAAATAACACTATCAGACTATAAAAACATACCGAACAGGAGGAGGGCGGGGCCATGCAGACAACACGCAAATAGCTCAACTGACCTACAAAAAAAAATTAATTAAACTTGTGGTGGTATAAACGGGTGGTGACAGACCGTAGATCACCTAATAAAACCTGTCAACACTAAAAGGGTAGACGGTAAGACATAGTCTTCCGAGAGGGACGATAAGATGGTGCAAGCACCCAGGGCTTAAAATAATAATTTTTTTCAATAAGTACAAAAATAAAATTTCTAAAGGCACCGTGCTCTCAGTGCGGGCATAGCAACCATGCACTCACTACCAGGGCTGTCCCGTGGACTCCCCAGATGTGGGCCATCGGACGCCCGAAGCACATGACCATCAGTAAGTTTATTTATATAAAGATACTGATAGGTTGAAGATGGCAATACACAATTTTTTTTGGAAAATGGGGTTTTCTTAAAAGAATAATATACACAAGGCAAAAAGGTCAAGCCCTGTCCGGGCCATTGTGTTGTGTCCCTGGGAAAGACACTTTACTCTCGTTTCCTACTCCTTCGGATGAGAGTATAAACCGAGGTCTAGTCTGTGTCGCATGCACTCCATCATAACGGACTTTAAAGATCCTGACGCTCATGTCCTAGACGGGTGAGTGCCGGTAACAAGAACATACCCAGCACTTGGTTGCAGAGTCCTCAATGAGCTGAGGGTGGCAGCCCCCAACGAAAGAAGAAAGAAAGAAGAAGAAAAGGTAATACGAATTTAAAATATGGTAAGCACTAGACAGTAAATCACTAAATAGTATTTTTTTTTTAAAATCAATTCTGCAGCGCACTCTCAACTCGTATTTATACTTTATAGTCAGCTTCTACGGCTGACCCGTCGAGAGATCGGGTAGCTCAGATGGTAGACCGAAAGGTCCCTGGTTCGAATCCCGGAATGGCCAACGAGTGACCATATTATTTTCACCTTACCATCAGACTAGTTCGCTGGTGTCAGAATAATATGACCTGTAGTCGCCTATACGCTCCGGTGTCACGTGACTATAAATAATGTACACCTGACCCGTCAACTTCCATATTAGACAGGAATCCAGATCGCCGGTAAAAATCATTTAACAATAGGACTTGCATGCTCACCTTCTCAGCAGTCTCTACAACTCTATATATGCAGGAACCTACATATTAACCTCGGCCTACAGTTTATGCAGGTCGGCAGGTTCCGTTAAAAACATGGGTACATTATTTGGGTGATTGTGAACTCTTACTACGGTACATGCAGTGTATGAAATAGACGAAGCTTGCCGTCTAACTGCTAGTGCAAGTCTCACTGTCACACGTTCATAGTCTTCGGTGATATACTACTGCGTAATCTAATCGGTAGATATACGGTTCAGAGTGTCATATATTGAAATTAAACCCTTTTGCTTTCGAAGCTACACCGGCAGTTTTCATCTGCTATCAAAGAAATTCTTTTAGTGAAATCCTGCCAGAAGATTTGGTACAGCCTCTATTTTATAGCCTTCAAAGACGTAAATTTGCGTCGTCTGCAAAAGATCGAAATGGCGACTGCAGTGACTCCTTTCAGCCTTGATAACCCTGTTTTCAAAGCCTTCGTCACCTATGGACTGGTT
This sequence comes from Oncomelania hupensis, assembly GCA_036898135.1. Lineage (NCBI taxonomy): Eukaryota > Metazoa > Mollusca > Gastropoda > Littorinimorpha > Pomatiopsidae > Oncomelania > Oncomelania hupensis. The sequence continues at coordinate 2,065,484 of CM072527.1, forward strand.
GTTATTGGAAAGACGATGATGATGAGCTTCGCAACGGCAATACAACGATTCAAAAACAAAGTGAGTACTTATGCTATTTCCTTCTCTTCTCTTATGTTTATCTATTAAAAAAAAAATCTTGAATAACATTTTTGTTTAAAATGCATTGTGAATCGGCCTTCGTGAGCCCTGAATCTTCTCTTCGTTGTAAAAGTCCTTCCCATCTGTTTCTCACCATTATCGGATGAATTGCTTATCCATATGCTTATGAATGCCGCTAGTCTTGACAGCGGATAGACATGGAATTTAATGGGTATCTGGCACTGACTGCCTTCTTATGAAACTGGCCCTGGGAAAAAAAAGGAGCTACTTTTACCGCACTCATGGGTTTAGACAAACCGGTAGACCTAAATAGGCTCCCAGTGTTCTCAGTATACATATAGAAAGTGCAAGTGCTTTTATGCCAGTGCTTACCCCTGTTGGTGTGCCGGGCTTTTCTGTATAAATACCACCCTAACTGTCGCGAACCGATCAGACACAAGTACACGCGCAGTCACTCACATAGAACCAAACATACAAGCGTTCCTGATCGGCCGTACGTCCTTCAGTTGCTGAGACGAGAAAAGAAATGACGTACAAACGCGTACAACGTGCAACCAATGACAAGGATCGATTATCACAATTCCAATCACACTTTATTCATGCAACTAAACCAACTTTCACTGACACAAGCTAAACTCAATCAAAGTGATGGGATGAAAACGATGAACAATCACGATAACATCAACATGATAATTACATTACATTACATGGTTATTATTTTAGGTCCAACATGATAATAGAGAAGGTCAAAGTCACAAGGAGGAGGGTGAAGGAAAGGGAATAGATAGTTGATTGAACCTGGTGTGGTAGGCGGAGTTCGTTCCGGTTCCACGTGCCACTTCCGGTGTCGCCAAAGGTCATGTACGTGGTCAGGAGAGGAGACCCAGGCAGGTTAATCGTCACGAAGAAAGAGGGTAGACGAAGACTTGGACAGGCGATCACGTAGAAACCACATCACAATGTAGAGCAGAGGTGAAGTAAGTAGAGTGAAGAGAAGTACGATAAGTCCAATACGGCTTACGGAGTGCAGGAAACACCGCCGAGTTGCCCCGCCACGGTGCTGGAGGTTGACACAGTACTAAGGTACTACACACTACCAATCCTGGCAGTACTTCTAGTCCAACTGACTTCTAGAACAAGTGATGTCACGTCACACGAACTCACATGCCAACAAGGCAACAGTCACAGACTAGACTTTCAACACGCCCAGTGGAATAAGCTAGGCTAATTTTCTTTAGCTTTACCGATCATCCAGTAAAATGGCTATTATCACAACGAAGTTATTCTCAAAGACAACTTAATCTTCTAACAACGCTGCCAACTGTCTGCCACTGAACAAACACTGTCACTGCCTATTCAGCTCTGTCAATTTCCTCTAGAGATTTTAAAATTATAAGAAGATCCTAGAAACTGAAAAAACTATAGGTCGTTCTTCTTTGAAACTAGCCTGCAGTGCGCATATTCACAAACTTATTATATATTATCATACTCTGTCTTGCCGTCGGAAAGTTATAATCTTCGCTCACTTTCCGTTATAGCTACATGTACGTGCACTCCGGGAAATTATCCTTCCAACTGTCATCCATCCCTATTCACTTCCATTATTATCATCCACTCTCTCACCTGTACTTTATCCAAACTATCTGAGACAAAATACTTCTCGCTGCGCGACACCCATATTGTGGAAATGAAGAGCTTTAAATTACCACCGTTTCTGTCATTCTCATTTATTTTGTTCTCGTTCTTAATCTGTTCTATCAATGTACTATCTTCCGTCTTCTTCGCTAGACCAGTCATCTACCTTTTTTTTTTCTTCTTGAAAACTCTCCCAATACTCCTGGTCTGTGTATGGGGTCGGTTGGGTCAGCTTGGGGATATTGGACGCTTTCTGCCAAATGCTCGCTTGGGCTTTCTATGGTATTATTATTTAGTAGTTTAGGCATTTTATATGTATGGGTTTACAAGCTATGTGTATGGGTGTTTGGAAATACTGTACAGTTGAATGGCTTTCCATTTTGTGTTCGTCTTCCAGAAGGAAAAAACACCAAAGAGTCACAACACCGCCAAAAATGCCGATTTTAACCTGTGCACTGTGTGTGTGTGGGTGTGGGTGTGGGTGTGAGTGTGTTTGTGTGTGGGGGGGGAGGGTGTGTGTGTGTGTGGGTGTGTGTTTGCGTACGCGCGCGCGTGTGTGTGTTCCCCAAGAAAATTGTTCAAAAAGAACAGATGAAAATGAAGTTTTGTACCGCCACTGTCAATGTTGTCTTCGTGCCTCCTATTCCAGAGAGATGTAGTAACGGAATTCAGAGAATCACCCCTGTCGTTCACTCCACTCCAAACTAATTCACTCCAGTGTCCACTCATAATGCAGTTTGTAAAGCGCAGCACTCCTGGTCCATGTCGCAGAAACATGCCTACGCCAACGCAATATTGGCAATCACACTTGAGGCACTGAAACGTTACAAGTTATTATAATGTCGCGCGCTGTATTATATACAGGTTGCCCAAGAATAGCTGCTGGCGTCTAGTGAACAGTGTTTATTCGCCCCTTTCTTACTTCCTGGCCACATACCACGAGGTTTGACTGTATGTTTTAAAAAAACTGTTCTCCTTTGTGCAAATGGTAGATAACTCTATCAACATTATAACATAAATGGTTTATTGGGATTGTTTACTATTATTATCGATACTAGTTATTTTGTAAAAGTGGGCAACAAAATCAAAATTAAAAGTTTTACTCATGTTTGATTTTATTTTATTTCTTCATCACAAAATTGTGCACTGAATACTAGATCCATAATGAATCGACTTTATTTGCATGTGATTTTGTTTGAAACCATAATTTATTGTTCCATACATGCATAGTACATAGGCCTGGTTGTGTAATACTGATTACGAACAGCTCAGGGCTATGGTTTATAAGCGACCTAATGTAGAACAGAGACCCATTGAGGGGCCGGGTAGCTCAGTTGGTAAGAGCGTCTTGCTAGTAACCGAAAGGTCGCTGGTTCGAATCCCGGATTGGTCAACGTGTGATCATATCATTTCCCCCTTTACCAACAACTGGCCCGCTGGTGTCAGTATAAATCGGTCCAGTAGTCACCTATATGCGAAAGTGTCGTGTGACTATAATCTACATACAAACAACAACAACAGAGACCCCGTCGTCCCCTTTACGCTTTGGTATTGGGGACGTTAATCTAATCCCGAACCGAACAGAGACCAGGAGGGGCAGGGTAGCTCAGTTGGTAGAGCGTTTTACTAGTAACCGAAAGGTACCTGGTTCGAATCCCGGATTGGCCAATGTGTGACCATATTATTTTCCCCTTACCATCAACTGGTTCGCTGGTGTCAGAATAATGTGACCAGTAGTCGCCTATACGCTTCGGTGTCGTGTGACTATAGTCTACAGTTACAGAGACCAGAGGGGCCGGGTAGCTTAGTTGGTAGAGCGTCTTACTAGTAACCGAAAGGTACCTGGTTCGAATCCAGGATTGGCCAATGTGTGACCATATTATTTTCCCCTTACCATCAACTGGTTCGCTGGTGTCAGAATAATGTGATCAGTAGTCGCCTATACGCATCGGTGTCGTGTGACTATAATCTACAGTTACTCAGTTTTTTTTAAAAGAGACCAGTCATCTACATATATTTCCTTAAAAACTCTTCTAAAACTGTATATTGTATTTGTAGCCTATATGTCTGTTGGGTCAGCTTGGGAATATTGGACGCTTTCTTCCAAATGGTTACTAGGCTTCCTATGATATTATTATTTATTATTATTTAGCAATGTAGGCATTTTATATGTACGAGTTTTGTTGATATTTTATAATGATGTTTATATTCTATTTTATTTTTGTAAACGGGAGTTAGATAAATTAGAGTATAGCCTCAGCGTCCCCTGCGTTCAATTTATTGTAAAGTAACAGGCTGGTGGAGTGCCTTCAATGTTACCACTAGGGTTGTTTCAGCAGATCTTTTATACGGATCAGGGGCGAGTCCTCTTTCAACCAACCTATGGTCCTGATTTTGTTATCCTGATTCGGCTCTTTGCAGTCAGCTGGACCCTGTAAGCAATGAATATCTAACTAACCTGGGACTGTAATAGTCCCCTTGCCATTTCTTACCAGAAGGCCAGAGACGGCGATGGTTTTTTTCTTCCAAGTGAACTCTCCCCAAATTTCCCGATCTTGCGATACATCACCACTCCCTAAACCGGTAATCGGTGGGTGTTGCGGCGGCCCCTAGCATCGTGTATGCGTGTGTATGTGTGTGTGCGCGCGTGTGTCCATGCGCGCGTGTGTGTGTGCGTGTGTACGTATATAACAATGTTTTGTCTTGCCACGTGCATACGTTGTGTGTTGTTTGTAGGCCTAAGCATTGTTTGTGTGTGTGTAGCCTAAGTGAGCGCGGGGGAGTTCTTGTGCCCGATTAATAATGTTTTTGTATATTTGTGTGAGTGTCTTAACTCGCGCGCACGTGTATGTAGGCAACGCGTGCGTTTGTTTCTGTGTGAGCGAGCGCGCGCGCGCGTGCGTGCGTACATAACTGGTGTGCCATTCCCGAGTTGCCTAGAATAAAAGCGCCACAGAGCGTTTGCGCCTGCTCCGCACGAACTATTTTCCTTCCGGGCAACCTTTAGCCATAAGCGAGCACTTTTAAAGCAGCACATGTTGACTGCACAACAGCCAATCAATGTGAAGTTGACTGAAAGTTAATGTGAAGTGCACCGAGGACACAACAATACTATCAAATATAAATATTAATTCATACCGATTGCACATAAACATAATTATGCCTATTCCCTCAAATAAAAAATCTTACCAGACTGTACATGACAAAAGTCCTCCCTTGCTATTTCACCGTTGAACACATCGACATTCGCCAATCGACAGCCCACCACTCTGGTCGCCATCTTTTTCTCTTCGCAAACAACCTTTTGAGACCACTACAGAGCGCTCTGTAGCGCTCTCTGCGGGGCCAGGGTTGCCCAGACTTTCCACCAAAATAGTTACATAGTGTTATATAGCGCTCTGCCTAGGCAACTCGAGGCTGTTGTTGGTCGTTTGCAGGCGTTTGCCAACCCTGAGGATGTTCGAGGGAGGAAGGACGACAAAGGGGAAAAACTCAAACCAGTAACCCACCCTGACGTTGAAAGAGTGAGACGGTGAGTGGAAAGAAAGAAAGAAAGAAAGAGATTACTCTTATATAGCGCACTTATAAGCTCAGAGAGCTTCTCAAAGCGCTGGCCACTACTATCCAGCAATCACAAAATAGTTTGCTGAAGTCAGGATTCGAACCCACGTCGAGTGGACATGGTTATTGAATTTGTTAGTGGGTTTGTATAAGTCGCTGAATAGTTACAGACTGGTTGCTTTGCAATATTTGGTTTCTTGTTTCGATAAATGAATCTGTTCACCTCATGGTGATTTTGATTTGAAACATCACTGATAGCAGTTACCACAGTTAATCGTCCGCTTTCCTTAGAAGGCACGAATGTGTGTGTGTGTGTGTGTGTGTGTGTGTGGTAGGTGCGTGTGTGTGTGTGTGTGTGACGGAGAGAGAGAGAGAGAGAGAGAGAGAGAGAGAGAGAGAGAGAGAGAGAAAGAGAGAGAGAGAGCGTGTGTGTTTGTTTGCTTGTTTGTATTTATTTATTTATTTTGCTGTATTCAGGGCTTTAAAGCACAACAATACCAAATCCTTGGTATCAGAATACAAGTAGTAGACCTAGACCTATAAGTGATCCCTATTTTGCCAGGTGGATAGCCCAGAAGTTTTCTTTAAATTTTCAAAGTGCTGGGCGCTCAGCTCTTTGGACTGGTAAATAATGGCACTATGTTTTAAACAAGGTATTTTTGGATGCAGTAATTATGCATGTCAATCAGCGGGAGATAACAGCAAAAGTGTCTAGGTAAGTCAGCAGAAGACGATTAGATTCCAAATTTCGCAATGTAAGCTTATATTATTAGACGACGCAAAAAATATATAGACTAACTATAGAATTATCACAGGCGCTTATATCTGGACACGCGAGCGGTATTATTGATACTATATAAAAGGGAGAAGCGTCATAGGCATAGGCGCTCACGTGTCCAGATACAAGCGCCTGTGAGAATTATGCAGCCATCCAGTCTGAGGTTTAACGTCTACACCCACCAAGGTATCGGCAGACGTGGATAAACATCCCATGGAAAGAGGGGTAGGGACCTGAATCAACACTGAACCACAAGAGCAATCATATTGCTAAAATGGACAGTGAAAGTGGCCACATTTAATATCGCCCACCACGGGCCACCTGGGTCATCGGTGTGCCAGGCAAACGCTATACCACTTGAGCTACGGTGTCGTGAATGAATTTGAATTAGAGCATTTTAAGCTCATCCCCTAGTCAGGTTAAAGCAACTATAAAAGGCTCAATTCACATCCAGTCCTGTCGTATTTGATGTCTGAGTCTGGAAGGGTATATTTTATCAACCTAAAACAACGGAATCTTACGAGCAATTTTTGTTACGGGTTCTATCTCTTATCGGCTTCGGTATCTGGTGTTGTAAAGCCATGGTCACACAGCCATTTACGGCTGAATCACGGCCAAAGCGCGTCCAAAATTTGTTACCCGTGGAGTGGACGTTGTTGTTCGCGTTGATGTCGAGGTTAAGACGAGCTACGGTCGAGGTATAGACGTGGCAGGACGCGGGGAGAAATCTGAACGGCATCGGACGCGGCAAAGATCTTGCCTCGGTCACACAGCACTCCACGTCTTAATCACGTACAAAAAGTTCGGAAAATCTGGTGGACGTGGTCGTACGTGGTAATTTTCGGTCAATTTTGGTTTGGCCGTGCTTTGGACGGGGTATGGCCGTCGGCGGCTGTTCCACTGCTGAAGCACTGCAACCACGTCCAGCCACGTGTAAGCCTAAAAATAAATTTGCACATGTTCACGAGAGGGAAAAAGGCGACACTGCACGTGCCGAGGTCTAAGAAAATCAGAAGTGATACAGAAGTGATTAGGCAGTGATCAGGACGTCTTTCGAACGTGTTCGAGACGTCGTTAGGTAGTGCTATGTACGTGGAAAAATCCATTTGTCAGTGATAAGCCGCTAAACACACGCTATTTCCCGTGATTCCAACGCGGTACATGCGTCCAATGACCGTGCTCTGGCCGTGACTGAACGCTAAACTTTCGCGTCTTACCGCGTCTCCCCAAGTTTTAATCACTGCCGTAACACGGATTACCACGCGTGTTTCACGTGTGTTGTACGTCTTTACCGCGTGTGTTACCCGTGGTTGTGCGCGGGCTAAAATTTTGAGCAGTTCAAAACTTTTTGCCGCGTCCGATGCCGTTCAGATTTCTCCCCGCGTCCTGCCACGTCTATACCTCGACCGTAGCTCGTCTTAACCTCGACATCAACGCGAACAACAACGTCCACTCCACGGGTAACAAATTTTGGACGCGCTTTGGCCGTGATTCAGCCGTCCAAAGCACCGCCAAACCAAAATTGACCGAAAATTACCACGCACGACCACGTCCACCAGATTTTCCGAACTTTTTGTACGTGATTAAGACGTGGAGTGCTGTGTGACCATGGCTTTAGCTTTTACCTACGAGTCACATTAAAACTAGTAATGGGAAATGTCGGGGTAAATAGCCTACGTTCTATTTACTAAAGCCATGTAGTGTAAATTGACCACTAATTTAGTTATTTACAATGTAACGTGGAATTGCGTGTGCATTTTTCGCGCGTAATTGCACGCGCACTTGACGCTTTCCGCGTTCCATAAATGCGCGTGCAATTGTGCGTGCATTTGCGCTTGCTCATTTTGGCGTGTAAGTTTCGACCCATCAGCTACTAGATGGGCGTGCAATTGCGTGTGCATGTTCGCGTGCAAATTGCACGCGCATTTGACACTTTCCGCGTTCCGTAGTAACCTCCCTGTGCAGGCGTTGACTGAAGGCTGTCAAAGTATTCAATCAATGCCTCTCTTCACAGGCGCTGATGGCTTTGCTGGGAGTCTTCAGCGCGGGCATATCGTGTATGTGTGTGTGTGTGTGTTTTATACCTTTCTATCCTCTCTTATCCTGTTTTATCATACAGGGTTCTTAACAATCATCTTTGAACATTGATTCTTGCCTTGTTTTGATATATTGGCTTTGTTTTCAGCTTTACTGTTTTAATTATAGTAACATATACACTTGAACTGTATTTCTGTAGCCCACTGCCTGTCTTCGCATGCTACACACGTGTGTGTGTGTGTGTGTGTGTGTGTGTGTGTGTGTTATTTCGATTCTGAGACATATTCCTTGTGTTTTATCTTGGCAATACAATTATTTGACATCGACTTTGACTTACTTGTAAAGTATTGTATTGAGTGAGCGAGTGCATGTGTGTTTCAATTTTGATTTTTTTTAATTATGGGAAAAATTTCATCGATACAAGCAATCATTGTAATGCCTGACTGGAATAGGTAATTTTGTTTTCTTGTTACAATTTCTGTAATGCCCTTTAACTGCTTGGAAAGATGAAAGCGGAGTATCGTGAACTCTTAATGTAGCCTAAATGAATTTAAAATGTGATTACTGTGTATTCTTGACAGATATGGATTTAAAATGGGATCATTGTGAATTGTTCATGTATATCAATGTACAATGGGATTCTGCGCCTGCTGTCATGCTTTATGGGGTAATAACGATGTGTTGTATTGTATTGTATTGTGATGACTTGCATTCACGCAGGTGCTCTTGTTACTGCTTTGGGCTTTGGGCTTTGGGCTTTGGGCTTTGGGCTTTGGGCTTTGGGCACTTTGTAAAAGATAAAAGTGCTCCCATAACCATCCCGGCCGTTTGGTGGGTGGGGGTGGAAGAGAGAGGGAGAGAAAGGCGTTTGGGGGACCTCCTTTTTTTCTGGTCCAGCTTAATGAAGGCAGTACCTTCTTCTGGAACCTCCCTTTTTATCCAGCTTAATGAGTGCAGTACCTTCCTCTAAGACCGCCCCTTATACTCTGGGCCAGCTTAATGAGTGCAGTACCTTCCTCTAAGACCGCCCCTTATACTCTGGGCCAGCTTAATGAGGGTGTTACTCCGTCCTTCTCTGCCCCTCTCCTTTCCCTCGCTGCTTTTCCTTCCCCGGTTTTCCAAATAGCACCAGGTAAATAGGTAGGCTGAAAGACAGGACCATCAGCCTACATTCCAAGGTAAGACTGCTGCGCTCCCTTGTCATCTCCATCTTCCTATACGCTTGCGAAACATGGACCATCACAGCAGATCTACAACAAAGAATACAAAGAATGGAGATGAGGTGCTACAGAAAACTTCTGGGCATTTCCTATACCCAGCACATCACCAACGACGAAGTCCGACAGACCATCACACAAGCCATTGGACAACACGATGACCTGCTCACAGTGGTGAAGAACCGGAAACTCCGATGGTATGGCCACGTCCCCAAATAATCAGGTCTTGCAAAGACCATCCTGCAAGGCACAGTGTAAGGAGGTAGAAGAAGAGGGAGACCGAAAAAGAGGTGGGAGGACAACATTCGATAATGGACTGGTTTGACACTGAGCGAAACCATCAGGGTTGCTGAGGACAGGGAAAGATGGAGTACGCTGGTTAAACGATCATCTGTGGTGCCCCTACGACCTCCGAGTTACGAGATAGGATAGGAAAGGAAATAGGTAACCCATTCGTAGCTGGGGTGTGTTGTGCGTGCGTGTGTTTGTGTGTGGTTCATTGGGTGCGCCTATATCTAAGTATCCCAAAACTATCGAGGACATAACTGATAGCGCTATCAGGGAAGAGAAGAGCTATAATTAAACCAAGCAGTCCAAAGTACTAGGACGGACTTACGATTTCGTATTTAGCCTTGGCCCTATATCTGGCTCTAAGCTGAATCATCTATTTCCATTCGCTCACACATTTTTCCTTAAATCTTGATTCTGAACCTTCCATTGCACTTACAACTACAGTCACAGTCGTAGGGTGTGTGTGTGTGTGTGTGTGTGTGTGTGTGTGTGTATGTGTGGGTGTGTGTGGGTGTGTGTGCGTGTGGGCATGTAGAAACGACGTTACATGTGTATGGGTGTGTTGTGGTGTGTGTGTGTGTGTGTTGTTTTGTGCGTTCTGATTTGTTATGTTAGTGTTTTGGTTTTGCTTTCTTTTCCCCCTAGCTGTACATCGCTTATTATTATTATTATTATTATTATTATTATTATTATTATTATTATTATTATTATTATTATTATTATTATTATTATTATTATTATTATCACTTACGAGGTAGACCTACCCTGAAATGCCATAGCTCTAAAACACAGGAGAGTTAACAAAATTTGGGGTGCCTGTATATTGGAACCCCTATACCGCAGAGATAGCAGGCTTACATATCATACCTATAGCATACATCCTAAAATAACCCATTCGTAACCCCTTGCTGTGGTCTACCTCGTCGCTATTGAGGATCCGCTATACTGGCACCCAAGTCGTGTAATTTCCCTGCAAAACTTTATTTAAGAAACGATAACACATGCTTGCTCTTGTGGTTCAGTGTTGATTTAAGTCCCTATCCCCTCATTTCCCCTGTGATGGTTATCCCCGTCTGCCATATCGCCAATGGTGGGTGTCGACGTTAAACTTCAATGTCCATAAGAAGCAACATTGAACACATTTTGGTAGGTTACTTGTAATGCTATTAGTCTTACTATTTCATTAATTGTTGCATGTTCAACGAGGAAAAGGGAGAGGGGCGGTGAGGAGGGATAGGGGGAAGGTCCTATCCTATCCTATCCTATCCTATTTGGTAACTCGAAGGTCGTTGGGGCACCACAGATGATCGTTTAACCATCGTACTCCATCTTTCTCTGTTCTCAGCAACCCTCATGGCTTCGTTCAGTGTCAAGCCAGTCCATTCTCGAATGTTGTCCTCCCACAGCTTTTTAGGTCTCCCTCTTCTTATGCCTCCTTTCATCGTGCCTTGCATGATGGTCTTTGCAAGGCCTGATGCTCTGGTGACGTGGCTATTCCGTCATAGTTTTCGTTTCTTCACCACTGTGAGCAGGTCATCGTGTTGTCCAATGTATGATGGTCTGTCGGATTTCGTCGTTGGTGATGTGCTGGGTGTAGGAAATGCCCAGAAGTCTTCTGTAGCACCTCATCGCCATGCTTTGTATTCTTCGTTGTAGATCTGCTTTGAGGGTCCATGTTTCCTTAAGCGTATAGGAAGATGGAGATGACAAGGGAGCGTAGCAGCCTTACCTTGGAATGTAGACTGATGGTCCTGTCTTTCCAAATGGGCTTCAACCTTGTCAGGGCAGCAGTTTTGTGCGATCCTGGAGGGGACTTCCTGTCGGGACCTATTGTCTGATACAATGGCTCCAAATATTTGAAGCTATGCACTGTGTTGAGGGATTTGCTTTGGACGTTGATGTCCATGTTGATGCCATTGGTGTTGTTTGTCATCAGTTTGGTCTTCTATGCACTTATTTCAATTCCATAAGCTCTGGAGGTGGTGTCAATCCTCTGTACCAGCTGTTCAAGTTCTTGTTCCTCTCCAGCCAATCCATCGATGTCATCCGCAAAACGGGGGTTGGAGATTGCTCTAACCCATATGCTGACTGTGCCTTTGTGATCTGCAAGGGCATATGACATGATGCGCTCTAGGAAGAAAAGTGTTGGAGAGAGTAGGCAACTTATGTCCCTGTTACACGGAAATATATATGGGGTGTCGGATAGCGCAGTGGTTGGAGCACTCGTTACTGTGTCGCAAGTTAAGCACCGTCCAGTGCGGTTAGCACTTGGATGGGTGACCGCAAAACGTGAAGCGACAAATAACAACGCCCCCAGTTGACTCAACTGTGACTGAGTACCTACTCTCTTAAGGGTGGGGAAGGTAAAGCAGCGAGGGAGAGAGATGGGCATCACCCTCATTACGCTGGCCCAAGATAAGTGTGATCTCCAACATCACGCTCCCCTACGGCCACAAGGCTATGGGACCACATTTACATTTACATATTTTTACACGGAAATATGCACTGTCTTACGTCATAGAACCATCTTTAGGTTAGAAGAATTGCTTAGCTATTACCATACTTATCTGGAAACTTCGGTCGATAATAAAAAAGTGATTCCAGAAAATTCTCAACAATACCGACCGAAGAAATTTATCAACATTACACAATGCTTCTTCTAGCAACAGCGCAAAATCAAATCAAAGGTAAATACACGCTATCATTGCATGCGGCGATGCCCTGCAAACAGTCCCATTTGCCGTGTTTGATGTCTGACTTGTGAATTAATTCGTTAAACTGGCCTTTGAAATGAACTGGATGCGTGACATCGTTCATTATCAAGTCGTCGTCGTCATCATCATCATCATCATTCGTCGTCGTCATCATCATCATCGTTGCTGTCGCCACACAATCGATTATATATTAATATATCGTTGTTATCATTGTCGGCATCTGATTATTATTGGTTTGCACGGCTGGAAGCAATTTTTCCAGTGTGAACTCTTGGACGAACAAATCTCTTGTGTCTTATATGTTATGTCTCCTATGTCTTATCATTTGCGATAACCCCCAAAGTAACAGGGACGGTTAATTCAGTACAGTTAGGTGAATGAAAAATCTTACCTAGAAGGTTTTATACGCATAGTAGACTATGCCTACTCACGATCAAGTGAAGAGCTTCGTTGATCAGCCTTTTCAACAAACGTTCAAACACACGTTTTGCCCTTTGACTTCCTCAATTCGATTTTCACCACAGTCGCTCACATTCGGGTCTAGCTAACAGCATTACACCCCCCGTGGGGGTGCCGGAGGTTTCAGTATAAATAGTATCCCGGCTTTCTGGAAATTTAGTGCTTTAAATTCCCATTGTTGCTTTCTTTCTCCTTTGCTCTTTCTCATTCCTACTCTGTTCTATAAATATACTATACTATCTTCTTCTTCGCTAGACCAGTCACCTACCTTTTTTCTTGAAAACTCTTCCGGGACAATGCTCCTCATTTGTGTATGAGGTCTGTTGGATCAGCTTGGGAATATTGGACGCTTTCTGCCAAATGGTCACTGGGGCTTCCTATGATGTTATTATATAGCAATGTAGGCATTTTATATGTATGTGTTTTGTTGATATTGTATAATGATGTTTGTATTGTATTTTGTTTTTGTAAAAGGGGGTTCGATAAATTAGAGTATAGCCTCAGCGTCCCCTGCGTGGGATGTCTTTATTGTAAAGTGACCGGCTGGTAGATTGCCTTCAGTGTTACCACTAGGGTTGTTTCGGCAGATCTTGTATGCGGATCAGGGGTGAGTCCTCTTTCGCTTCTCTGGTCCTGATTTAGCTCGGAAGAGTCCGCTGGACCTAAAGCAATAACCATGTAATGTAATGTAATGTAATGTAATGTAATGTAATGTAATGTAATGTAATGTAATGTAATGTAATGTAACAGCATTACAGAGAGGGTTGTCGGCCGTCATAATCGTAATAATACATTTAGCTGACAGGTAGGCCTACTACAAACGTGACTTCGGTTACTTACTTACTTAATGCCCGTCACCCCAACCAGAGTATGGGCTGATCTCCATTCTGATCCATTCTTTCTAGCTGATTCCAGGTGTAGCCCATCTTGGTGGTGTCTGCCTTGAGGTCGCGTCACCAGGTGTTCCTTGGAGTCGGCTCTGTGGCTTCTTCTCGGCTTTCACCGCAACGCGTCATAGGTCTTCGTGATGAAGTACCTTCCTCTCCAAGGATAAAGTTTTCTCTTTCTTCTGTTTTGGACGTTTTTGTAAGGTAATCTTTTTTTTTACGGGATGGGGGTGCTAACCCCACGCCCAACTCTCCTCCTTTTGCAGCCGGGCTTGGGACCGTCCTTGGAGGTGTTGATACGGTTAAATTAGCTTCAAAACTATAGGTGAGAACCTCTTTTAAAAAATCATGTTATTTAAAATTGATTTGTTGCAGGTGCCATTTGAACGACCTTGAGAACGTCCTGCCGTTCGTTCTCGTGGGTCTGCTGTACGTGGGCACCAACCCGACCTTGAACGCCGCCCTCTGGCACTTCCGGGTCTTCACGGGGGCAAGACTGTTTCACAGTGTGGCCTATCTCGTGCCCATCCGTCAACCGGCGCGTGTTCTGGCTTTCGTCGTCGGGATGGTGGCCACTTTGTCCATGGGCTACCATGCTCTGTCTGCTGTGGGTTGCGCTTACTGATGAACTAGAGCTAGCGCTGCAGTCTCTGATGACTGGCTCTGTACAAGGCTTTTCCATGGTTCAACTGGTTTGGACAGCGAAATAAGCAGACCCGCTGTAGTTACTGCAGACTGCTGTCCTTCCTTTAAAAAAATTAATTTATTTATTTTTTAAATGCATTACAAAGACTTTTCGTTGCATATGCTTATCAACTGGCAATTTCCAACTTAATGGTCCGCCCATTTTTGCATCTTCATCGTTACGATCTTATTTAATTTTTTTAATTTGAAATTATTATTCTTCTTTTATAATTTTTTTTTTTTAGTAACACGTACTAACGATTCCATCCGCGAATAACTTAGTTCTACGCTCAGTAGTTACCGCCTCCACACCCCTCCCCTCCAACTCGCCCTCCCCCTCCATCTCCCCCTCTCACTCCCCACCGCATAATAATTTTGTGCGCCCTCCACCTCCCCTCCCCCATACCACCCCCTTCCCCCACCTCCAGTTGTACTGAACTCTGTTGCATATTTCTGCTTCAATCCGCCTTCTTTTGAATGATAGATGTTTCATGATGTTTAATTTAGTATTTGAATGGTAGAAAAATATGCTTTGCAGCATTATGACAATCCAGTTGGTTTTCTTCATATTTCAAACGTTGTGAAATGAACGTCTTGATTAATGTGTTTAATGTTTTGTGTTTTTTTTACCATTAATAATAATAATAATAATAATAATAATAATAATAATAATAATAATAATAATAATAACATTATTATTATTATTATTATTATTATTATTATTATTATTATTATTATTATTATTATTATTATTATTATTATTATTATTATTATTATTATTATTATTATTTGTTAATTAATCAGGATCCATAAGCGAGTATTATATAATGAATAACATCCGCTTCAGATTGAAGTGCACACCGAAGGAAAATACAACAAATATATATATATTTTTTTTATTTTGTTATTGTTTTGTGCTACATAAAAAAAAAATTCTCAAGATCTAAACTCTAAAATATAGTTTTCTGTGTACTTGTTCTTCCGTCCTTTTCCTCCTCCTCCTCCTCCTCCTCCTTCTTCTTCTCCTCCTTCTTCTTCTTCTTCTTCTTCTTCTTCTTCTTCTTCTTCTTCTTCTTCTTCTTCTTCTTCTTCTTCTTCTTCTCTCTCTCTTTCTCTCTCCCTGTCTCTCTCTTTCTGTCTCTCCTTCTCTGTCTGTCTGTATCTGTCGCTCTCTGTCTTTCTCTGTCTCTCGGTCTGTCTGTCTCTGGGTTTTTTTTTCTCTCTCTCTCCTCTCTCTCTCTCTCTTTCGGATGAGAGGTTAAATCGAAGTCTAGCCTGTGCAAAAATCTATAGCTTATAGCGCGCTTTTCCCAGCTCAACAGCTGCTCAAGGCGCTGGCCGATACAGGATCTAACTCGAGGCGCCATCTTGCTGTCATGTCCTAGACGTGTGAGTGCACACAACAAGCATTAAGCTCTGTCACTCCATCCACGGTCGCTCAGGCGTCCAGGGTTGTGTGCCCAGTTGCCTCAGACGTATAACGAAGCCCGTTAGGCAAAAAGCTGGCGTCTGGGAAGCGATGAGATAGATCCTGTATCAGCCAGCCCCTTGAACAGCTCTTGAGCTTGGTAAAGCGCGATATAACAACAATAAAAGTTCTCCACTCCTCCTCCTTGTCCTACCTCTCCTTGTTGTTGTTGTTGTTGTTGTTGTTGTTGTTGTTGTTGTTGTTGTTGTTGTTGTTGTTGTTGTTCTTCTTCTTCTTCTTCTTCTTCTTCTTCTTCTTCTTCTTCTTCTTCTTCTTCTTCTTGTGTTTGTTGTTGTTCTTCTTGTGTTTGTTGTTGTTCTTCTTCTTCTTGTGTTTGTTGTTCGTCTTCTTGCCTAAACGTCACTCTTAGTAATCTGAAAAGCGTGACCACTCTTCCTCCGTCAGCCAGATAGTTCTCGTTTGATCCAAGGGAAAGAAACACGTCAGTTGAAAGGGTTTAGAACTTGTTGCCTCCCTTGGACAATCTCGCATGGGCTTCGCGTCTTCTCCTTCACATTATTGCATAGACGGAGAACGCGAAGCCTGGGACAAAAACCATCACTTACAAGACGTTTTGCACTTGGACACCTTTTATTGGTTGGGACAATTTGTTGATGACCACCCGCATGCACCAAATCTCTGAGCAGGTCTCCCCCCCCCCCCCTACTTCCTCTGTTAGTTTTCTCGGCGACTCCAAAAGCAATGCACTGTGTCAACGAAAGCTTTCACGGTTATCATCATACTAGCTGACCTTCCATTTCTATTGTTGCTTTCGTGGGCTTTTATTTTTATTTTAAAAAAACTGAAAGCAAACCAATATTGATATAAAAGGGATTGTTCAATACACTCACGGATCGTCCCACTTCGGTTGGAATTGTTGTTGTTGTTGTTGTTGTTGTTGTTGTTGTCACTCTTCTTCTTCTTCTTCTTCTTCTTCTTCTTCTTCTTCTTCTTCTTCTTCTTCTTCTTCTTCTTCTTCTTCTTCTTCTCTTTATCCTCTTTCTCCCCATCTTCCTTCTGTTCATTCTCCTCCTCTTCTTACACTATTCTTTGTAACTCTTTCTTCTTTCTTTCTTCTCTCAAAACGCCAGCAATGTTTCAGGTTAAGCAAAGGTCAGGTTGGGTTAATACTTAGATGGGTGGCCAATATTTGGAAGGCAACCAATACACGACACAAAAAGATTGCAAAAATAAATAAATAAATAAATAAATAAATAAATAAATAAATATAAGAAACCCGTCCGATTCACTCTAGTCCATCCACCTATGAACGGCTACCTGGGTCTGTTTAGAATAAGGGACGGGGTCAAGCAGCGAGGCAGAAGAGAAAGGCACCGCTCTCATGAAGCTGGCCTAGAGAAAATCACCATCCCCAACGACCGAAAGATTACAGGAACACACTTACCATGTTTCATCAAAGCAATGCAATTTGTAAAGCGAGGGATGTTTCTTGTTGTTGTAGTAAGAGTAACTACACACACACATTCATAAACAACCAGGGTTGCTGAGGACAGGGAAAGATGGAGTACGCTGATTAACCGAAAATCTGTGGTGCCCCTACGACCTCCGAGTTACGGGATGGGATAGGATAGAATAGGATATTAGTAAAAGTCGGGGCCGTCTTCTGCCATATTGTTTGTATTGAAATGAATCAATTCTGTGAGTGAGCGATGAGCGATAGGTGACAGACTGTTATACAGTGCATGTCATCTGGTGAAGATCAACTTCAAAGTTTTCGTGGACCCCATGTTTAACCTTTGTAGTGGTGTGTAGTTTTACATGGATTTAACTAGCAAACCGTTCACGCCTGAATGACAGGTTTAAAACAACAACAAACTCATTTGAATAAATATGATATGGAATGATCTACGAACGAAATCTGTCCAGTGGTTCTTAAAATATATGTCGTGCGATGGACGAACCGACGGACAGACCTACGGATCCACCGGCCGCCATGAGGTTCGCTCTGTTTCCCGACCTTTGTGAAGCATGTCCAGATAAGTTTTGGAAACAGAAAAATCAGATACAATTAAAAGTCTTCATCGTTATCTTCGTGATCGTCGTCGTCGTCTGCATCATCATCATCATCATCATCATCATCATCATCATCATCATCATCATCATCATCATCATCATCATCATCATCATCATCATCATCATCATCATCACCACCATCATCATCATCATCATCATCATCATCATCATCATCATCACCACCATCATCATCATCATCATCATCATCATCATTATCATCATCATCATCATCATCATCATCATCATTATCATCATCATCATCGTCGTCGTCGTCGTACAAAATTAAAGGGGAGGATGAAAAAAAAGAGGGATCATGATTTACCTCACGCTAAACCGGCCAGACGACTTGCATAGTAAGACTTTCTTCGATCCTCGCTCCGCAACCATCATCCACAACGTTTCGTAATCGCGCGAGTGTACGCTCGCAGCGCTGCTAATGATGAATAGTATGTAGTAATCATAAATATTTTTACATGACAAAGTTAAAAACCATTTTTGGCAGTAAAATGCCTTTAGAATGTACGCAAGACAATAAAGGACTTTCCTAAGAGCAAGGACGGTACTGTAAATCTATAGATCTGAATATCAGTATATGTTCAGATAATTTACATCAGTTCTTTTTTTTTTCTCTTCCTCTTTAAAAAAAAAAAGAAGCTTACACCAAAAACACTTTGAAAAGTATAGTTATTTTGAAATGTAATACATTCGGTTGGTTTTTTTTCTACACTACACTACACTACACTACACTACACTACACTACACTACACTACACTACACTACACTACTTTACCCTACCCTACACTACACTACCCTACCCTACCCTACACTACCCTACACTACACTACACTACACTACACTACCCTACACTACACTACACTACACTACACTACACTACACTACACTACACTACACTACACTACACTACCCTACACTACACTATACTACACTACACTACACTACCCTACACTACACTACACTACACTACACTACCCTACACTACACTACACTACACTACACTACACTACCCTACACTACTCTACACTACACTACACTACACTACACTACACTACACTACACTACACTACACTACACTACACTACACTACCCTACCCTACACTACCCTACACTACACTACACTACACTACACTACACTACACTACCCTACCCTACACTACACTACACTACACTACACTACCCTACACTACACTACCCTACACTACACTACACTACCCTACACTACACTACACTACCCTACACTACACTACACTACACTACACTACACTACACTACACTACCCTACACTACACTACACTACACTACACTACACTACCCTACACTACACTACCCTACACTACACTACACTACACTACCCTACACTACACTACACTACCCTACACTACACTACACTACACTACACTACACTACACTACACTACACTACACTACACTACACTACCCTACCCTACCTCAGACACCAAAGACGCGCTCTTCAAGCCGTGTGGTTCACTCAGAAATAGGGTCAAAGGTCACAGGGTTAAGGTATCGATGTATCGTTAAAAAAGTAGAAATCCTCCCCTGTCGGAACCGAAATGGAAAATTCAAACTATAGCGGTTAGGTCTGAGCAAGGAAAGATCACTCTATCTTGTTTAATGGAATAGCAAATGCCAATTTTACAATGAAACCCGTTTTGGGCACACACAAAAGCAAAGCCTTCCAATTTGGGCTTTTTAAAGCCCAATTGAAAACATGCCTTTTTCTTTTAGCCTTTGATCATCTTACTAGCATTTGTTGTTGTTGTTGTTTGAAACCCCATTTAATCTGTCTTGGATGTGTTTCTTTAATAATGTTTGTGTTCTGTTGTCAGTAGATGTAGGTTACCTCAATGTAAACATGTTTTGTTGTCAGCAGATGTAGGTTACCTCAATGTAAATATGACCCCTTGGGGTCAAAAGCAATCTTGTCACTGTAGATTGTTCTAACCTATAAAGGGAACAGTGAAAGCCCCAGTTGAAAACCTGTCATGCCTTTGTAGGCATGACTAATTCACTGCGGCAACAGTTCCCCCCGTTGGAGTGCCGGGGGTTTCAGTATAAATAGTATCCCCACTTTCTGGAAATTTAGTGCTTTAAATTCCCACTGTCGCTGTCTTCATCATTTGCTCTTTCCCATTCCTGATCTGTCCTATCACTCTGCTATACTTTCTTCTTCTTCGCTAGATCAATGACCTACCTTTTTTCTTGAAAACTCTTCCTGGACAAGACTCCTTGTTTGTGTATGAGGTCTGTTGGATCAGCTTGGGAGTGTTGGACGCTTTCTGCCGGGTGGTCACTAGGGCTTCCTATGATTGTATTATTTCGCACTATAGGCATTTTATATGTATGTGTTTTGTTGATGATTTATAATGATGGTTGTATTCTATTTTGTTTTTGTAACCGGGGTGTTCGCGTAGTTGAGGTCAACCCTCAGCCGTCCCCCGCGTGGGATGTCTTTATTGTAAATTGACTGGCCGGTGGAGGGCATTCAATTTTCCCACTAGGGTTGTTTCGGCAGATCTTTTATGCGGATCGGGGGTTGTCCGGTCCTGATTTGGCTTGGAAGAGTCCGCTGGACCTAAGGCAACAATAAATCAATCAATCAATGTAAATATGTTGAAATGGATAGTGAAATTGAATGAATGTGTTAGCGAATACGCGCCATGAGTTTGTGTGAATTTTGCGCGCTACAAATTAATGTTATTCATAATGGTATGATCATTTCACCTACTGCCTAGATATTGACAAGGATCCCACACCATGTTCTAGACATAAAAGAAGTCCTGTAGGCAGTAAAGGATTGCGTTATGCGGCGCGCGATCAAAGGTTAGACAATCACTAAGGCCATCCTCCCGCTGCACTTACCTCCCCTCCTCCATCAAAAGTGGGAAGGGCGTAGGGGGCGGAGGAGGGGAGAGAGAGAGAGAGAAGTGCAAGAAGAGCGGTGTTTAGGGGTGGGAGTGAATGGAAACGTTATGAACACTCACAAACTGTCAGCTCTGGAATAATTCTTGTCCGTTTCAACCGGCGCAGCACAAAAAGGCTGAGTTGCAGACGAACTCACTGATGACATGGTAATCATGTCTCTTGTTCACAAGCGGTCAGGTAAGGGGCAGCTGCCAGCGTGGACAATGCCTCAAAAGGGCCACCATCCAATGTGAATAATGGCGGCAATTAAG
This sequence comes from Oncomelania hupensis, assembly GCA_036898135.1. Classification (NCBI taxonomy): domain Eukaryota; kingdom Metazoa; phylum Mollusca; class Gastropoda; order Littorinimorpha; family Pomatiopsidae; genus Oncomelania; species Oncomelania hupensis. The sequence goes on from CM072527.1 coordinate 2,086,541, forward strand.
AGGGCCGCACTTTAAAAAGAACAATATTTTCCAGAAACACGTGCCTACTTCCCTCTGCTCTTTACCATCGAAAGGTGCCAGCATTTGCTGGTTTAGATTTTCGATTCGGATTTTTAAAAGTTTTATTTTATTTATTTTATTTATTTATGTTAAAGATCATACCTGACACCCAGCGTCACCCAGGACAAGGGGATTTAATTCAAACCTTTCCGTGTTTGTGTGTTCGTGTGTGTGTGTTTGAGAGTGAATGAAAGAGAGCGAGAGAGAGAGAAAGAGAGAGATGGAAAGAGAGAGAGAGAGAGATAAGATAAGATAAGATAACAATTTTATTTTGCAAGGGTAAAAGAATAAGCGCTGGATGCACTTTTTTTTACATCTTGCCCTTGGGGCTTTAACAATAACTATTAAATACAACTCAAGGTTATAACATTCACATCATAGAACAATAACAAATAAACAAAGTTATTATTAGATTAAATCATTTTCAAACAACTGAAATCAAATTAATGTTGTTAATCTCAATCAACAACATTAACAATTATTGTGTATTTAATTTTTAATGTGTTTTAGGAGACGCGTTCTAAATAAAGTAAATTTAGATGCTGGAGTGCGGAGATCTTCATGAAAGTTATTCCATAAAGTGGAACCGGAATAAGCTAGACTGGTTTTGAAGAGATCAATTCTTGGAATTGGAACATTTAATTTTGAGGACGATCTGGCAGTTTTTTTTTTTTTTTAAAAGAGAAGAAAGATAGGAAGGTGCATTGTCAGAAAGGACCTTGTGCATGAAAACACCTTTATTAAATTTTAGTCTGTCGGTAAGTGGTAGAATATTGATCCGTTTATAGTCATCTGGAGAGATTGTTTGTTTAAGAATAACTTGTTTAATTGCACGTTTGTGAATTCTAATTAAAGGCTTCATTGCATTGCCACTAGCAGAATCCCAAATAGTGGAGGAATAATCAATACATGATTGAATATGACCGGAATAAAACAGTTTACGAGAATGTAAATTTAATAAATGCTTTATCCTTGATAATTGGTAAGGCCTTTTAGAAATATTTTTTACTAATATTTGAAATATGTTTCACCCAGGACAAATTATTGTCTAAAGTTACACCAAGAAGCTTATGACATTGTACTTCAGCAATTATTGTATTGGAAATTTTTAATGAAGGAAGTTTTATAGATATATTTTGTCTTTTTTGTCTTGTTGTAATTAGCATGGATTTTGTTTTGTCTGGATTGAGGGCCATGTGGTTGTATTCAGTCCATTCCTGTAGTTCACTAGCCCCTTTTTGTAAAGAGGATGAGAGATTATTCAGGTCTGTATTTTGAGAATGTAATGTAGTGTCATCAGCGAAGAGTTCACAAGAAGCAGATATGAAGGGGGAGATCATTTATGTAGATAGAAAATAACAAAGGTCCTAAAACATATCCTTGTGGTGCTCCAGCTGTAAAACTTTCAAATTGTGACTTTTGGTTATATACATAAACACACTGTTCTCTGTCAGAAATAAACGATTTAAGAAATTCAAGAGATTTAGAATGAATGCCATATAGTTTTAATTTTGTCATGGTCTATTACATCAAAAGCCTTTGCGAAGTCAACAAATAATGTTCCAGAAAATTGTCCCTTATTAATATTATTTAGCCATTGTTCTATCATAGATGTAAGAGCTGTGTGACAAGAGTGCTTAGCTCTGAAACCACACTGCTTTTCATTTATTTTCTTATTTGAATTTATTATATAATTATAATTATATAATATATAACTATATAATATATTAGGGTCAAAACCTTGATTGCTTCAATGTACGGTAATATGTCATGCCACTTCCTTTTTCTTTGAGGACGTACGGTTCCATACTTACTTATACTATAATATATAAAATATATATAATATATAAAATTTAATATTCTAAATTATATATATATATATATATATATATATATATATATATATATATATATATATATATATATATATATATATATATATATATATATATATATATAAACTTTTCAAAAAATCTAAGGTTTTGAGTGAGAGAGAGAGAGAGAGAGAGAGAGAGAGAGAGAGAGAGAGAGAGGGAGAGAGAGAGTTGAGTACAATGGCTCTCATCGCATTAAGTGGAAGACAATAGAGAAAAGGTTTGGGAAGGTCAGGAGACGGAGAGGCTGGAGGGGAAGAGTTGGGGGGTAGGGGTGCATAAAAAAAAATATTCTACCCCCCCCCCAAAAAAAAACAAAAAAAAAATAAAAAAACAACATCATCATTTTTTCGCTAACGAAGGCTCCCGAACAGCGAGCGTTTGCGCGTTATGGAGCTAATTAGCACTGCAGGCTTGAGGCCCGTCAATGCCAGTAACAATGTCTGGGTGCCAAACATGCACGGCACAACAATCGCGCTGCTGCATTCTTTCACCGCATGTTTCGTGTGCTCCGGCCACTGAGTACACAATCATTTTTATCTGTAGTCCCTCGACTTGTCAGGAAGTCGGGGATGGGAGGTGGGAGTAAGGTTGGGGGTGAGGGGTGGAATTACTCTATCGGTGGTCTCCTCAACTTGTCCGGTAGTAGGGGGTGGGGGAGGGAGGGGATTTAGGATGAAGCAGCAGACACTCTGTTCATGTCAGCTCTTGTCAAGGGTCGTCACTGTGAGTAGGTCTGGCATGACGTAGACGACCATGCGATGGAATGCGTGCGAGCTGCAGACTAGGCCTCGGTAAATTTCTACTCTCATCGAGAGTCTCCCTTGGAGAGTCTCTCATCAGCTCTGTCTCCTGTACGCTGGTGCGTCCCCACTCTGCAGTTCCTTGTAGGATTCAAGGGCTGTGGTGACGTTTACATGACTAATTCCCAATGCCAGAAGATGCAGATGATGCCGACGACGTTGATGTTGAAAACGACGAGAACGGCTACTACTACTACTACTACTACTACTACTACTACTACTACTACTACTACTACTACTACTACTACTACTACTACTACTACTACTACTACTACTACTACTACTACTACTACTACTACTACTACTACTACTATTACGACTACGACGACGATGATGATGATGATGATGATGATGATGATGATGATGATGATGATGACGGTGATGATGATGATGATGATTTCTAATTCCGCCTCTACTCCAAACCTCCCCACCTCCCTTCATGCTCAACGTTTTGCCTTATTATACCGACGTAACATCCCGACAGTTCCGGACACCAAAATGTCCCCAGAGGGACCATTAGGTATCACCAAACGATCCCCTGGGGGACAGTTCGGGATTTGAAAGTGTCCCCCAGGGAGATCAACTGGGATGTCCCCCACGTACTGCATTTGTCCCCCACCAAACTCTACAATCATTTCCCATCCCCCAAAAGAACCCCCATCCTGTCTTCACCCCCCCCCCCCCAATCCTCTCTATGTTACATGCTGAAATGTCCTTGTATGTGTGTATGTGTGTGTGTATGTGTGTGTGTGTGTGTGAGTGTGTGTGTGTCTGTCTGTCTGTCTGTCAGTCCACTTGTGTGTGGTTGATTCATGTTATAAATGCAATGATTTTTTTATGTTTAAAAAAAAGCAAACAGAAAGAAAGAAATTTAAAAAAAAGAAAAAAAAAAGAAACTCCAGTTTTTCTATGCAGCCAGAATGTTTTTATAGACAAGTGCTAGATATTAACGTGGCCATTACACAGTCCGGCTCAACCCCTCCTCCCCTCCCCCTCCCCCTCGCCTATCCCCTCGCCTCCCCCCTCCCCTCCATTCTCGAGCAATGTAAAGCAATGGACACTTCGCTCAGATCTAAAGGAAGATGTGTACCAAGATTTAGCTCAGTCGAACAATAAACAGTGGAGATGTTCTACTTTAGTACAGGTAGCGTTGCACAGCGGCTGCGGCCTTTCAGGGAAAACCAACAATTTGATGTAACGCTGTGTGTCGACCTGTCTTTGAATGGGACCAGCATGCCAAGTTTCATTTCAATCAAACTGTAAAAACCCAAGTGCGTGGAACACATCGATCAGATTTTAGTTCAGATCCCCATTTTACTGGGACCAAAAGGAAAATTTCTACCATCAAACTTGAACTTTGTTCTTTTATTACAGACGTAACAAATCGACAATATATTGACCTAGGCTCCTAACCCAGGGGTAGCATAGCCACACCAGAGTGGAGTGGGATTAGGAATTGTGAGTAAGATGATTGAAGGTACACAATATTCTAAAGACTGCAAGAACGGCATCGAATAACATAAGGAGCATTGCAGCACATGGCAGGAACAAAACTATATAAATATTAAATAATACACGAGCAAATAACACCACGTGATACTACAATGTCATTTCTCAGTGAGGTAACAAAGCTGTTGTATTTTACGGCTCAACATGAAAAAAACAACAACCAGGTCCACCTGTTCGTGGCGAAAGTTCACACATTGGTCGCAAAAAGATATTTCGAACAAGCAGAAAAGACAAACTAGAAGAAGGAAACAGAAACTTACACATCACGAAGAGTAAAAAAACAAAACAAAAAACAAAAAAAAAAACAAAAAAAACCCCGGTGTAATCGCGGAAAACTTCTGTGTTCATTCATTGACTCTCTCTCTCTCTCTCTCTCTCTCTCTCTCTCTCTCTCTCTCTCTCTCTCTCTCTGTCTCTCTCTGTGGGCGTGAGAGAGTATGGAACCGTACGTCCTCAAAGAAAAAGGAAGTGGCATGACCTATTACCGTGCATTGAAGCAATCAAGGTTTTGACCCTATGTTGTAGAACCGTCACATATACACACGCAGTAGACTAAAAAAGACGCACACACGCGCACACACACACACACAACAACAACAACAACAACAACAACAACAACAACAACAACAAAACCACAACAACAGCAACCCTCCAACACTACAACAACAATAATAGCAAAACGGTTGCAAACACTTTGGCACAAACTACATAAAGCAAATTAACTTCTCATGCAGAATCACACTTAGGGAAGGGGGTGTCTGAAGAGTGAAAAAACAGGTGGATGCCTTCTTGGGATGGGGAGCGATTGAAGAGTTTGGTGGAGAGGGGTGGGGGGGACAAATGCAGTACGTGAGGGACATTCCTGTTGGTCTCTCTAGGGGACACTTTGGTATCCCGAACTGTCCCCCGGAGGACCGATTGATGATACCAGATGATCCCCCGGGGGAAAGTTAGAGACACCAAAGTGTACCCCGGGGGACTTCCAGGTAGAGGTCAGATCGGGGTGTTACAATTGGCCTCATATTTTCTCCAAATCGAAGAATCTTTCTCTATAGCGCAGAGGTAGACTATAATGATATGTCTGTGCGGAAACACGCAAATGTCTACCTAAGCGCTATAGAGGACCTTAATCCAAAATGAGGCAGGCCTGATTATGCCCCTTTGTAATTTTGACGATAAGGGAACGTAATCATGTGATCACACAGGTATTTAGTTCAAGTATCTTCAAAAGTAGAGTCTCCTCTCTGAAAATCCTTACGGGAAGAGAGGGGACTATAAACTGATTAAATAAAAATAAAATAAAAAAGTTTGTTTTACGTGTGTGAAGAAGTGAAGTTATGGAATCATTGTGCTTATGATGCTTTGTGAAAAAGCACTGTTTCGTAAGTGGAAAATATAAATTAAATAGTTTATGTCAAATATTTAAAGAACGAACACCTCCTCATCGTTATCGTCATCATTTTATTCCTCCTCCTTCTAAATCATCATCGTCGCCATCGTCATCATCATCATCATCATCATCATCATCATCATCATCATCATCATCATCATCATCATCATCATCATCATCATCATCATCATCATCATCATCATCATTATCATAGCAGCAGCATCATAACAGCAGCAGAAACAGCGGCAGCAGCAAAAAGTGTAGCGCAGCAAGGTATTTTTGCCAGCAGCCATCGTGGAGTGTGCATTACGCTGTGCCAGTCTTGCGGGTACATGGACCTCTCTTTCGGACATTTTATTGTGACGATCTTCTCTCTCCCCCTCTCTACGTCTCTGTCTCTGTCTCTCTCTCATTTTCTCCCTCTTTCTGTCTCTCTGTCTCTCTCCCATCACCCCTCCTTCCATCTTATTTCCTTTCTCTCTGCCAGTCTGTCTATACCTCTGCCAGTCTGTCTATACCTCTTTCAGTCTGTCTATACCTCTGTCAGTCTGTCTATGCCTCTGTCAGTCTGTATATACCTCTGTCAGTCTGTCTATACCTCTGTCAGTCTGTCCATACCTCTGTCAGTCTGTCTTTCTCTCTGTCAGTCTGTCTTTCTCTCTGTCAGTCTGTCTATACCTCTGCCAGTCTGTCTATACCTCTGTCAGTCTGTCCATACCTCTGTCAGTCTGTCTTTCTCTCTGTCAGTCTGTCTATACCTCTGTCAGTCTGTCCATACCTCTGTCAGTCTGTCTTTCTCTCTGTCAGTCTGTCTATACCTCTGTCAGTCTGTCTATACCTCTGTCAGTCTGTCCATACCTCTGCAAGTCTGTCTATACCTCTGTCAGTCTGTCTTTCTCTCTGTCAGTCTGTCTTTCTCTCTGTCAGTCTGTCTATACCTCTGTCAGTCTCTATTTATCCCTATCTATTCTAATACTTCCTTTGCCCCCCCCCTCTCTCCTCTCTTCTCTTCTCTGTTCTCCCCCTTGTCTTGGTCTTTTTGTTCTTGTTCTTGGTCTTTTTGTTGTTGTTGTTGCTCTTCTTGTTCTTGTTCTTCTTGTTCTTGTTCTTTTTGTTCTGCTTCTTCTTCTTGTGTTGTTACATTATGATGTTATTGTTATACAGTTATTTTGTTATATAATTGTTATTCTTACAAGCCCGAAAGGCAAGATGTAAAAAGCATACCCAGAGCTCGCCCTTTTATTATTGTTAAATAAGATTTTTTATCTCATCTTCTTCTTCCTCTCTCTCTCTCTCTCTCTCTCTCTCTCTCTCTCTCTCTCTCTCTCTCTCTCTCTCTCTCTCTCTCTCTCTCTCTCTCTCTCTCTTCGAAACGGCTACTGGATTTATAGTGAGTCGGCTCGTCGTGTCGCATGCCGGTGAACAGTTATCTCCCCTACCTAACTCCGTCTTGCTGCAAACTCTTCTTGCCATTCAACGGCATTTCATCGCTGAGCTCGGGCCTAACAGGCAGAGAGATAGAGAGGGAGAGAGCGCTAGAGAAAAAGTGTTTAAATATAACAAGTAGAAGTGGTTCCAAAAATTAAATATTAGGTTGTCTCGCCATGTAGATTAAGGACAGGAGTTTGTACTGTACACAGCCACACAAAACCAAGTTTTGCTTCCTACACTTTCTTGGTAAGCTTTCTTTCAAACCATTCTCTTTCGTCAGTTTTTTTTTTGCTCGCTCATTGAACCGGTGACAAAATAAAACACATAAGAAAGCGATACTAGATAACAGTGGTATACATTTATTTTAGGTTCTCTCGCCACGTAGTTTAAGAATTGGAGTTGATAAACAGACTGACGTAAAACAGCAGTCTGGAAGTAAACTTTCTTTCATTCAAAAACCCCTTTAATTGTTTTTGGTCGTTTTAAGTGTACCGGCTGAAATATATCACAACATAAAATATTGATAAAATAAAACCGACAACAATGGAATAGTTTGTTTTATTATGTTTCCACAGTACTGAACCATATTATTAACCTTTAACAACGGTTAATTCAGCGGTATTAAACAAGACGAAGACGATTGCAGCAGTGCTGAAAAAGGCAACTATTTAAACTGGTACTGAACAAAGGCGACTCTTTACAGCGGTGCTCAACAAAGCAACAACCCTTTAAAGCGGTATTGGAAATTAACTACGCGTGTGTAAAGTGTACAGAGGTGACTTGTCCTGGCACTCAAGATGTCCATGGATGCTTTCATCGGAAAGTGGGTGGAGCAGAAAAAAGAAGGCTTCGAACAGCTGGCTCAGTCCATCGGTGAGTAGTGTTCACCTGGTAGACCCTGTTTGGTTTGTGGTGTCTTGTTGGATGTCATACATTTGCACGAAGCTTTATACAAAATAAATCAATCAATAACTAAACCTTCATTTTTATATAGCGCGCTTTTCCAACTCAAGAGCTGCTCAAGGCTTTGGCCGATACAGGATCGCACTCAAGCCGCCGAGGCGCGCATTTGTAACCTGTGGGCGCATAGTAGGACGTTCATACGACTGAGCAACACACGTGGCGACCGGGGATGGAGCAGAAGTGCGTGCATGGTGTATTTGTGTAGTCGGCACACACCATAGGATATGAGCGTACAGATCTTTAAAGTCTGTGTGACGAAATGCGTGCGTGCACAGACTAGACACCGGTAGATATTCTCATACTCAGGAGTGGGGGCTCAATGTCTCAGGGTAATTTTTTTTCTTAATGATTATAGCAAAACAATATATAGATTCTCGTTCTTTGCGACGTGTGATGATAGTAGACAGTGTAAAACTCTGGGAGTTGTATGTGAAATTGAGTGTGGTTAATTGGGAATGGGGGTAGTTGGGGGAGAGGAGGGGAGTGTTAGAAAGAGGGCGCTGCGCAGCTTGCTCTATCCATGTACTCGTCAGTAAATTTTATCGATTGTTTACAACTGTATAAGCTTACTATGGAGCAGCTGTACTGTTTTACTGTATCATCATCATCATCATCATCATCATCATCATCATCATCATCATCATCATCATCATCATCATCATCATCATCATCATCATCATATTCTTCTTCTTCTTCTTCTTCTTCTTCTTCTTCTTCTTCTTCTTCTTCTTCTTCTTCTTCTTCTTCTGCTTTCCCTCCTCCTCCTTCTTCTTCTTCTTCTTCTTCTTCTTCTTCTTCTTCTTCTTCTTCTTCTTCTTCTTCTTTTCCTCCTCCTCCTCCTCCTCCTCCTCCTCCTTCTTCTTCTTCTTCTTCTTCTTCTTCTTCTTCTTCTTCTTCTTCTTCTTCTTCTTCTTCTTCTTCTTCTTCTTCTTCTGCTTTTCCTCCTCCTCCTTCTTCTTCTTCTTCTGCTTTTCCTCATCCTCCTTCTTTCTTCTTCTTCTTCTTCTTCTTCTTCTTCTTCTTTTCCTCCTCATCCTCCTCCTTCTTCTTCTTCTTCTTCTTCTTCTTCTTCTTCTGCTTTTCCTCCTCCTCCTCCTCCTCCTCCTCCTCCTCCTCCTCCTCCTCCTTCTTCTTCTTCTTCTTCTTCTTCTTCTTCTTCTTCTTCTTCTTCTTCTTCTTCTTCTTCTTCTTCTTCTTCTTCTTTTCCTTCATCTTCTTCTTTTCCTACATCTTCTTCTTCTTCTTCTTCTTCTTCTTCTTCTTCTTCTTCTTCTTCTTCTTCTTCTTCTTCTTCTTCTTCTTCTTCTTCTTCAAGTTCTTCTTCTTCTTCTTCTTCTTCTGCTCTGCCACTCTTACTTTCCTGTACGTGAGATTAGAAAAGCGTAAAACTGACAATTGTTCGTTCTTGCCTCGGAAATTAGCATGTAGATATTGTGTACTATATGTATAATTATATATGCGGAACGGCTCCATATCTTTATATCATGCATCAATTATTAATGAATGTTGTCATTATTTTTTTCTTCAAAATAATATTCGGCCATTAAAATAACACAACTTGAGCAAATGCACGAGCTTTTTTTTTTTTTTTTTTGCTGCAGTTTATTATCCCTTTTTATCTGGAAACTCTGGGCCGCCTCTCCCGGGGAAGGCGTAGTCGCAGCCAGTGGCGCGCCCAAACCCTACCTACCTAACATTATTTGTGAAATTTTGAAATTTTTGCCGGGGGAGCAAACCGGAGTACCCGGAGAAAACCCCCGAGACGTTGCCCGAGTCGAAAGTAAATAATATTCGGAGAAACATAACGCCCAGATGGTGGCTCGAACCCACACCTGTCAGGCGCCATTGGTTTCTGGCTTGTGGACAAGGCAAGTTAGTCCCGCCTTAGCCCACTTGGCCACAACGCTCGCCTTTCTCTGTCTTTGTTTTTATGTCTCCGTCTGTCTCTGTCTGTCTGTCTCTCTTTTCTCAGACGCAATTAAGGAAATAAGTATCTGATCGAAGCGTCTGCCTCTATTTTATATTTGGTGGTGGTGATGGTGGTGGAGGTGATGGTTGTGGTGATGATGATAATGATGATGATAATGATGATGATGATGATGATGATGATGATGATGATGATGATGATGATGATGATGATGATGATGATGACGGTGATGGTGATGATGATGATGATGATAAAAATAAGCTGCATACATCTAAAACAATCTGCTAAGTACAGACGTTTTGGGTGGGCGGACGGGCATGAAGTGCAAACAATACAACCTAATCTATCGTTCTGGTAGCAGTAAGACCCAGAGTAATAAAACATAAAAGTCGTCGGCTACCATATACCACCTCATGTCAAAACCCCATGTGTTTTCATACTCCAGATATAATGCTGTTAACCTCTCGTCGCCTGACAGCTGTAGTGTAGGCAGACATTGAAAACCAATTCCACGGCCATAGCGATTTTCTGTGTAAAGAGCTGCTCAAGGTGCTGGCCGATACAGGACCTAACTCCAGCCCCCCTTACCCCCTTCTCTTCCCCTCCCCTCGAGACACCCACTTGCAGCATTTGGGCGCATAGTGTGAGGCCAGAAACGACTGAGCACTGTCCTGAACGACTGGGTATGGGGGAGAAGAGAAGAGGGCCCAGTGCTTGCTGGGTGTGTAGCCGGCATTCTCCCGCCTAGGACATGAGCGTCAGGATCTTTTAAAGCCCGTGCGATGGAATACGTGCGTGCACAGACTAGACCTCGGTTTATACTCTCATCCGCAGGAGTAGGAGCGCAGTGTCTCAGGATCATGTCACTCCACGTAGTATACTAGCTTCCAATCACTGGCTAATTCTAAAAAAAAAAAAGCCTATTGCAAATAAAAAAAATAAAAATCAAATGTTATTCTTTTTTAAAAGATAGACTAAATATTACTCTCGTTTTGAAAACAAATCAGGGTCTGATTTGTTGATGCCCTAAATGATGAAATTAGTGTAAGAACGTCGGACTTTTGAGTAATGTTTACAAGTTAACCTTTTAGCTATTAATGAATGAATACATATATAAAGCGCCTAAATATCTTCGTGCCCGAGGGCATGTGTCACAAGAGGCTATTTAGACCCTGCACTAAGGCTTCTCGCCTTAACTAGTTCAGCCTGCTTTAGCCTGGGCAATGTAAAGTCGCGATCTAGCAGACGACACAAGGCAGTTATGTGCTAAGCATGTGTAAGCTAACGCTCGCTCAGGTAGGCAGTGACCTGCATCCCGCTGACGTATAGCCATCACCACCCGATAGACGGCGCTCAGATCTCACGAGATTTTCGCGGGCTTTGGCTGACTACAAGGAGAGGTAGTCATTCTTTGTCTAACGCTCACCACTGGTCCTAGCTCTTGTAGCCTTCCACTGCTTGGGCTCAGGAACAACAAGGCGCGACTCGGAAGCTGAGTAAGAAATAAAGGATTTGGTGTCTTAAAGCAGTTTGTGTGTGTGTGTCTCTTTTATTGTGACCTTCGTACAACAGACAGCGCACATTTGTATACGATACATAACCAATACTCAATGGCGGGAGGTCTGGGTATAATTTCCCCCCACCCCCCACCCCCCCCCCACCCCGTCATCACAGACGCGTGTTGCGCTGTTTGCACCCGGAAGGGGATGGGTGAGGGAAATGGAGAGAAGCGGGTGTGAGGACGGTGTGGGTGAGAGAAGGGTTGGGGGGCGGGTGGTGAAGAAGTCCAGCTTGACACCGCCTGAGCGAGCGAGGTCAGGTGCTGTACTTATTAAGACCGAGGCGAGCTATTGTTTGAGTTGCTCTCGTCTGTCGCACGCTTTTATCAATAGCCGTTTCAGCCCCGATGCTTGAATCTTGATAAGTGTATCTCGAATTCGTTTATCCACGCAGCCTGTTCACTCAGCAACAAGGCAGGAATCGTCGTATAAAGTTTTCCAACTTTATTCAGTATTCAGTAAACATCAACAACTGCATGCAAGATCGCTTTCCGAAAATCATTCAAAATTCATTTAACATCACTTTTTGAGCAGACGTTGCATTTCTTATGTAATCTCTCTGCAATCGAGAACAATACAGAATGACGCAATCAATATAAAATTCGTCACCGGAACTACACTGTCTTACGTCATAGAGCTTTCTTTAGGTTAGAAGAATTGCTTACAGATCCGGAAACTTCGATCGATAATAAACAAGTAATTCCAGAAAAATCTCAACAATATCGACTGACGAAAATTATCACCATAACACAAAGCTTCTTCTAGCAACAGCGCAGAATGAAATCAAAGATAAATACACGATAGCATCCCATGCTTTGCAAAATAAAATGATCCGAACTATCCTGCGCGCCTCAATCGTACCATCGTCTCTTCGAGATAAAATCAGAGACCAGTCTTTAGAATTCTCCCACTGTAAGGATCACGATGCGGTTTTATTTCATGCCAATACAGAACAATTATTTACAAACGGTATTGGCAATTTTCAATAAGGAGTTAGCCACCCAGTAGATGGAGGTTTACTTTTGCTCGTTTGTCCCCAGGCATTGTACGTCGCTTATTATGAATCACAGGAAGAATGGGATTGCAGGGCCATTTGGAATCTACCCAGGGTTTATTTGAATTCCCATTGTAATTGTTTTAATGGCTTGCGTAATGTTGGTTATTAATATCATCAAAGAAGAGAAAGATTTCTCATAAGCCACCACAACAAAAAATGTTTAAAAAAAAATCACCTTCCTTTAGGAGATCCCAACGTAAAAATGTATAGATGCGTCTTTTTTTTTTTTAAAACACAAATCCGGGTATCTTTGATTGATTCACCCCTTGCCCCTCTCCTCTCCCCTCCCCCCAAAAATTTAAAAAGAAAAAAGCATAAAAGAAAAAAAGAAAAATGTTGCATCGACGCGTGAAAGAGGATTGTGTCGTTTAAATGTAACGACTGTGCGTGCCAAATGCCGACAAGGGAGATTATCGGTTAAAGTTGCGCCCCTTGGTTCACCGTGCCCTTTTCGGGGTGTGTCTTTGAGGGGCCGTATACGAATCCGTGTGTGGCAGATGCAGTGTGTAGAGGTCGTAAAAAGGATTAAGAGAGCGGGGCTATGGTCCTGATTTGGCTCGGAAGAGTCTGCTGGACCTACAACAGCAATAACCATGTAATGAGCTGGGCTAAGGCATTATTTTATTTTCCCTTTTTGCCTGCTCTACACCCTTAGTTTTTTTTTTATTCATTCAAACAGATTACCAACCAGTTTTGTTTAAATGTAAAAGCACTTGAACTTTTTGAGAAAACCCCTTATTTGAATCCCCCCACTCTCTCACCTCCCTCACACCCCCCATCACACCTTTTCAGGTTTAGTCGTGACACTATTATTCCGTTTATTCAACGTTCAAAGAGAATCCCGTGAACAAAAAAAATCAACTGACAAAAAGACCTAAACTTTAAGTTCTGAGACGGTATTTGTTCAAATCAAACAAACAAACAAACAACACAAAAACAACCCAAATCGCTATTTTGCATAAGCCATAGCATTATTATTTAAGCTATATTAGATTATCAGCACTTAAAAAAAACACACACACAAAAAATCTTGCGTACATTGCGCGAAGGTTTAAATTTTTGAGATGGCCCCTTGACGACACCGACCACACAACAGAACCGACATTGCCGAAAATATACAAAACCCATCTGGCGAAAGGAAAGAAGGAAAGAAGGAAAGGGGAGACGCTTAACTAGTCAACAAGGCTGCAAGCCCCATAAAACACGCTGCCATGTAACTGTACTAGCTAGCAGTCCAATCGCTAAGTCTGATGTTTGTGGAAAAGGGAAGTAAAGAACCTGGGTCGTCGGTGTGCCAGGCGATTGAACTGCCACTTAGCTTCGGCTGTGGATCATTCGTCCATACATCATACTTCCAATTGTACATCAGTCAGGAAGATGAGTTAAACGGTCGAAGGAGCTGAAACACAGCAGACTACACCATTCTCTATAGGAGTGGCCTAAAGCTCAGTGGTTAGAGAGCAGCTGAGCCCGTGTGCATGAAGAATCTTAAAGGGCAACTTAAGCTTAAGTTCGCTTACTCAAGCTTAAGTTTAAACTCTCCGTGTGCTTGAGTAAGCGAACTTAAGCTTAAGTTGCCCTTTAAGATTCTTCATGCACACGTCCTACGCCGCAGGGCTTCGAACTTAGGTGGCTCAGGTACGAGACTTTCAGGTGACCGAGGGTTTTCTCCGGTTACTCCGGTTTTCTTCCTCCCTTCAATAATGGTATTGGATGCAGTCTGTCCACATTTCAAAATAAAACTCGATTCCCCCCCCCCCCTTCCTCACCCCACCCCTTTTCTTCTTCTGATAGCGACCTGCCTTTACACCAGAGGTCTGAGTGATGAATGTGTGTTTGTGGGGTTTGTAGGAGTGTCCGTAACATGTGAGCGTGATCGCCGCGCTTTGAGTTTAATTTAGGATTAAGACCTGCATAGTATCCATGATTATTATTATTATTATTATTGTTGTTGTTATTATTATTATTATTATTATTATTATTATTAGTAGTAGTAGTAGTAGTAGTAGTAGTAGTAGTAGTAGTAGTAGTAGTAGTAGTAATGGTAGTAGTAGTAGTAGTAGTAGTAGTAGTAGTAGTAGTAGTAGTAGTAGTAGTTATTATACAGGTATTTACGCTTCGCTAGGTGTTAAGCTTACAAGCCAAATGTAAACACTGCAGAACGTACACTCTCGTGACATTTTGGTGTAAGGCAATGACTTTTATGTTTTCGCTATTTCTTGCTCAACTGGAGTCCGTCTGTGGGGCCCGAGGGAGGAAGAGAGAGAGAGAGAGAGAGAGAGAGAGAGAGAGAGAGAGAGAGAGAGAGAGAGAGAGGGAGGGAGGGAGAGAGAGAGAGAGAGAGAAAGAGTACGCATTAAAAACATGTGATGATGCAGCAGACATACAGGCGATGAGCTAACAGCACTGGCAAACATTTTCCTTCCTTTTTTTTTGAGTGATAGCTGTGTGTTTATGGCGTATGTGAGAGTGTTTGTATCTTGTGAGGAGCGTATATGTGGGTACAGATCGCCGCGCTTTGAGTCTCATAGGTAATCTGGGGTTGGAAGAGATGGGGGGAGGGGAGGGGGAGAGGCGGGAGGACAAGCGCGTATATAGAATATTATTATTATTATTGTCCTCCTCTTCCTATTTATCTTATTGTTGTTGTTGTTGTTGTTGTTGTTGTTGTTGTTGTTGTTGTTGTTGTTGTTGTTGTTGTTGTTATTGTTCCTTTTCTTCTTCTCCTCCTCCTTCTTCTTCATAACCGCCAGAAAGTCAGAATAGAAAGAAAGAGAAAAGAAAAGAGGAAAGAATATTTCGAAAAGAAGCCATTGCTATTGAGAACTAGAAAGGAGAGAGAACAAAGATAGAGAGAGGGAGGGATAGAGAGAGAGACAGAGAGAGACAGATAGAGTGAGAGAGAGACAGATGGAGATTGAGAGTGAGAGACAGAAAGAGAAAGCGACCCACACATGGGAGAGAGAGAAAAAGATAGGAACAGACAAAGACAAAGGCATAGACGGAGAGAGAGAGAGAGAGAGAGAGAGAGAGAGAGAGAGAGAGAGAGAGAGAGAGAGAGAGAGAGAGAGAGAAACTGAAACTGAAAAACGTTTATTACATAAGGATAGTAGCTTTAGGTCCAGAGGTCCTTTCTTCCAGCTAGTCCTTAACACATGCAAATATATAATAGATGTGAGTACATTGTAACAACATACAGGAGCTACAAATAAGTAGTATTAATACTATCAGGATAACATACGCATACACACAAGCAATCGTACTCACAAAATTGAAATAAAAGTACTATATATACAATGTACAACGTATCTCAATACAAATGCACATATACATGATATATGCGGCATATATAGGCTTACTCACGCATGTGAGAGAGAGAGAGAGAGAGAGAGAGAGAAAGAGAGAGAGAAAGAGAGAGAGAGAGAGAGAGAGAGAGAGAGAGAGAGAGAGAGATGAAGAGACATACAGACAGCCAGACAGAGAAGGAAAGATTTAATAAAAAACGTATCTTCAGAAAAAACAATTACGAAGGTTGAAAATAACATCTACACCCACCATCGGCGATACAGCTAATTAGTCCTGGGGAAAAGGCGGTTTGTGCCCTAAGATCAGCACTGAACCACCAGAGCAATTATATTGTCAAGATGGACACCACGGGAATCGAACCTGGGCCATCGGTATGCCAAAGCGAACGCTCTACTCTATCCTATCCTATCACGCAACTCGGAAGTCGTTGAGGCACCACAGATGATCGTTTAACTAGCGTATTCCATCTTTCTCTGTCCTCAGCAACCCTCATGGACTTGCTCAGTGTCAAGCCAGTCCATTCTCGAATGTTTTCCTCCCGTTTCTTTTTCTGTCTCCCTCTTCTTCTGCCCCCTTGCACCGTGCCTTGCAGGGTGGTCTTTGCAAGGCTTGATGCTCTGGTGACGTGCCCATACCATCCGGAGTTTCAATTTTTTTTACCACTGTGAGCATTTCATCGTGTTGCCCAATGGCTTGTGTCATGGTCTGTCGGACTTAGTCGTTGGTGTTTTGCTGAGTATAGGAAATGCCCAGAAGTCTTCTGTAGCACCTAATCTCCATGCTTTGTATTCTTCGTTGTAGGTCTGCTTTGAGGGTCCGTGTTTTGCAATAAAGGAATATGGAGATGACTGTGATGGTATCCTGGAGATGATACAATACTCTTACAAGGGGATTAAGATCTGTATATAGATGAGGCGTTTAGCTATCTTTATCAGTCGTTCTTTACCACGATTCATAAGCGAAGTGAGAGACTAAATCACGGTGCTTGGGTCACATAAAAATGTATATTTGTTCTCGGGTTTCAAAGTATCAATGGCTCATTTAAGAAATGCTTTTTGCTAATCAAGCGACTTGTTTAAATGGTTTCTAGAGAGGAAGAGCTGAGAACACACAATACAAATAGAACACCAGTCCTATATATGTGATTTCAACTTTTATATTTTCAACACAAATTCTAACATGACTTTAATTAAATGTAATTAATAATTATAAACTGTCCAATGTGCTGGGGAGTTTTTTTTTAGCAAGACTTCTTCATCATGTGCTACAACGTTAGTACGGTTGTTGGTCTAATATTGTTCCGTGTGGTTTTGACATCAGTTGCATTTGGGAGGAGACTTTGCTCTCGGTTTCGGTGAGTGTTTGAGTCTGTTGGTCACTCTGAGGGAGTCTAGTCACTCTCAGGATGATCGGTCGAGTCTGGTAGCTACAGGGCCGGACGTGGTGAGGTAGATTCTTATTAATCTTTTTCTTTCCACGGGAGCAAGCGTTTGGGCATTGACTCTACAAATCGTCCCAGAGCTGAGCTGGAAAATCCAGAACTCTTGGCTACAATATTCTATTCAGATATATTGGTATGTTGTGCCCTCTACAAGGAGTTTACAGCATCAGACACCTGCCGAGTTTCCCAAAAGCACACTACGATATCTTAATCTTAAGCTAAGTCGAGTAATAGGCACAACATGTCAGAAACAATATTTGGTCTCTGTAAATACATATAACATGAACATAATGATACATGGCAATCAATATAATAGATAATCATACAATTACTAGAAAACTACCAGTGTTACCTTACTTCTAGTTTTTGGGAAACCGTGAAACTGTCTCTAGTCTATCACTCTGTTGATGATGGCTGAGGGTTTTTCACTTCAGTCTGCTCCTTGACCCTCGTAGTCCTAAGCTTCGTGTGTGACTGCGTGTTTATCCCGGGGTGTATGGAGGATATAGCTGAATTTACGTCACCTCCGAATATACGCTGAAGTGTCCGGGGACTATAATCTACTCAACGTCAACGTCAACCTCCGAATAATCATCTGGTTCTCGCGAATACGTGAATCTTTTCTCCGACGTCTTTGTTCTCTTGCCTTCTACGTCTCAACTTCTAATGTCAAGGGAGAGATGCAGGGTAGATTTAAGAGTGATATGATTCGCGTTGCTACTTAGCGGTCCAATGACACCGGTCAGATGTCTAAGTGGGCTAAGTTACATTCTTTATAGCGAGTTCGGCATGATACTATCGGGAGTGAACATCTCAAGGATGTTAAATTAATAACTGCGAACATTACCTTCGAGAGCTGGTAAATTAACATCAGATTTTATTCAATACTGTCTGTTTATCTCTAAGCTAAGTTACAACATCTTTGTCGTCAACATTTCTGATATTACAACGACAAGGGAGCGCAGCAGCCTTACCTTGGAATGTAGACTGATGGTCCTGTCTTTCCAAATGGGTTTCAACCTTGTCAGGGCAGCAGTTGTTTGTGCGATCCTGGAGAGGATTTTCTGTCGGGATCCACTGTTTGATACAATGGCTCCTAAATATTTGAAGCTATAAATTGTGTTGATGATTGGGCTTGGACTTTGATGTTCGTGTTGATGCCATAGGTGTTGCTGGTCATAATTTTGGTCTTCTCTGCACTTATTTGCATTCCATAGGCTCTGGAGGTGGTGTCAAGCCTCTGTATCAGCAGTTCAAGTTCTTGTTCCTCTCCAGCCAATCCATCAATGTCATTCGCAAAACGGAGGTAGGAGATTACTCTACCCCATATGCTGACTGTGCCTTCGTGATCTGCAGTGGCATTTGGCATGATGCACTCCAGAAAGATGTTGAAGACTGTTGGAGAGAGTAGACATTCTTGACGCACGCCGATTGTTTTTCAGAACCAGTTTCCGATGGCGCTGTTGTGGAGGACTGCACTGGTAACCTTGTCATCAGGCTTTTGATGACTTCAATAAGGCTAGGGATGATGTTCTACACACTCATGGTTGCCCACAGAGCTGCATGCCAGACTCGGTCAAATGCTTTCTTGAAGTCTACAAACACGAGATCGTGATCTTTTCCGATGTCTGCTCCTGGAAAAGTGAGTGTCCTGCCAATATTGACGCTTGATCTTAAGCGTTTCTTGACCATAATGTGTTTGCCAGTATCATTTTGTTGTATTTGGCAAACTCCAATAATCTCAGACCTCTGTAATTTGTCTTATTGTTGCAGTGGGGTCAACATGCGTCTCCCCAGTTGTGGTACGCCTCTCGGCCAACCGTGGCATTCCAGTCTCCTTGCACTACGACTATGTTCTTTTTCGGCACTTGGTAAAGGACAGCCTGCATAATGTTCATAGAAATCCTCGACTTCGCTGTCGTCATAGTCTGATATTGGGGCATAGGCCTGTATGATGGTGATATCGAAAGTGGTTGCTCTATGACGGATGGTAATGAGTCTACTGGAGACTGGGCGGCAACCCATGACAGTGGCTAGAATGTCTTTGTGGACCAAGAATCCAACTCCGTGTTCGTGCCTGTCATCTCTCCCGCTGAAATAAAGCTTGTGGCCTTTGTCGGTCGTTGTTTCACCTAGGCCTTCCAGCGCAGTTCGCTGATACCTAAATTGTTCCATCGATAGTAGTCCAGCTGGTGGGCCAGTTCCCCGAATTTTCCCTAATCATTTAGGGTCCTGATATTCCAGGTTATTATAACTATGTTGTCTCTCGTGCGGATTTTGATACGTTGTCCATCAGTAACACACTTATTACCTCTGTCCTGATGGCCAACGGAAGGCGCGGTCCTTGGTGACCCGGGCTGCGACCGATCCGATATGAAGTGAGTGGTTCTTTTCATCATTCGGTGTTTGTTGGGCAAGAAAGACCTGGCGGGGCCCAATCCTCTCCAGGCTGTTGGCCACAGCCGACATCCACGAGTGCAGTGTGGCTGTGTGCCCTGTGGGTTCATGCACTGAATAGAATAGACCCAACGTTTCCCGGCGTGTCGTAAAGGCGACTAATAGAGGTGATGTCAGCACGGCATCACTGGGCGAAAGTATACAGAAGTTACCGGCCAGGGCGGAGGAACCTCACGTTATTATAGGTTCAACGACCACGTGCTCGGGGCCAAGGCGAACGCTCTACCACTTCTCTTGTCTTTCCTTGAGCGCCCACAATCATGTTTAGCGATGGGTCGAATACGAAGAAACAGCAAACAAAAAAGAAGGCTTTAAAGAAGAAGGGAGGATTCTCTGGGAAATAAACCATTATTATTAGGAGGGGAAAAAGATGGAAAGAAATAAAGAAGGAAGTAAGGAAGGAAGACGGAAGCTCAGCTGTTGTAAAGAGGAAACCTACAGGTGTCATCCGAGATCCTGGGCGGAACCTTTACTAGTCTTGGTTTGCCAAAACCCTCGCTTCTTCTCGCTAGTGAGATATACACAAGAGTTGGGTGCATGGAGCGTCTTCTGTAGTTTTAAGAGCAGTTCATTTTGTTTGTGTTCTGTTTTGTGGGGGGGTGTGTGTGTGTGCATGTGTGTGTGTGTTTAAGGAAGAGAGAGGGGCTCGCATGTGTTTAAGTCTATTATTTATTTATTTATTTATTTATGTTCTAGTTCATCTACTGAAGTTTATTTTCTGTCTTTTCTGTTGTTGTTGTCGTTGACAATCATCTGTTCAGAACTCTCCAGGCAAAATAAACTCTTTCCTCCCTCCCCCCATCTCCTATACCTTCCATTTCCCCACCCCCATCTCCACCCTAAAATCAAATAAAAACAAGGGTGAAATTTAAAAAATGAAAAAAATGTGGCAAATGGGACTCCAACCCACACTTCTACCCTGCATCATATAATATAACGCCATCTTGTTCTCCACACTAACAGTTTTATCTACAAGCCCAGGTGGTGCGTGGATGAAAGGGATTTAGTTTCTGTCCCCAGCTACCGCATGGAGATTGGTCAGCGTTAGGGCTTTTATAAAGCCAAACAGTTAACACTCCAAAGCTGTTGGTTATTTCTGGACTTCCAGAAACAAAACGGTTGGCACTGCAGCGTAGTTGGTAAAAGATAAAGGTAAAGGTAGTGCCATAGCCTTGTGGCCGTAGGGGAGCGTGATGTTGGAGATCACACTTATCTTGGGCCAGCGTAATGAGGGTGATGCCCATCTCTCTCCCTCGCTGCTTTACCTTCCCCACCCTTAAGAGAGTAGGTACTCAGTCACAGTTGAGTCAACTGGGGGCGTATTTGTCGCTTCACGTTTTGCGGTCACCCATCCAAGTGCTAACCGCACTGGACGGTGCTTAACTAGCGACACAGTAGCGAGTGCTCCAACCACTGCGCTATCCGACACCCCCGGGATTTGCTTTGGGCACACGTTAGAAATGTTTTGTTTAAAGTCTTTAAACCCTAAGATCAAAGAGCGTGTCTGATTGACGCTAAAAAGATTATTATAAGTTTTGCTTATAAGCCTACATTCACACATTTGTGTGTGTTACACTGCTATTTATCAATAGTCCATTCAACCCCGATGCTTGAATCTTGATATGTGTAACTCGAATTCGTTTATCCACGCAGCCTGTTCACTCAGCAACAAGGCACGAGTCGCCGTTGAAAGTTTTCCAACTTTATTCAGCAAACATCAACAAGTTCAACTGCATATAAGATCGCTTTCCAAAAGTCACTACAAAGATCATCCCCACAAGCAGACAGTGCATTATTTATATAGCACTCTCTGTAATCGAGAAAATGTTCCAACATTCCAGCATGACGCAATAACACCCAGTCAAAATAAAACTCGTCACCGGAACTATCTCTTACGTCATAGAACCTTCTTTAGGTTAGAAGAATCGCTTAGCTATTACTAGATCTATCTGGAAGCTTCGGTTGATAATAAACAAGTAATTCCAGAAAAGTCTGAACAATATCGACCGACGAAGATTATCAACATTAGACAAAGCTTCTTCTTGCAACAACGCAATATAAAATCAAAGGTAAATACACGCTATTATTGCATGCTTCGCAAAACAAAATGATCGGATATAATATTGTGCGCGTCTCACTCGTAACAGTGTGTGTGTGTATGTTTGTGTGCATCATACTTTGCGGACTTTGAATTCGAATGTCGTGCGCGAGCGTTCTAAAGATCGTCTGCTCGCTATTTTTTTTAGCCTTAGGTTAATAACATAGACCCTACCCTACCCCACACCCCAAAGACGCACTCTTTAAGCAAAGTGATTCACTCAGCAATAGGGTCAAAGGTCACACGACTAGGGTATTGATGTACCGTTAAAACATGGGGAAATAACTCCCTGTCAGAACCGAAGTAGAACAGCCAGACGTTAGCGTTTGGTTTCAACCACGAAAGACCACTTTATTCTTGCATAATGCAATAACAATGCAAATGTTGGAGTAACCCCGTTTTCGACAAGTTTTTTATTTAAAAAAAAGCCTTCGCTGCGAATGGGTAGGCATGACCTGGCTCTGTTTAGAACCGGGGAAGGTACGGCAGAGAGGGAGAGGAAGTGGGCATCGCCCTCACGAAGCTGGCCCAGTAAAACGGGAGGTCCCCAACACCTCCTTTTCTCCAACGACCGAACGCTTACCAAAACTCCACCACGTCTATAAATAATCTAGAATTTTGGCAAAAACCATGAAAACAAATTCTTTAAAATCTCAATCGAGAGGTCTAAAATAAAGCAGGAGTCTGGCCAAACAGCTTATCACACTATGTGCCATAGAAAGCTGGCCAGTTTAGGACAATGATAAAACAAGAAAAATACTACTAAAAAGAAACACTACAATAGAATTCCAGTCTGTCGGCCAATTCCAAAGTTCTAGAAATAAACCAGGATTTAATTTTTTTTGTTAATCCCCGGTTGAGAGGTCTAGAAATGTAGCAGAATAATAATAAACACACGTAACGGTTTTATCCACAATGGCGTCAGAACCAGTTCCGGTTTGTGCAAGAGGGGGAGGGGGGGGAGGGGGGGAGTTAAACTCGATAACGTTTGGCAAATGATTCAAGGGGAGTTCAGTCGATTTACGCTTAACAATAAAACAAGGGCATTAATTCCAAGACGTTGGGGATGGGATTCAGGGGATGGGAGCTAATTCCAAGAGGTTATGCGCAGTTGTGCAGCGGAGGTAATAATGAATTCGTCGAAGAGTGATTGATGAGGTTATGCACCTTGTTTATAAATTGAGTTTAGTTCTAGGTTGTGGCTGTCAGAGTGAGGTAGTTTTGGAACCCAGAAACTTGGTTGGCATAAAGGGGCTAACTTTTACACATTAATTTAGCGCGCGTACACATCCTTTTCATATTCACAGTTCAGCTCTCTATTGCTGACATATATTAAGCCCGAATAACACTTTTTCTGTGAGGACCAACACTGAGGCGTGCATACAAAAACTGTCAGCAAAGAGGCGAACGTTCTAATTTGTTTTTCGGTCCCACCCTCTGTCATCCACTGCAGCGTTGAAGCCGTCATTCGTCGTTGATCATCCCATTTCATACCCGTTGAAAGGCATTCAACGCCCCATAGGTAATACGTGTGTGGGACGGCAGTACATACTGCTGATTACCATGATACTGTAGCATGTTCAGCGCGGTCTTGCTGTGGTTGCACGCCGGGTGATCCTCTGCGGTCGTATCGCACATACGGACTGTTCCATTAATGCTGCAGACAAATTGAATTAGGCTGGCCATCTGGCTTTACAGGTTTTCCACTCCAGGTAACAATTATTCCGTTTTGTATCATACTAAAGTTATAATGGTTTATGGGTGTCATTCCTATGGCCCCATAACTCTAATGTTCCCGCAGCTGTGTGATCTCACCACTCTATGTTAAATCAGCTCGCCAAGCCCCCCCCCCTCCCTCTCTCCCCTTCCTGTCGAAACAGCTTTGGTTTAAACAGAATTTTATTATTATTCACGAGGCAAGCAAACAAAGCATGGAGAACATAAAGGGCACTCAAAAGCAAAGCTTAAATAAGTGCTACCCTTTAACAAATGACAACAATGAAATGTCTGGCGAACAGGAACGAGTACAAAGCAATAAAAATAGAAGCACATTAATTAATCTTCTCAACAATGAAAAGAAAACAAACATATAACTATAGTATAATAGACAAGAAATGCAATAACGTCGAACAAAGAAAAAAAAAGTAATACAGATATAAATGAATGAACTAACTAACGAGAAACAGATACATGCACCCAAGAGTAAATTTTGCACAATAGAGTAGCTGTCGATTAAAAGGTAAATAAATTAATGCCTGCAGCAATCTACAACAATGAGAGAAAAAAGTCAGTTTGGAGGAGGGAAGAAAAAATAAAATAAAAAAAAATAAAAAATAAAAAAAAGAGGTCAAACAGCTTTGGGAGTATTGAGCTATGAAAGCATATAACTTGAAAACAAAGAGGTCTGGGAACATAGAACTGTGTGAACCCACATAATAATGAGAAACTAATGTTTAC